>CM037851.1:97955410-98502465 GCA_021234595.1 Delia radicum
CTACACTTGGTATCCAACTATTGTATGTGAATAAAGCGCATCATAAAACGTGATAATTACTTGTGAAAAAGAGATAGGATTAAGAAGAAATAAGCATTCTAGTTGAGAAATGAATTGTGCATTGGTATTAGCTAATTCTGTCTCTTCTGATCAAAACAATACTTGTGTGTACGTAGTGTGACCAAACTCCAATTTAGTCGCAGTCAACGCTATGTCGACCGTGGCTCAACTGGTTAAGAGGTGAGATTACGATGCATAGCTTTGATGCTAAGACTGTGAGTTCAAATCACAGTACGACACCAAGAAATAAAAAGTTTTTCATATAGAGCAAATTAACAATATAAAATACTTTGTTCAATTGACACATAAATTAACCACTGACGAGTCCCAGGAGGGGGACGAAACTGCGGCAGTCTGGTGTATCCCTTGTGTCCGTAAAATTTTTCAATAAAAATGTTTTCTTCTTCTTCTTCCTGTAAAGAGACTAACTAAAAAAAAAAAATTAAGTATTTTTGTTATTCAAAAAAAAAAAAAAAAATGTGTGTTAAGTGATATTAAAACTGTTATTGTTTAATAATTATAGTTGGATTAAGCTTAAAAAGTATGTTTATCAATGCTTACTAAATTTAATTGATGGGGCTTTGAGCTTTTTCCGACATTCGTACTGGTTCGCCTATTATGCGACATTTTTCGAAGAGCTTTTTAACCTATATTTTTAATATTTTAAATAGGCCTTAAACAATACAAAGGCAATATTCGTATCAACATTATTTCCCAGCCAGAAATTGCCAATGGTCTGAAAAATCAAGCACTGGCAGAGCACTATTTGCCAATGATCCAACAAATAAAGTGCTGGCAAAGCACTGATTTACAACGCTCTGCCAACTTTAGTAAAAAGTGCTTTGCCAGTGCTTAATTAACGAAATTTACAACAGTAAAAATAATAAAAGCACTGGCAGAGCTCTGGCTTTGAACGCTCTGCCAACGTTCGTAAAAAGTGCTTTGCCAGTACTTGATTTACAAAATTTACAACCGTAAAAATAAAAAAGCACTGGCACAGTACTGACTTAGAACGCTTTCCCAACATTGGCAAAAAGTGCATTGCCAGTACTTCTTTACAAAATTTACAACCGTTAACATAATAAAAACAGTGGCACAGCGCTTGTTCACAACAAGAGTGGAAAAATTCAAAACTAAATTGCAATTTATGATTTGAAGTTAAGAATATTAAGGTCTCCTATTATAGTCAGCACAAAGTATAGTTTTTGTACTAAAACTTAACTTAACAAATTTATTTTCAAATTTCTTTCTTTAGTAAAATTGTAGTAAAAAATCGTGCTAACTTATCAAAAAATTAATTTGATAAAAAAAAATATTCAGTTATATTGTAATTAACTTAGCTGAAGCAAGCCTATTGTTATTTCTATTCAAATTACCAAAATCATTCAATAAGAAATAATATAACTCTTTACTGAAGTGTATTACTAAGTAGGACTTTATTGGTCGTTTTTGGTACTGGCAACGCGCTTATTGCCAGTGCTTTGCCAACGTTTTAAAAAAGAAACGACCAAGCCCTGCCCGGTGTTATTATTTTGAGGTTGGCAAAGCACTTATTATATTATTAAAAAAGCACTTTATTGGATGTTCTACCAATGCTTTGCCAACGTTTTAAAATTATGGTTTTGGTACTGGCAAAGCGCTCATTGCCAGTGCTTTGAAAAAACTAAAATACTGTTTCCAGTAAAATACCTTTACCGAAATAAGTAAAATAGCGTTTCCGAAATAACTGAAATATCGTAGCCCCTAAAATACCGTTATCGAAATAAACCAAAATAGCATTACCCTTACCGATATGCGCATCGAATCGGTTAACATTCATGATAAATTTTATTGAGCAAAAAAAAAAATGCATTTGCATCAAAAACACACTTTTCTAAAATATATATTTTTTTTTTTAAATATGAAATATTTTCGTGCACTAGTAGAGAAATCCGATAACTTCAAAATCAAATCTAACTTTCGAATATATCGCAAAGACATAACTGTTTTTTTTTTTTTTTAGCAATAGTTAACAACAACAAAATACACTGATATTTTTATATATATATATAAGTGTATGTTGCATAGGTTAAGCATAAAAACCCGAAAAATTTAAATTTTGAGTTGAGTCACTTTTGAACTAGGTGTAGGATATGGCTCTTCAAATTTACATACTTTTGGGATTTACAATTTGTTTTGTTCAAAACTAATACCGTAAAAAAATTGCGAAATTTGTAAAACAAAAAGCTAATATCGCTCATTTACTTCGATAACGTCATAACTCAAAAATTTTGATTTTGTAGAAAACGAGTTTAAAGTTTTCAATTTACTCCCACCTAGAAGAAAAAATAACGACATAATTTCTCTTAAGAGGTGAGTATACAAGATATCAATACGATTTTTTTTACACAATATGATACGTGATATAACGAATAATACTGCGTCATTAACTCAAAAATCATGTTTTTTTAGTTGTGACGTTCTTGAAGTAAATGAGCGATATGTTTTACTGCCCTGAAGTCACCACTTTTGTCGACTATTTTGGCTGACTTTATGGTGACATTGTCAACGAAGCGTCTACACTTTTAACTTTGCCTTTGATGGGTAGTGACATTTTTGACACCGCTGCTCCTTCCTAGTTTTTTTTTATTATTGTTTCATTTTGTTTTGTTGAAAATGCAAAACAAAATAAATGCGCCTGTTTGAGCTTATGCCCCTCCCAATATTAGTATTGTGAAAATCTAGTAAAAAATTTCAAAAGTGTAGACTAGAATCAATTAAATGTACTAGCGAATCTCTGGTTCCAATGTCTGTTGTGGTTAAATAAGATCCATCTAGTCAATAGTTCTAAGATTCTCAATGACAAGCACATGTTATATGCCAACATCAGAACTATAATTGGTCAGATGTACTGATGACAAAGTCATTAATGAATTAGTACAGTTTTACACTCGATATTTCCTTCAGAGTGGCTACATGATGTCAAAAATTAAGTTTTTTTTTTGTGTGTTCTTTAATGGATCTCATGATATGAATAATTCTTTGTAGCAATCTTTTTTAAAAAGGCATGTTGTAGTTTATTTAATTTTTTTTGTTACCTAATTTATATTAAACCCAAATAAAATTCCGGTGAATACAATGAACAAAATGTTTTATCTTATCTTTACCCTTATATATAAACATATATACAGTCACAGGATGTGATATCGATGAATTGTAGTGTACGTTTAAAAACTAATGAAATGGATTTAGCATTACTATTGGCAGCCGGTGTAGCAACACGTCACAATAATAACAATCATCAACAACATAACCAGCAGCAACATCAGCAACAACAACAACAACATTTAATAACAAATACAACGACAATAACATCTGCAACAGCAACACAATCTTCAACACTAAACACAAACAACAATAATCTCACACAACAACAACAACATCAAACACAAAATTTGTCCCAATTTGATCATGGCTCATCGACAATGTTTGAACAACATACTACACCCGTACCAAATGCTATGGAAATGATTAGATCCACTTCGCCTATAACAACGGTAAATGATTCTACACAATATTTAAGAGCTTCAAGTGTATCATTACAATCACAAGCAGCAACCACTGGTGGTGGTGGTGCAACTACTCGACATCAACAGCAGCAACAACAACATCATCATATACCATTTGCAGATTCCACAAATTCAACGCAAACTACTACACCTAGAGCTGTTGATAATCAATATAGTTTTGTTTAAAGATTTGGAAAATCAAAAAAAAAAAGAAAAAGATTGTAAGCTCTTTAAATTATAAATATGTATGAATGTCTTTCTTATTCCACAGGTTTCTCTTAATGGAAGACATGAACAAAAAAAAAAAAAAATTGTTTTTAATTGTATTTAAGTTATTTTTTTTTTTATTAAAGCCCAGTATTATAGTCAGCACTAACAATGGAGGTATCCCCCAACCCGGACCGGTAGACCTTAATGAACTTTGGATATATTGTAGAGAATACAAATTTAAGGGACATGTGCTTTTGTTTTTTTTTTTTAGCTAAGTGGGGTCTAAAATGACCACATTTTACATTTTTTTTCTGTTTATTTCGTTCTATTAAAAAGCACTATAAGCAAATTTGGTATCAAATGAAAGGTTTCTTGAACACATTTAGAGGCCTATTCTTACGAAAAAGTTTGAGACTATAGTTAAGACTGTATTCCACATGTGTTTGTTGTTGCAAGAGTCGCAACAAATTTTATTTATTTAAAATTTTGTTTAAAAAATACTAAAAATAAAGACCTTGTACAGACATCATCATAAAATGACAAATAATATTTGAATTTTATTGTTGTTTGGTATAGAAAGTCAAGACTTTCAGTCTTAAAAATGTGCTTAAGACAGTCACAATTAGGAATAGGCCTGTAAAACTGTTTTCAGTAACATTAAATCTTCCGTTTTATAAAGGAATTTTTGGTGTATTAAGCTAAAAATAATGCATAGCAATGTGTATTTAATTAAATCAAGGGGTTGTCTGAGGTTTTTCCGATATTCGAAACCGTTTGGTTTTTATGCGACTTTCCCCGAAAAGCCTTTTGTCCCCTATATTTTAAATAATTAAAAAATGTGATTACTCTGGGTCCACTTTATAGGCAATATGGGTATCAATATTTTTGTTTTCTTTAGTACTTTAAACCTGCGTAAAAATAATTCTAGTTTTCGGAAATTAAATACTAGTTTTCATACAAAAACAAAGGAATGAATGAATTTAACCCTAAAACTTGAGATTGGCATCTAAAAAAAAAATATGTGTCTTTTTTCTTTTGCTCCTTTCCATCATATATATATCCATAGTTTATTAAAATCTACAAGTTCGGGTCTCGATACCTCCCTTTGAAAGTGCAAATTTTTACTAAAGCTTTACTTAAATAAGAAATTTTTGCTTAAAATATCGTACGTAGTGCTGGATATAAAACTGAATCTTATATTTTGCGAAATTTGATTTAAAATTTTAGTTTTTTTTTCGTCATTTAAGACTGTTTATTTTTATAACTGAATAAAATTCATTTTAAATTATGTAAAAACTTTTCAAATTTAGAAATTGAATTTCAAAATTTTTCTTATGGTACGGCCCATTGACAAAAAAAAGTCTTGTTACTGTCACAACCAGTTTGTATCCGATAACAGTTTCTGTCACACGAAAAATCTAAAAACTTGGTCATCTTATATTGAAAGAAATGCCAAATTACAGCGTGAGAAAAAATAATATAACTTCTTGGAATTCATTGAGGGCTAAATATTAAACTTATTTAAATTTACAAGATAACGATAGTGTTCGACCTTTTCGCCAAAAATTATATTGAAAATTTTAATTTTAAAAGTATATTTTGCTAACATGCAAGTTTTACTTTTACGTATATTACTTTTTTTCGTAATTGAAAATGACGCTTTATAACTTTTAAAATTTCTACGAAGATTGAATGAACTAATAATTAGTGTCCGACCGAACAGTATTTTAAAGCATTATGGACAAATTTGGCGGATGGAAAAATGTTTATTGGGCTGATTAGATGCTATTTTGAGTGTCAAATTTGAAGATAAGTCTGTAGTTAAGCAATAAATTCACTGTTCGGCCTCAGAAAGTTCGGCTAAATTGAAAATAGTTCGGCGGCCGAACTTTTAACTTTTTAGATAAACTTCGGCTTTTCTCTTAAATTTTATACACAAAATCGAATTAAATCGGCTCAACAAACATGTTTCCAATACCAAAATTTGCCATCATTGCCTCTAGATATCAAAAAACCGACAAAATATAGTTTTTTTGCCGAACTGTTCGGTCGGACACTACTAATAATGCAGTTTAAAAGAGTGGTCAATTCTAAATAATTTTGTATAAAAAAAATTTTGAACTTTGCTCTTACTGTTTCAGAGTTATACCCTTTTAAAGCTTTGTACCTATTGTATAAAACTAATAATATTATAAGCTCTTTGCCTTCGGATTTGTTTTAAATTTTAAAACTAATAACTTTTGATACTTGTTATCTTGAGTGAAAAAATAAAAACTAAACGCAAAAAATCGTATAATTATGAATTTTATCGCGTTTCGCGGATTCACCAATGTTGATATTTGATACCTTGAACGAAGAAAATAAGTACTAAACTCAAACAATCTCATCATTCAAAGTAAAAATGGGTAGATGAGTGAATTTCTACTCTCACTTACTCACGTATACTAGAGAAAAATTACACTCATCACTCACGAGAAATTTTTCTACACACACTCACGCTCACGTGGGTAAATTATAATTTTTTTTGCTAAATCATACTGCATCAAGTTAAAATTTGACTTAAGCACACTCACTCACGAAGAATTTTTTCCTACTCGCACTCACGAGAGTCAAATTGGTTTTCGCGACACAAATCTTTCAAACAGATTATAAAATTCTTCGTTTTATACGATGGGTACAAATCTTTTACTGTGTGTAACTCTGGAACAATAGGAGCAAATTAAAATATTTTTTTACAAAATTATAAATAACTTATCTAATTTTTAAACAGCATTATTAGTTTTTTTTTTAATTGTAGTAGACATACAGTGGTGTTCAAAACATTTGCAACTGAAATCATGGTTTAGGTAATTATAATTTTTTTGATCAAAAAGATTTGTGGTATAAGTTTTTGTTTTTTTTTTTTATTAAATTCATTTATAGCATATTATTTTACAAATACAAAAAAAATATTCATAACTTCTCAAAAATAAAAAAAAGTAATTTTAACAAAATAAGTCGATAGTGCAGTGTTCAAAACATTTGCAACTCTTAAAGTAATTAACAGGAAATACAAAACAGAAAATGGTTTTAACGCTCAGTATTTTGTAGCGTAGCCATTATTTTTTATAACTTCTGAACACCTCTTAGGCATTGCGGCAATGAGCTTTTTAATATAATCGTCAGAAATTTCATTCCACTGCTTCTCTAACTCGACGAAAAGTTCATCACCATTTCGGAATACTTTATTACCGATATTCCGTTTTACAATCATCCACATGTTCTCAACCGGTTTGAGATCGGGATATTGAGCCGACCACGACATGATATTAATTTCATTTTCCTGCAGCCAAACTTTTACAACCCCCGCCGTGTGTTTTGGGTCGTTGTCGTGCTGGAAGGTCCATGAGAGTGGCATTTCCCATTCAGCATACGGAAGCATAACTGAACTCAAAGGATCTCTATAGATTGTGGCCGTCATTATGCTAGTAATGCGGTGAATTGGGCCAATCCCATTTTCTGAAAAACACCCGCACACCATAATGTTTCCACCTCCGTGCTTCACTGTGGCGGTTGTGTATCTGGGATTAAACTTTTCGCCTCGTGGTCTTCGAACATTGGCTCTTCCATCTGATCCCCGGAGGTTGAATTTAGACTCATCTGACCACAATACATTTTTCCATTGCTGTTGAGTCCAGTTCAAATGGGTGCGTGCAAAGTCAAGCCGAGCTTTTCGGTTTTTTTCGACACAAACGGTTTTTTTTGTACATCTATAACTTCTAAGACCATATTCCCGAGCTCTTCTTTTAATGGTGGGCAGACTGGCATCTATTAAAAGTTCAGTTTTAGCTTCTCTGGGAACTGCTTTGAGATATTTCGTAAAAAATTCTTCATTTTCCGATCTTCTGTTACAGTTGTAATAGGGGGTCTTCCACCTTTATAAGTTGTGTGGATGTTACACTATTAACAATGCGGCAAATTGCTGATTTTAGAACGGAGTACTTTATAGAAATTTCGTTTTGGGAAAGTCCATTTTGAAAATCATTTAAAACTTTTAATTTAAAATGAGAATTGTATTTATTTCCTACCATTTTTTACAAAAATTATTCTTACAATGTTTATGCTTCCAACATCTTATAACAACTATTAAAGAACAATAATTATAATACATTTGTTTAAAAAATGTGACGGCCTGAATCTGATATTGAAAAGGAATGCGAATACCGTTATATCCTAGCATTTGTTAGTATAAATTGTTTCGTTAAGAGTTAGAATAATAAGAGTTGCAAATGTTTTGAACACCTGCATTTTGAATACATCTATTATTATTAATTTTTTTGTTGTTTTGATTTAACGGAATTAATTTTTTTTTTTATTTGTTTAACATAAAACAATGTATGAAGAATATGTAAAAAATAAATTTTAGTAACTAAGTGTGATTTGAAGAAAATAAATCAATGAAAACAACAAATGCGATCTCAGTTCCAAATGTTTTGACTACTACTGTATATGGTACGGTAATGCACAAAAGCATTGGCGAAACTTATGGTTTATGCACATAAAAATAAAATTTGGATATATTTCTTTAAGAATATTGACTTTAAAGCTACGAAAATTTGGGTTATTGACTAAGTTATAAAAAAATTCAAAAACGTTCAAAAACCCTCATTTTTGGGGAAAAATCGATTTGCGCAACCTCTAAACCTCTTTCGAAAAATCTGAAAAAAAAAATTTACAAAATACTTTCACCCATAAGTATTCAAATTGAACTTGAGCACCCATGAAAATCGAAAAACAATAAAATTTTGATGCACACATAATGTATATGTACAGTGGCGGACAAAAGTATTCATACAGCAGCAAATGTTTGTACAAAAAATAAAATTTCACATGATTTAATACTTTCTGGAGTAGCCTTTCTTTTCTACGGCTTCTTTTAATCTTCTTGGCATAGAATGAACCAATTTCTTCGTAACATCAGCTCCAATATTTTGTCATTCTTGAACATTTTGCCATACAGAACTTCCTTCAGTTGAGCCTTACTTGTGATATTTAAATTATTAATAAGTTAATAAACAATTTCGTTGAATACCTTATACGGCTAATAGCTTTCATTTTAAAAATATAAAAGATTTAAAATAAAGTTTGCTACTGTGTGAATACTTTTGTCCGGCACTGTATGTAAAACGTAATTCTACATTTTGCAAATGAAGATAATTCTATTCGTTGTTTTCTTTTTCATTCTCTGTCCTGTGAATGTGTTTATTAGCACACTTTTAGTAGCAACAAAAATTAGTTAAATATTAGTTCAAAATCAGTTTGTTTGCTGAAAGCGTTTAACTAAAGTTTTTTGCTGAAAACGCAATTTCAGAAAAAAAATAGTTTCTGAAAGTAAGTTAAATATTTTTTTGGAGGTTTTATCCCCCTTAACCGATAATAGATAAAATTGATTTTTTTAATTCTAGAGGGGGTCACATTCTTTTTGTTTCGTTTTGAGGGGTGCTCAAAAAAGTAAACTTCCGGAGAATTTGTTTGGTTCTTAATTACATAAATTGTTACTTTTATGTACTGAATTTAATGGTTTTTTTAAAATAAATATGTGTACTTTTTCTTCTTCTTACTTGTACTGATTTTTTTTTCCTCGATGTACTGTGTTCGGTCGATTTAATATCTGGCAACCCTATGTGGAGGGTCTATACAAGTTTTGTGTATTTGGCAACCCTGGACGATAACTTTTAAAATATTATTGATAAGACCTTAAATTTTATAATGGTTTTGTCGAATGTTCTAAAATCGTTTTATAGTTCGAAATTAGCCTTTGCTAAATGTTTCTATACGAAAAATTTAAATTGTGTTCCATCTAAAAAATTGTATTCAATATTTTTGCGATTAAAATTAAGCCTCTAACAGCCATACCTAAACAAGAGCGGCAAGCGGAACGTTTTTTAACGCCTAGCGTTAACGCTGAAATGTCATCCCTAAACAAGAGCGGCAACGCTACGTCAAATCGATAAAAACACGGTTATCAAAATAAAAAATATAACAACCCTGATTATTTTAGCAACACAGCACATTACAATATTGGTGTTTCTGATTTATGTTTTGTGTTTTGTATAATAACAAATATATATAAATAATAATATAATATATATACACAAATAACAAATATATTTTTTTCTGTCTTATTTTTTTGTTTATATCAGGGATGAGAATTTCGTTTCGGTACCAATAAAATTTTCAAATAGCGCTTTTTCGACTCTCAGAGTACTAAAATTATTTTTTATTTTATTTTTCTTAAAATTCATACAAAATGCATTAAAATAACATTAAATGTTATTGAACATAAATTTATGTTTATATGAATTTATAAAAAAATAAAGTTTTACTTTAAAAAAAGTATATTTTTTAAATTAATGTACAGGAACAAAGAACTCCAAATGAGATCCAAATTAAATTAATCAATACAGCTAAAAAAGAATTTTATATATTGGTTGATAATAACTTATTAGATTTTAAAATTGTAACAACAAGAATTTGTTGCATTTAATAAATCTTTTGTTTGTATTAGATTTGATACTGTTGGAACATGAAGTCTGTTTCTGCCTTTGGTTTTAATTAGATTTTGGTATGGAAAAATTCTCTCAACGTTTGCAGAAGAATGTGGTATGGATAAAATACCTGCAGCAATTCTTAAAATATCGGGAAATAAATATTTGTTTAACTCATTTTTAAATCTAGATACTTTCGACCAGAAACTACATATATTTTCCTTTCTAGAAAGTTTTAGTTATTGCCAATCTGCCAACGCTCTGTACTGGATATTAATGGCGTCAATATTATTTTCTTCGTTTGGAAAAGTTTTTATCCAAAATTTCACGATACTATTGGTTCTTCCGCAAACAACGTTTTCAGGTGAAAGCTTACTGAACCAAATTAAAATTTCATTATAAAAATTTACTCTGGTCTTCAAATCCTCACAAAATTTAATATAACATTTTTTGGAATTTTCTTTTATATGATTTACAGTGCCGGATTCAATCTGATTTGTATTTATATACAAATCCACTTCCGTACCACAAAAAACATCGTTTAGCGGAATATGGTTATCGTGGATATTTAATTGTAACGGTGTGCAATTATCTAACACATCTTTATTTATGAAGTTGCGAACAATATATTAATAAAATTTATATATTAATAAAAATTAAAAAAATAAAATTAATTAAAAACTTTAAATCGTCCAATAGTATCAAATGAGTCGCGGGAGTACTTTGGAACATCGAATAGTATCAAAAAAGTACTATAGTATCCACTTTGCCATCCCTGGTTTACATTTGTTGTCTTTTGCAACTAACTTCACTATAAAACGCTCTGTCAAAATCGGATTTTCCAATTGCAAAGAGTTGCCGCCGCGTTGCCGCCGCGTTATTTCGGGATGCTACATACAAATTGTATGGGCATGAGAATTTTTGACAGCTAGAAAACGCTTGCCGCTCTTGTTTAGGTATGGCTGTAAGAAGCGACTACTGAATGTCCCATTAGCTACTAGCTGGGACTTTAACTGACACATTAATTGTGGTTCCCCATATAAATTTTCAATTTAACTGTTTGTTAAATTTTAACTGATCTTTCAGCAATCGGGCCTAAGAAAATATATTAATAAAAAAAAAATTAAAATTTTATTTTTTTTTTTGAAATTTCATAAAAATTTGTTTAATATTTTAAGGAAATTAAATTTGTTGCCATTTCACTATAAATTTTTTAAATTTAATTCAATTGAATTGCTATAAAATATATACTACCCTATGTTCTTCATTATTGTGTGTTCAAATTGTTTTATACGAATGAAAAGTTTGTACATAAATTATTTTTTGTTTGCAAAAAAACAAAAAATATATATAAAAAAAAATTTAATTAAGAAAGTATAACTTGTTCTTAAATCTTAAGGCTTTAAAAGGAAATTATTTTAAAAAACAAAATAAAAAAACAAAAACTATATAAAATTATCCTATATATAATATAAATTATAAATATAAAAAGTATTTAACATTTATATTTATTAATTAAATTATTATTACCTACATAAATATAAAATAAATTATTTAAGCTTACATTTTGTATAAATAAAATAAACAAATGAAAAAATTACTGCAATTAAAAAAAAAAAAAAAAAAAATTATAAAAAAAAGTTTTGTTAAAAATGAAATTTGATCTAATTTAACAAATTCTTTTTAAATTAAATATAATAATACCACGTTTATACTGAACCGAAAACATGTAGTTTTAATTTTTTCTTTTCAGTTTTTGACTTTTAAAATCCATAAAAATTTTAAATCAAAAACTTAAAGAAAAAACGAAAAACTCGTAATTTGGGTTGCAGTATGAACTAGAGATTGCAAATCGATTATAATCGAAATAGCGATTGATCACATCGTTTAATCGTGATTGAACAAAAATCCTTCGATTATGGTTTAAAATTATATTTTTAATAACGCGTTTTTATTAAGAACTTTTAAACTTCTGCCCTTAATTTTTAAATAGTATTTTTTTTTTCAATTTGTGTTGCTATTTAAGGGGTTACATCCACTTAGAATTTTTTTTTTATTTTTTTTATTTAGTTTTTGCACAAATGTGCATGTATTTAAATATATGCACAGAAAATTTTATGTCAATCCGACAAATATTATCGAAGTTACACGCATTGAAAGTCGTTGAAATAAAATGGAAAAACTTTTGAAACTTTGAACGTGTTGTTCTCAAAACTGTGTCTTCAAAGTCGGTGAGCAAGATTTCTCGGGAAAGGCTGTACCGATTAGCTTCACATTTTTACAGAAGATTTATATGTATATATTTTTCATAGATTGATAGTAGATTTTGTCTCTCCGATGCATATTTTCCATTTTATATATATATTCTAAGGCCAAAATTTGTATCGAAAATAGAGCAGCCGCCATTTTGTTAAAAATTAATATTTTGCCTATTCCGACGATCAATTTACAGATAATCTATTACATTGAAGAAATCTTTTTACTTTCATCAATTTACAGATAATCTATTACATTGAAGACATCTTTTTACTTATTCCCTTTCTGATGATTCAGTCTAGAGATATCGTGCTCAACGCAAAACACCTTTATATAATGCTATAAAATCTGATATAATCAGATATAATTATATATAATTATTTAAAATTAGATATAATTATATAAGGCAGATCTAATTACATATTTATTAGACCATATATAATTTTATATATTTTTAAATAATCAATCGCATATATATGGTGATATATATGATTACATATAATTATATATAATTATATATAATTATATATAATTATATATAATTATATATAATTTTTATGAAAAACACGTTTTGAAAGAAGTGACAATCCCATGCAAACATCAAACATTCATATAACTTAGTTATCCTACTAAATGAGAACTAATGTATGAGTTCGAAGTTAAAGATTATCACCATTGATCAAAAATAAATTGAAAACTTGTTCGTTGTGTGTAAGCTCTACCTTTGGTAGATATACAATACACGCTTTTTGTTTCTATTCTCCTCTTAATTTTTACACTTGTTTTGCTTTTATTTAAAAACAAGATGTAAAGGGGAAGCAAACTAAGACCGTTCTCGAAATAGATCTATCAACACATTGCTGAAAGTGGTCAATTAATAAATTTGAAAACAAAAACTCTATAGATTATTTGTAAGGACAATATCCTAATAAAGAAATATAGAGTATGACCTCGAACTTGAATAATTTTCATCATATATAATTATTAGGGCGGGTCGATTTAAAAATCGTTCAACGTTCAAGGAAAATCGAATTCTAGGGATCAAAATAAGATACTTTGCCGAAAAAACCATACCTCTAAAACGAATTTTGATGTCTCGACTTTTGACCCGTTGGGTCAAATTTTGAAAAATCCCACTTTGATATTTCAGAAAGTAGGGAGAATCTCTCCAAGATTATGGGAGCTACTTCTTCTCCGGGAGACGCGCTAGCAGATTAATGCACAAATCATCATTCTAGGTGCCCGTTAAGGTGTTAAAATTGAAGTTGAAAGTGGGCCTTTTTAGCCGTGTTTTTATAGCAAAATGGACAAATCTCGGGATTGAGATATTTCAGAAAGTAGGAGGAGTCTTTCCAAGATTAGGGTCTCTATTACTTCTCCGGAAGACGCTCTAGCAGATGAATGCATAAATTATATTCGATTAGGTTGGACTTGATTATGGCACTCTAAATGGGTCAAAGTGGGATTTTTCAAAATTTGACCCTACGTGTCAAAAGTCGGGACATCAGAATTCGTATGGTTCCTTCGTCAAAGTTTCTTATTTTGATCCCTAGAATACGATTTTCCTTGAACGTTGATTATATATATTTTTTTAGTCGGGTAGTTTTTTTTTAGATTTGTCCGATTTTCGAAAAAGCTCAGTTATGGTATTTGACAATTTTAAAACATAAGCTCTATATGAAAAAAGCTTTTGAAACATTGAACGTGTTTTTCTCAAAACTGTGTTTTCAAAGTCGGTGAGCAAGATTTCTCGGAAATGGCTGTACCGATCAGTTTTAAATTTTCACAGATTTATATTGTGTCGAAATTTAAACTTTGGTTGCTAATATATAAAAAAAAATACTAACATTTCTTAAGGAAGCACTGTTCCATATATCAGCAGCTTGTTTGCAAATTTTCTGACTGATGACGTGCCTTCAATGCGTTAATAAATCATATTTCTCACAGGGAAAACTTAAAAAATATGTTATGAATCGAAAATAAATGCGGAATTTAATTTTTTAGAAGATAATTTGAAAGAATTGCGTTAAATTAAAAATACTGCGATTAGTCGATAATAGCAATTAACGGCATATTTTTTAATCGTAATCGCGATTAAGGAAAACTTCGATTATTTGCAAAATCTCTAGTACGAACGTACTATAAAATATAATTTCTTTAATTTCAAATTGAATATAAAAGAGATTTTTTTTTTTTTACTCTTAAAATAATTTATTTAATTTTGATTTAAAGTCAGTAAACTCATTGTATTTAATAATGTTTATTATTTTTATTTAAATAAATTACATTATATTTAGTTTAGCTTTGAATTATATAATTAACAAACAAAAAAACGCTTTTCTTATTTAAAGATTAAAAAAATTATAAATTCAAACAAATTTAGTAAATATATAAATAAGCTTAATAAGCTTTTAAAATTAACTTTACTATAACAAAAAAAAAATTAACTAAAATAAAAAAAAAATAAAAATAAATAAAAATAAAAGTTGAAAAACAAAAACTTGAAAAAATTCATCATCATGTATACTATTGTAAAACATAGTTTATTTATTGAATAAAAAAACTAATAAAAACATATTTGAGAAATATGTATATTTATATGTTTAAACGTATTTATAAATAAAAAAAAAAAAAAAAAATATTGAAAAAAAACTATTAAATGTTTTATGTTGTAATACATTTTACACTAAAATATGACATTATCCTTGATTAACATACCTAAATTCATAATATTTACATTAAAAACCAATAATAAAAAACAATTGCATTGAAAATAATAATAAAGGGGTATAACTTTTTTTTACATCTTCGGCAAAACAATAATATGACCATTAGGGTTCGCCTTAAAAACAGATTTGTCATTGCATTCCCAGTTTTATTGCAAATGGTTTCAAATCGAAGAAATCAATTTTTTTCAGAAAACGAATTAAATCCAAAAATGGCCCATCTGTAAAAAGTGTATTTTTATAAAAAATTCCCAAAATTCGAAATTTTGAAAAATTAAATTTTTTAATGTTATTTATTCAATTAATATACTCAAAAATATTAAGATATGGAGTCCTGACTTCATCGGATATCATTAACCCACTTTAGGCTGAAATCAACAATGACCCACGAATTTGATAACAATGCAAAGTTTAAAAACATTTTTGAAATCCCTAATTTGAATATGTGGATTGATATTTTTATAATATAATACACTAAACGTTTTATAAGTGTCACCTACATGATTAATTTTTTTTTGAAAGCAAGACTTATAGAATTTTTAGACAATTAAATCATACTAGCAATCCATTTTTTATACCCTATACATACTGAGATGATTGTATATGTATATCAGTTTGTCACTCAATTTGTAAACCATCGAAATGTAGGGGTAAGACTCCATAAAGTATATATATTCTTTTTAAGACGATTTAGCGATGTCCATCTGTCTGTTGAAATGGCGATCACGGCGTGAGAACGTAATACGGACTGCTCAGTTTTACATAGATTGATGTACATTTTCCCGCAAAGTTTGGTATTGAAAATGAGCAAAATCGGTCCAGCAGTTCCAAAGTTATCAGTGAAAATGTGAAGGTACCTCTAAATTTTCCATACAAATTGGTGTATAATTAGTACAATTCATAGAAGTGTCTGATGTATAAAATATAACGTCATGTTTTTCCACCAGACGCACCACAATTTTTTTTTTTTCACCACAAACATTTTTTACACCTCAACAAATTTTTTTCATCACAATTTCACCTTAAAATTTTGTTTTCACCTTTAACACTTTTTTTTGAAAATATTTTTTGTTTTTTTTATTTGTAAGGGTTCATTGTGGAGGATAAATGAAAAAGTTTGGTAAAACTAAATTTAATTCATGTACTTGTTTTCATATTTTTTTAACCCTTTGACTTCCCTTGCACACTTCAGTGTGCACATTAAAAACATATATAAATAATATGATAATGCTTTAAATCCTTATATTTTTGTGTAAATATGTTCATTAGGATATTGGCCATTGACCAAAAAAAATCATTTTATGCATAATCTGTTTATCAGGGAAATATAGTCGCGATATTTGTCAACAAGTCCGATTTTTTTAATCAGCCTTTATCTCCAAAAAAATAGGAGTTTGGTGAATCTTACATACATGTCATAATTTTTCTTTATTATTTAAGCATCCCAAACAAGAATCTGGAGTCCAAATAGTAAAAAAACAGAAACTAGGTAGTGAAAGGGTTAATTTACTTTTTTTTAAATACTAGCCTTGTTGTGTTCCTCACACTTAACATGGATGTGAATAAACAACTGGCAGCACTTTTACTATATTTGAATACGAACTGACAACTTATCGAAGTTGAAAACATTAATAGAGTAGTAGTAACATACCCAATGTCAAATTTTGTGTGGGATTTCGTAACACGTTGAGGAAAAAAAAGCCTTCTCTAGACTTTTCAAATTCCTTTTTTTTCAACTTTTAAGGTAAAGTGGCAATTATAGTACTACATGAATCAATTTTTCACATCTTTAAGGGGGTGACAATTAAAGCATACCAACATAAAAAGCAGGTGATCTCATATTACCATATATGTTCGGAACCGAAATTTTCGTATATGATCATACATGATCATGTTTGTTCATATATGATTCATATGCGACCATATACCCTAATATTTTGAATCCGAACATATATGGTCATATATGAGTCCATATATGGTCATATATGAGTCCATATATGGTCATATATGAGTCCATATGTGATCATATTTGGTCATATATTAAACTATACATGGACATATATGGCCAGCTATACCCATATCTGATTTGTCTGTTTCGTGAGATCAGATACGGGCATATATTGACAGGGAATATCTATTTCTTTTGCTGCATTTAAATATGTAAGAAATATTGGTTAATGGATCTACAAAAAAAAACTATCGTTGTTAAATAAACTTTCTTCAAACTTTTATTTTATTATTTTGCAAAAAAAAAAAAAAAAAAACGGCATGCTTTTACAGTCCAAGAACAATTTATAGTAAATACAAAAAATTATTGAACATGTTTAAAGTTTTCCTAAAGTTTTCAAAATTTAAAAAATAAACAAAATAACAAACACAATAAAAATTAAAAAAACAAAATTATTTTATGTACATTTTTATTTTGATGCTTAAAAGCGCTTACAACAGCTACCAGATCTGGACAAGGGAATTATGAAATCTTATTTGATATAAACAGACCTGGCACCAGATATGATCCAATATGACCAGATCTGCTCATATCGGCACGAAAATTATAAAATATCCTAGATCCCGTCAGATATGAACAGATCAGTTACTAGATCTGATCAGATATGGGTATAAAGTACATCACAATATATTATCATATATGATCAGATCTGGCACCAGATCTAATTATTTGTAATCATATATAATCAGATTCAATCATATCTAGTTAGAGCTAATCAGATCAAATCTTTTTTACACAATATAATTTGCTTTTCTCAAAATACGCGAAAACTGTAAATTTAATAGCGTTAGCATACTTTAAGATCGATACGATTGTTAGAGCCTAATTACATTAAAAATCAGTTTAACAAAAAAAAAAAAAAAAAATGCCCAACTTCAAAAAGGTTTATGAAGTATTTTTTTGAAAATCGGTAGAAAGTAATATACTGTTTCCTACGGATAGGATAGATAAAATTTGATATTTGCCAAAATAAAGTTAAAAGCTATAACCCTAATATAAAGGGTCCGCCATCTAACGTTTTGTTTTTCAACTAGTGCTTATTTCGTGAATGGTAACACTAAGCTCATGTCTGAATATGGTTGTGTATACGCTTGAACAACCCTGGGAAATATTGCGACATTACTTTGAAAATCATGGTAATGTTGCAGAATGTGTGCGAAAATTGTGTACGGATTTTGGAAGAAGAGAAGCACCGTAAGCTCCGTATGTTCGTTATCTTGTGAAAAAAGTGAAAGAAACTGGCATCCTCATCGATAAAACAAAGCGTGAAAAGCCAAAAACAGTGCGTACATCCGAGAATATTGCTGCTGTGGCAGAAAGTGTGCGTGAAGCGCATCAATTCACCGATAATGTGCTTAAAAATTGGTCCGATCGTGTAGGCTACTACATGGCCAGCCGAGGCATTCATTTGAATGAAATTATTTTCCATTATTAACCGGAAGGATTGTACTTTCCAATAAAAAAAGAAATTTGAGAAAATATTCAGTAGTTTTTTTTTTATAGCATTTTCAAAAAAAAAAAAAGTTATTTGGCGGACCCTTTATAATGTTTCTTCCTACGGCTAGGATAGATAAAATTTCATATTTGCCAAAATAAAGTTAAAAGCTTTAACCCTAATATACATCAAATTTTAACTTTTTTTCTCTTCTCTGATAATATCTTTGAAGGCTATGAAAGATTTAACTTTTTTTAAATTATAAAAATTTTACATTAGCAAATTTCACAGCGGATTGGATTTCGATAGTACAACAAAATTTTTTTTTGTAAACAAACCAACCTTTAAAAAAAGCGAAACAAAATAATTTTCCAAAATACATTTTATTCAGTGTTCAAATAATTTCAATGTTTTGTTATAGGTCTTGTCTTGATTTCCACTATTTTTCTTGGTCGGAAACAAACAAAAATTGCCATATTCAGCTTGTAATAAATACTTCTTTCAATAAAAAATCAGTCTTTTAATTTGTTATTTTTTAGTTTTTCAAATTTAAAAAAATTTATATATTCATTATATTTTATGCCATAAATAGCTGATTATTGTTTACATAACTTTCTGGAAAAAACCCTAATTTTCTGCAAATAGGGGGAAAGTACAAGGCTGTATTTTGTATTTCTGCACAAATAGTAAGATTTCGCTGAAATCTCAACTAAATTGGGATTTTATTTTGTATGGGAAATCTGTTTGAAATCCTAAATTGGTATTAGATTTTGGTCGAAAGCTATCGAAATCCCATTTTAAGTAGGTTGTCTATTAATAAATTGGATTTGGACCCTAATGTAAATTCGATATTAATATATAGAAGGTTTAAATCCAGGGCACCCACGGTAAGGCGATTGAGTAGTTTATGATTTGATGTACAATTTATTTTTTTATTTCCCATATCTACATTTAATCCGCATGGGTAAGGGTTCCGATAGAAGACCCTCCATATTAGCCAAATCTGCTTTAACCTACTACTTTAAATTTTTTCAAAATTGAGCTTAGTCGAGAAAGTCGATATCATAGAACTCAATGATTCGCCTCAGTCGTTGTATTATTTTTTCGCACGCTGCAATTTGTGAATTTTTTGAATTTACGATGTCTAAACTTTTAGATTTTCCTAAGACATTTATTTGGAAAATAACTACATTTTAATTTTTGGTAATTTTTTAAAATTTGTACAAACAATTTCAAATATCAGCAATACAAAGTGATTAAAAAAAAAAACCAAAGAACCGGTTTTTTTTTATTTGAAATAACCAAAAACCGATTAAAAAAAACGGTTTTTTAAAGTATTCGAAAATCGGTTTTTCAAATAGTGCGAATATTTCACAACTCTAATTAAGCCAGAGTTAGCGCTTTTTTCTGTTTTTAATTTTTTATTATACCCCTTTAATCAACTTAATATGGATCGATCTTATTACATACTTAACTTACATCTACTCCTAAATACAATTCACTACATTTTTTGTGTAAAAGAATTATCTAAAGTAAATTAAAAAAAAATTTTATTTTAAAAATATAACAAAAAAGATTGCTTGCAAATAATAAAGATATTTATTTAACAAAATAAAAAAAAATATATAAAACAATAAAAAAATAAATTTTCAAAAAAATAAAAACAAAATGTGTTTTATTTAATCTGGTTTAAACATTAATTTTCTACTACGTTATGGTGTAATGGATAGCGCGTTGGACTGTTACACAGATGGTCCCGGGTTCGATTCCCGGTGACGACAACAACAATTTAGAAAAATAATATATATGAGTTTTCTATCCCTCTTATGTATGGCCTTCGGTGTTCCCATATCACTTAACCCCACCGAAGTAAAATAATGAATCAGGGCTATGAATTAAAAAACTTCAATAAGTTCGCCCACTCTCCATCAGGTGGCGAGCAACAACTGCCATCTCGCGCAATTACAGTGTTGCCATGTTTAAAGCCCTTCATCTTTCCCCAACTTTCACCTCTCCATTATCCCCTTTCCAAACAACACATTAGGAAAAATTTCCTGAGAGTTGATTCTCTTCACAAAAAAAAAAAAAAAAAACAAGTATTTAGTGTTTCCAATTATTCAACATAGGCGGTTAACCGGTTAAAACATTATACGAAAAATCGCTAAAATGGATTCCAATGAGAAAAAGGAAACATAAAAAACTATCTAAGATGTGTATTTTTCGCTTTATGCTGCCTACCTGAACGTATATTTGTTTGCAATTGGACCACACTACATTATATAAACATTTAGTTTACAAATACACATTTAATCTTTATTAAATTTATACATTTTATTTTGTCTTTTATTTAATTAATAGACAATTACTTTCACAGGCCGGTGACAACACAAAATTCAAGTTGTTTTAATCTTCCATGGTTTATTTTTGTATATGTCTTACAGGAGTTGTACTTTTTAGTATAATTTTATTCGTCTCTGCTACATCTTGACATGCCGTGACATCTACCTTATTCTGCGTATATCTTTCAATCTGGTTGTCCTCCACACTATTAATGTGCTTATCGGCACAATTTTTAGCAAAATAAATTAGTAAAACATTAGTTTAAAACAGTTAAGTGCTGAATAAGTATAACTAAAATATTAGCTGAAAACATAATTTTTTCAAAAACTTTGCTAAAAAAATGTATACCGGATTTACAAAATGTTTTACTAACTTTACTACTGATTTTTTTTTTGAGTGTAGCTATTTAATATGTTTGATTTGCTTTATTTTTGTAAATAAAGGGTGGTTGGAAGCTCATTACAAATTAAAAATAAATTGCGTTTTGTTTTTAAGTTCTGATTTATGACAACAATTTTTTGGAGTGTCTTTTTATAATTTTTGGTGGTGAACACACAAAAAAAAGTTTGTAAAGTCAGCAAAAAATTTTGCTGAGTCAGCAAAATTTTAGTCAGGAGGGTGCTTGCAAAAAGTTGCTAATGTCAGCAAAATCTTTTGCTGAAAATCAGCGAGCTGATTTTTAGCAACAAAATTAGTAGATTCAGCAAAAGTTTTGCTAACACTTAGTGGAGTTGAAATACAAAAGCCTTGCTAAAAATTAATAAATTTTTTGCTGAATTTTAGTATACTGAAAAAAAACGCAAAACATTTTTAGAAAAATTTTAATTTAGTTAATTTATTTGCTGAAAATCATAAAACATATTTTTGTGATTCTTTTAAAAATAACTTACAATAATTACAAAATATATAAAAATTTTCATTTTCCCACATTGACGACATGAATTAATTTAATATCTGAAAATATATAGAAATAAATATATATAACATAACAAAAATTTTCTTTCAACTACTTACATCAATGGTTGTCTAATGCTATCTTTTAAAGGACGCAACTGCCAAAGATAATTCTAGAAACGAAACGAAAAAAATAAGCAAAAACAAACGAAACGAAAAAACAACCCTTTTTTTTGCAATACGAAAAAGGAACCATAAAAATCTACCTAAGATGTGTGTCTTTGTCTTTCGCTTTACTCTGTCTACATGTCTGTATATGTTTGTGTGCAATTTGACCACACTAGATTATTAATCTATAAACATTTAGTTTAGAAATACATATTAAATTTAAATATTTTATTTTGTCTTTTATTTAATCAATAGACAATTATTTTTACAAGCCGGTGACAACGCAAAATTTAAGTTGTTTTAATCCTTAATTTTGTTTTATGTTTGAAAAACAGATACAAAAATCTTCCATGGTTGATTTTTTTATGTCTTATTAGAGTTGTACTTTTTAGTATCATTTTCTTCTTCTTACTACATCTTGACATGCCGCGACATCTACTTCATTCTACGTATATCTTTCAAACTGGTTGTCGTCCACACTATTAATGTGCTTATCAGCACAATTTTTTTTATAGCAAAATTAATTAGTAAAACATTAGTATAATATTAGTAAAGCATTAGTATAAAACAGTTAAGTGCTGAATAAGTATAACAAAAATTTTAGCTGAAAACACGATTTTAGCAAAAAATTTGATAAAAAGTAGTATACCCGATTTACAAAACGTTTTATTAACTTTTATTTTATTTTATTTATTTTATTTTATTTATTTAATATCAATACAAAGAAAGCCTTCATGGCCAATTATACATGTATTGTAAGATAAATATCTATGTTATTTGTATATATATATATATTATATGTACATAACTTATTTTTAATAAGAATACCTAACAAATTGGCTCCCCAGCCATATAAATATTGTAACAAAAATTAATAAAAATATTTACCTATAACCAGGAGATATTTAATTCACCGTTATCATATCAATTTTAATTATTATTATTAAAAAAATCCAGAAGTTTATTTCTATAAACGGAATATGAGTATGAAAAAAGTTTTAGGTTATTTGGTAAATGATTCCAAGCACGATGAACTCGCACTATAAAAGAGCGATCGAAAATTGCAAGATGTCCAAGAGGTACGTCAATTTGAACATTCCGTGTTGAACTAATAAAAGAAAATTCATTTACAAGGATTTCGGGTTGTCTTAATTTCATGATTTTATAAAAATGTAGCAGAATACGTAAATCCAAGTATTTTTGAGGACTGCATCGTAAGAAAATAGGAACTAATTCTGAAACATAATTATGCTCAAATATCTTTACATTATATATATAACGTACAATTTTTCTAACAATTTTCTGTATTCTATATAAATTATATGTCAGTGTACCAGAAAAAACTCTACTAACTTATTTTTTTGAGTGTAATCTATATTTTGGCATGTGATAAATGGAATTTTCAAATTGATTTAACTTTATTTAAATCTAAACAAAAACTGTAATTTTAATATATGGGTATTTCCAGAGGAAGGACGGAAAATTTCATAGTTTAAAATTGCTATATTTTTGACTTTTTTTTTTGTAATCATATAGTCAATTTGTTGAACTTTAACAAAACAAAGGATCAATCATTTAAAATAATGGCAAACTCTAATTATAGTGCTTAAAAAGTTAGCACTTTTTTTCTATTGCGTTTTACAGCCTTCAGTAGTTAATTTGACTTCTCTTCTTTACCAGATATTTCAATTCAAATTTGACAACATTTCATTTATAATGGTTAATGAGTTGTAGTTGTTGCTTTCAGTGAGAAGAAATAATTCAGAGAGTTTGCATAACTGTAAAATTCTTGATTGTTTTTAGGTGAAGTTTTTCGTGTGTCCGCAACGCAAAATCTGTATTTGTTATTGATGTCAGTACAAATAAAAATATTAGAAACGGTGGATGTGTTTTTTCGCAACTTCTTTACCAGGGTGAAAATTTAATATATGAAAGTTATTAGTTTACCTGTCATTTTAAAGTTCAAATAGCTGTTAAAATTTGTGCGTCCGCAACAGTAAGTAAATAATTGATAATCTTTTTCAGCAAACAATTTAGTTTTTTTATATTTTTTACCGTATATAAGATGGAAATAAACCATATTACTGAATATACATCTCGTTCGACAAAATGGAGGGATACTCTAAGAGCAGATGAAGAAAAATGGAAAAAATTTTGGCTGCATGTATATTTCGTACATACTGAGAAGTATTAATATGTTATTTAAAAAAATTGCAACTTAACCAATTCTTAACCGATTTTAAAAAGCAAGGAACTGTTTTACTCATTACTAAACGTAGTTTCAAATAAAAATAACAAAAATAGGGTTTCAAATACTGTTATTAATAGATAAATGCGTGTGTCCGCAACGTGCATCCGCAACGCCCATTTAGATTGAAGTAGCATAAAAGGTAAAAGTATTTTAAATGTAAAGTAAGTTATTTATAAAACCCCAACATATCTTCTTTATTAACAAAATAAATTAATTATTGATCACATAAGAAATTTCGCTAAATTTTACAAATTTTCATAGACACCTCAAATACCTGTGGAAAATTGTGTGCGTCCGTAACGCACTGTTGTGCTAGTCATAATTTTCAATACAACATTTTAAGTAAAGTTTCAATAAAAGAACATTATAGTACTCTCCAAAATCTACATTTTTTTATATGGACATAGTGTTAAAAATAATTCAACTTTTTAAGAAAACTAAAAAAGAAAGAAATAAAAACGTGCGTCCGCAACGCAGGAAATACCCATATTTAATTTGTTTAAAATTTAAAATCGCCATAATTTTTGCTCCGTTAAAGATTAATAGTGTCCGACCGAACAGTTCGTCCACCGAACTATTTTCAATTTGGCCGAACAGTGAATTCATTGCTTAACTTCAGACTTTTCTTCAAATTTGACACTCAAAATAGCATCTAATCAGCCCAATAAACATTTTTCCATCCGACAAATTTGTCCATAATGCTTTAAAATACCGAATACAGACCAAATGCATTTTCTGGCCGAACTGTTCGGTCGGACACTAAAGATTAATGATTAACGCTTAAAAACATCCGCTAACACATACACAAAAGATAATTCATATTAAACAAAATTTTTTTTTTTTTTTAAAACACTTGCTTGTGTTAAAAATTTTGGAACAAATTCAGTTTACCGACACCTCTCAGAATTTTTTGACCTTGAACATTTGACCCCACAGAGTCGCTCACGCCCCCTTTTCAGTGGGCGGGGCTCCAAAGTTTGAAATGAAATCCGAAATAACTTCAAAACTACTTATCTGTTCTTAACAAAACTGGCGTCGTTGGAAAGGTCTTGAAAATATCTTCCCAATGGAGTATAAAATGTCCTAAAATATTAACCCTTTGCTGCCCAAATAAAACAATTTTTGTTTTTTTTATATTTTTTTTTTAAACGTCCTTTTTTCAAAATTTGAGCCATATATCGACGTGACCATATTTCTCAGGCGGAAAGATCTCAAAAATATCTTTCCAATGGTGTATATAATGTCCTAAAATATTAACCCTTTACTGCCCAAAAAAATCATAATGATTTTTTTTACACACCCTTTTTCAAATTTTGAACCATATATCGACGTGACCATATATGGGTCTTTGCAAAATAGTTTTTCTGCGTAACCGGCCTTCGGCTGGGCTTAGGGGTTTTCTCCTCCCACCAGTCCTCCCACCGGCTTCGCTGAGGCTTCGCCCCGGGCCGCAGAAATTTTGGCATATTTACAAGTTTTCTTTTGCATACAAAATCTTAAACCATACCATACAACAAAATCTAATTTTCAAAATCTTGCAAAAATCATAGTTTTGCCTATTAATGGTCAACTTTAACCCTTAATAACTACTTCATTTCAAGACCTATGGGGTCATGTTGCACCTTTTATGAAAGCTTAAACAGACTTTCCCTTTTTATACACTTTTTATGTACTTATTTAACAAAAAGAGCGTAAAAAAAAAAATCATAAAAAAAACAAAAATGCTTTATTTGGGCAGCAAGGGGTTAATATTTTGGGACATTATATACCTCATTGGAAAGATATTTTCGAGACCTTTCCAACGACGCCAATCGGACAAGTAGTTTTGAAGTTATTTGCAATTTCATTTCAAACTTTGGAGCCCGCCCACTGAAAAGGGGGCGTGAGCGACGCAAATTTTTTTTTTATTTCGACTCAGCGTGGTCTCTTCTATTAAAGGACAAAATTTCATTTATTTTGGTGAGGTGTCGGTAAACCGAATTTATGCCAAAATTTTTGAAATTCCTCATATAGTTTTAAAGAAATACATGAAAAATTATTTCGAAATAATCAATAACATTTCTTTAAGATAATTTTATATCGGATTATAAGAATAATGTAAATTATGATGTGAGCAAGATTATTCAAGTTCAATACCATTTGTTTTGGGTAAAAATCTTCTACCCCTTCTAAAGATTTTCGGTGACGCGAAATGAAACATGTAAGGACCTGTCAGTAGATAAAGTCTGCTTTTAATTAGCGGATGATGAAATTTTTTGATGCACGGTTTTTTGTTTAACAAAATACAAATGATCTTGAACTTGAATAATCTTGCTTACAACATCATTTATGATAAAAGGTCGAAAAATAAACTTTTGGTTTTAATTTTTTAAGATTTAAAAGTAAAACATTTGAACAATAGTGTAAATTTTTTATCATAATTAATCTCACTCAACATTTTATTTATTCCCCCATAAATTTATTCATACATTTCAAATATTTTGTTTTGTATTACAACGCACCAGTCGTCGATTCCAATCACCTAACGTTGAGATCCTTTCCATATTTAATGTAATTGTCAAGTTTTTTAAATTTGTCGATTTTTCATTATCCCTTCGTGGACTTTCTTCTTCCATATTAAGCGAACGTTCCGGTTTCTTGCGTAGTTCTAATTGTCGCGCCAAAACTTTTAATGTTTGCAAACGAAATTCTTTGGGATTTCTTGCCGCTTCCGAACCATAACTTGGTAGCATTAGCACCGATTTGCGCATCATCATGAACAAACGTGTAATATTATCACGAACTTGTGCCGTGGATTTAACTATAAACAATTGTTGTTCCAGCCAAGCTAATAAATCGAGAAAGTATTGCGAACAGGCTCCAGTGCGTATGGCCCAACGTAGGAAATGTTCATTTTCACAGGGACCTTTGTAGCCACATGTTTCTAAGGATTTCTTTAAATCGAGCATTATTTTGGAATAAGTAGTTTCAAATGTTGGAAAGAAATGTGTGTAAATAGTGGAATATGTAAAGAGTATTTTGTTTTATTAATGAAAATTACGATTATTTTTTAAATTCACTACTAACCAAATCTTGCTTTTATAATTATGCACAGTGCTGCCAACCCAATTTGTTCAAAAATCGTCAAGTTTTGTTGAAAAAATCTTTAAAATCGTCATTTTGAGAATAAGAAATCGTCAAAAAATCGTCATTCCGAAAACTATTTATGATTCAATAGAAAAAATTTAAATTTTACGCTTTAATCACTTTAATTGTAATTATTTCACAATTTTAATGTTCTTTTTTATAAGTTCCCTTACAAACTACTCTGAGTATTAAAAACACAACTCCCAGTACTCATTTCGGGAAATAGAATTTTAAAATCAATGACCTATTTTAAAATCTGCAAAATTCCTTTAGTTTTAAATTTTTTTGCCGATATTTTGTTTTACAAAATTTGGGCATACATACATTAAAAAGGGAATTAAAGAAAAATATTGTTTTACCAAAAATCAAAAATGTAGAAAATTACTATTTTATCAGTGATTTTGAAGCTAAATGATTTTAATTATTAAAAAATAAAGATTTTGGATTTGCCTTTGTAAAATATATAAAAAAATCCATTCGAATTTCATTATTTTTTAATAAAAATTAAAATAAACCTTTAAAAATGGGATGGGAGTTTATATTTAGTTGATAATTAAATGGGAAAATGAAGAATTTTTATTCGATTTGAGATCATTTTATCACATTTTCCTTAGATGTTTTAAACAAAAAGAAACTTGATCAAATTTTGTCAGTAAATTTAAGAGAAATAAATTAAAAAATTTAAAAATTAAAAAACTATAAAAATTGCTAATTTTTATAAATCGTCATTTTCCATACAATAAATTTTGTGAAATCGTTATTTTATCATATTTCACTTCAAAGATCGTCAAAATAGAGACAAATCGTCAAAGTTGGCAGCGCTGATTATGCATATTCCAATAAAATTTTTTCTTGAATGCATGGTTTTGTTGGAAATATAACGGTATTTAAAACAGATGTTTTCGAACATGAGATTATTGCTAGGGTTGCCAGAATAGTAAATATGTATAATAATGATGGCAGATTTTTATTTTGTTGATTTTAGCTAGAGTTGTCAAATATTCGACCTATTTAAAAAACCGGTTTTCGAATACTTAAAAAAAATCGCTTAGTATTGCTGATATCTGAATATGTTTTACACAGAGATAATCTATATATATAAAATACAATGTTTGTATGTTTGTCCTCTATAGACTCTAAAACTATATAACCGATTTGGCCCAAACCGGTTTCATTTGAAAGGTTATAGTCCAAATTAGGTTTTCGGCTATATATATTTCAAGTGGGCGTGGCCCCTCCCACATAAATTGAATAACATCATATATCTTGACTATTGTGATAGCAAGAAATTTGAAACATTGCAGTATTCCATATGTTACTGATTTGAATAATCAGGAAAAAAATGGGCGGGATCGGACCAGTGGGAGTGGCAGCTCCCATACAAAGTAAATATTTAATATCATATATCTACAGTACTATAATAGCCATAGTCTTAGAAATTTGTGCACGTTGATTATTTGTTAATGTGAATAGTCATGGGAAAAATGGGCGTGATCGGACCAGTGGGCGTGTCAGCTCCCACACAAAGTAAATATTTAATATCATATATCTACAGTTCTAAAATAGCCAGAGTCTTAGAAATTTGTGCACGTTGATTATATTATAAATAGTCATGGGAAAATTGGGCGGGATCATACCAGTGGGCGTGGCAGCTCCCATACAAAGTGATTATTTAGCTCATATACAAAATTAATATTAATATTACATATCTAGGGTTCTATATTAGCTATATAGCCTTCAAATTTTATACGAGTCCATCAATTACAAATATTAGTAGTCGAACTGAAAATGGGCGGAATGGGATAAATGGGCGTGGTACCAAAAGCAAAAAAACAAATAAGCATTAAAATAAATTATCACATTCAACACTTTTTGCAAGGTTATTTAATAATGTTGTTCTAAAATTGTTTTAGCGTTCCTCATAGTCCTAGAATAAATAACAAAGGTAAAGAAGTAAACAATAAATTTTATGATATGGTTTTAAGTAACAATTCATGTTTAACAGGTACACTTAACATAAAAAATATATTTTATTGCTATGGTAATCACATGCGGTTTAATTTCCATCATTACAGAATTTAACAAGTGAATTAGTTCAGGTATATACAAGTCATCATATAATTAACAAGTGAAATGGATCAGGTATATTTCATTCAACTGATTTCCTTCTTAAAATTTTAAGGCAAAACAACGTTTGCCTGGTCAGCTAGTATTCTATATGATTATAATGAATTTGTGCATTAATGCAATGAAGTTGAACTGGAACTTGTCCATTGAACGTTCTCATTAAGTTAATGCAAGTTTTCATGAAATTCATGAAATTCAATGAATCATTAAATTTATTACAAGTTTCTTTTACTTTGTGAAGAACTTTCATTAAAAATCATTATCATTAGTTTAGTGAAAATTTCGTTCACAAGTATTCTCTGTCAAATTGTGAAAAATTACTAACATTTTAAATGTCGACATTTAAAACTACACTAAAAAGGCTCTTGAATGTCTAAACAATTTTCCGGACCATAATATATTTCCCGTTATATGAAATGAAATATCATTATACGTAACGTCATATTTTTTTTACTCGGAATTTGAATATCGATGACCATATAAAATATAAATGTGATCATATATGAACTATTTTAACAGGGTAAACAAAAATAAAAGTTTTCGTAAAATTTTATAAAAACTGCATTAATTTAATGAAAATTTTCAATAGACCTAATGCAGTAGATCTAATGCAAAAATTCATTTATATCATGCATATAATTCACTCAGTGTATATTAGAACTTTAAAAGAAAAAAAAAACACGCATTTTTTCGGGTGTTATGATATTAAATTGTGTTTAGCGTTATTTATTTGCAGAAAATCATATTAAATACTTTTAAATTCGCAAAATTATAAATTTTGTATAAGGATGATTTTGAGGTTACGAAAACTTTGTTTGCTTCATAAAATTTAAAGTTATTAAAATTTGTTGATGTGTTTTCGATTTTAGTATTACCTGAACGTATATTTGTTTGCAATTTGACAACACTACATTATTAATCTCTATAAACATTTAGTTTACAAATACACATTTAATCATTAGTAAATTTAAATATTTTATTTTGTCTTTTATTTAATTAATTGAGAATTGCTTTCAATTACCGGCTTGTGGTGACAACACAAAATTTAAGTTGTTTTAATTCACAATTTTGTTTTATGTATTAAAAACAGATACAAAAATCTTCCATAGTTGAATTTTTATGTTTTATAAAAGTTAAACTTTCCTCGTCTCTAATACATCTTGACATGCCATGACATCTATTTCATTCTGCATACATCTTTCAATCTGGTTGTTGTTCACGCTATTAATATGGATATCGGCACACTTTTTTTTTTGGCAAAAATTAATTAGTAAAACATTAGTAAAATATTAATTAGTATAACATTAGTTCAAAACACTTAAGTGCTGAATAAGTATAAGTAAATTTTGAGCTGATAACATAATTTTAGCGGAAAATATGCTGAAATATAGTATACCTAATTTACACGACGTTTTACTAACTTTTCTACTAACTTGAGTGTAAGAATGAAAATCTTATTTTTTTGCACTTTATCGACTTATTCCGTTGTGAAGATTCACTCTAGATACCTTACTATGTTCTGAAGCCATGCTGTTTACAAAACAAAAAAAAAATGCGAACAAAATGATTTAATTTTGCAAAATTTTTAAAAAGTTTATACATTTTTTGAATTTAAAATTTTAAAATGCTTTTTTGCCTTGAAGGTGCTGTTTGCTAAGAAAATCAGTTCACACAGTACGCTAACCAATTTCAAATATAATTGTGAATGTCAGACGTTAAAAACATACAATTTTAAAAAATTTACGCCAATTCCGTATAAGTTTGTGATGTTAGTATTGTATCCCGTTGTTGGTGCGCTGACATCAACTTGGTATAGCTTAAACTCTATAAAATTTCACCGTTTTTTAAAAACTGTTCGTAAAACTCAATTTCATCAAACGACACAAATCAGCGATATGGAAATTACTATTTTAGTGAATGTAAAGCGTGACCCATTTCGAGGTTCCCTACTTTTTTAAAGAAAAAACCACAGAAAATTCAAATTTAATGGGAACATTAAAGGAACATTTGAAAGAACATTCTTTGGCATTTATTTTTTGAAGATTATGTCTATCAAATATTGGCCGTTGCTGCGTCGCAGATGGTCCATCCGTTGAGTCCAATTTTCTATGACTCGTTGCAGCATTTCGACTGGTAACTGGCGAATGACACGCGTGATGTTTTCCTCCAAGGCCTGAATCGAAGCGGGTTTATCCGCATAAACTTTAGACTTTACATATCCCCACAAGAAAAAGTCTAACGGTGTGATATCACACGATCTTGGTGGCCAATCGACCGGCAAAAAACGTGAAATTATGTGCTCACCGAAGTGTTCTCTCAATAAATCCATTGATTGATGCGATGTGTGGGAAGTGGCGCCGTCTTCCTAAAACCAAATGTCGCCGAGATATCGAGCTTCAATTTCAGGCATCAAATAGTCGGTTATCATGGCACGATAACGGTCGCCATTGACGGTTACGTTCGCACCGGCATCATTTTTAAAGAAATATGGACCGATGATTCCACCGGCCCACAAACCACACAGCGTGCTGCACGTGGTCTATTCGGTCGAATATTATCCAATAATGAATGCTGGGTCTCAAAATGGGTGATGGTGTTGCGAATAGTACGCTCAGTAGGCCGATTATATTGACCATAAGTTGAGCGAAGTGCACGAAACACATTCCTCACAAAACGTGAATTTTCGTAATAAAGTTGAAAGATTTGTAAACGTTGTTCAGGCGTAAGTCTTTCCATTATGAAATGCCAAACAATACTAAACAAAAATAACCTGACATCATGACACGACAAACACGTGATCTGTCAAAACGAGGCTATTGAAAAAAGTATCTCTACTTTGATCATCCATAATGTTCCAAGTCTAGTGATTCCATTTTGTATTGGTGTGGATTCAAAAGTTTAAAACTGTGAGAAAAAAAATAAAATTAATGAAACAACTCTTGTAAGTTTTAAGTATTTCTTATTAATAAGTTTGATATAATTTTTTATTAAAAATAAAAATTATGTTATTTTCAACCTTTAATTGTGCAATGAAAATGAAAATTATTCACGTTCGAGGCCATACTCTATATTTCTTTATTAGGTTATTGTCCTAACAAATAATCTTTAGAGTTTTAGTTTGCTTCCCCTTTACTTCTTGTTTTTATATAAAACAATACAAGTGTAAAAATAAAAACGAGAATAAAAATAAAAAGCGTGTATTGTATATCTACCAAAGGTAGAGCTTGCACATAACGAACAAGTTTTCAATTTATTTTTGATCAATGGTGATAATCTTTAACTTCGAGCTCATGTATTAGTTCTCATTTAGTGGTATAACTAGGTTATATGAATGTTTGATGTTTTGCATGGGATTGTCACTTATTTCAAAACGTGTTCTTGGGATCCTAGAAAATTCCCGAAATATATCTATCAACACATTCCTGAAAGTGGTCAATTAATAAATTTGAAAACAAAAACTCTATAGATTATTTGTTAGGACAATATCCTCATAAAGAAATATAGAGTATGGCCTCGAACTTGAATAATTTTTATTTTTATTATTTTAAATGGCCATCAATTCTTTAGCGGAAGACTTTTCAACGAGAAACTTTGCATGTCATAGTTTTAAAGTATAGTGTAAATTACACTGTCCACCGTTTCACTCAAAAAACCTCGCGAAATATGAGGCATCTACAATCACTTTCAACAGGTACGGAGAATTTTTGTAATTACTCATATAAAAATGAATTCTAGATCAAAAATAAAGATGATCACCAGTTAAACATTTGTTTTTAAATGATAACGATTTAACAATTTTTTAATTTTGATAATAAAAAATATTCAATTTTATATTAAAAAAAAAAAAACAACTTAAAATTACATGACAATACTACAAATTTTAAAAGTTATAAATATTATTTTTCAGTAACTGGTACACCCATAATACTGATAATACCACAAGCTATAATTTCTCCAACGGAATTTTCTTCATTTTGATATGCCTGAGAATCGGGTACTGCATGAAGAGTGGATGAAAATATATCAGCATTTAATGCCGTATTCAAATCAATTGGTTTCTCATGTATAACAATAGAACGTCCAATGATGCCATTATAACCGAAAAGAGTTAAATAAATGCTGACGAAAGCCACACCAACTTGGCCATCTTCTTTAACGTCTATATTTCCAAGCTGTAAAGAAGTTTTTTTGGATACAAATTTGTTCTTTTTTTGTTATTCCTTTATTTTACTTACGAAATTATTAGGAAACTGACCACCAGTAGATTTACATCCATCGGTTAAATCTCCATAAGTATGAATGTGGAGAGCATGTTTACCCGCTGGTATACCAGTGGCATTCAGCGTTACCTTAATGTCATTGTTATAGGGTAATTGTTGAAGGGTTATCATGCCTTCAATGCCCTCTCCGGTAAGTTTTGCTCCTGCTTGCCAATGTGGTGCTACCTGTTTGGAAGGAAGATGATTTATGGATGTAAATGTTAAGGATTAGAAGAATTTCGAGAATGATTATGAGATTAGGGTTGCCAATTGAGATTTAACAGTGCTTCAGTGACATTAACTTTTTTCAAAAGATAAGGAACTGTCGTCAAATTATTTAACCGAACAGAAGAAATTAGGCAAGCATTTCGATCAAAAAAAGCGAGTTAGAAATTAAATCTCCCATATAAATTGTATGGAACATTTTTTGTATATGTCTATCTCTTTCTTAATATAACTATAATTTTGACATTTCATTTTACTCATTTTCTTACCACCATTTTGGATTCATTAGATGGTTCTAATATGGTAAATAATAATTTCATAAATTTCGTATGAATTTTTAGGTAAATTATAGTTGGGGAAGTCGGGGTATTATTGGACACGGGGTATTGCTGGACAACGCGATATTTTCCCGTTTGTAACGCTTGGGGTCTCCACCAACTAGCATAGACTCGTCTTATTATAATCTCATTTTTTATTGAGCACTTGACTTGTTTTGACACATTGTTACCTCGCTATCATAGCAAACAGAATTTTGATGTTTGTAAAGTGTTTTATTCAATTTGACAACATTTTTCGACGAACCAAGTGAGGTAAATATATTTATAATATTCTTTGAACTTTAAGCTTTCGATGCATATAAGAGTTTTGTATGAAATTTGCATTGTTTTACTTATACGCCGACATTTTGTATAAAATTAGCATTCGGGGTATTATTGGACACTTTTGTCGAGGTATTATTGGACACTTAATTCTTGACAGTTCACAACATAACCTCGACTGTTTGATGCGTATAAGTGATTTTTCATGCATAATTTCAGCAAAGCATTAGTTTTTCGGCAATTTCTAATCGTTTTTTTGTCCGTTAAAATTTTTTTGACAGAATGTCGCGTTATTATGCCAAAAAGGACAAATTAAGTGACTGTGACAATATCCATAAGAACTCAATCCGGCAAGCTGCAAAGGCGCACAACATTCCGAAAAGCACTTTAGCTTGGCATATAGTGAATTTCGATAAGGCAAAATTTGACGTTGCTAATGTTAATGTGATGGAGAATTTACTGACAGAACATTCGAGGACCGGCAAAACAGTGAGTCTCCGAACGAAACTGACGCGGAGGAAGATATTGATTTTTGCATAATTTGCATGAAAAATATGCCCAAGAAAGAAAATCGCCGAAACACAGCCAATTGTATTGCTTGTGATCGAGGTGTTCACTTGAGTTGTGCCGGAGCAAACCGAACACTTTCACATGCCTTAACTGCGATTCTCAATAATTTTCATCGATATTGTTCACTTTATTTTATTCATTATAATATATTCTTTCATTTTTATTAATAAATAAACGTTTTCCAGCAGTAAAATTCATTTTTTATCGATTTACAAAACTGTCCAATAATACCCCGAGATTTTTTAAAATCTCAAAAACCAGTTTTTTGAGCCAACTGATTGTTTAAAAATGTACACTCTGTGTGTACAATTTTAAACAATTAGGTCAAATTGCTGGTACCAAAAGAAAGGTTATTTATCGTACCACAAAATCAAGCTTTGAAATTTTGAGAAAAAGCCATTTTTTTAGAGTTTCTGGACAAAATAAAAGTGTGTCCAAGAATACCCAGACCTCCCCTTCTTTTTTTTTATTTATAAACACTAGTTAATGTAATTCGATGGTATTGTTTGTCGTTTTAACTGCATATTTCAGTAAGTTATTTTTACTACATTTGTAATTATTTTTACAAGTCTGCTGTTGTTTTTACTATATTTGTAGATGATTTTTGTAGTTAAATATTATAAAAAATTTTCGTCATTATGACAAATACAGTCGTCGCCTTTTTGATTAAATTTGTAGTCTTTGTAACTGTCATTTTTAATAATTTCTATCTACAATCATAAAAAAAGTTAGTTCAAAAGCCTGTTTAACGGGCTCTAGTCCAGTTGAGCTAATTTTGTTGTGTTTTTTGTGTTTCTGCAAATCAGTCAAAAAAGTTTTACAGTATAATCTACTGAAAATGACAGTTAAAACAACTGAAATTTCATTTTAATAGGCAAGAAAGGTAATTACCGTTAAAACAACTAAAAATTTTGTTTTTACTACAACTAAAAAAAGTAGTAAAAACGACTAACAATGTAGTAAAAACAACTGACAATTTACATTAAATTTAAATTAGTAAAAAGTGTGCCTTTAGTTTTTATTTTTTTTGTTAATTTAAGTTGAGATCAGAAAAAAATATTATTGAACGGGAGACCCTCAAAATTGAGCTTGACGTACAGAGCTGAATAATTGCGCAATATGGAGGTAATGAGGTAAAAGAGCTGCGAGTTTGGGTCGCTGAACTCGAATCTGGCATCAGATTTTTAAAGCTTAAAATGGCAGATCCAATATGGCGGATGATTTAAAAACGTTTTGGAATTTGCTTCAAAATTGTATGTAGGTAATGACGATTAAGCCAATATAGAGGCACGAGTTAAGATACCACTTTCAGAGACGCTTAAATATATGTCAAGGAGAAATGGAATCGGCTTAAAATGTGCCATTTTGGATGGTTTTGGGTCGCTGATCTCGATTTTGACATCATATTTTTAAAACTTAAAATGCAAGATACAGTATGGCGGATGATTTAAAAAAGTTGCTGTATTTGCTTCAAAATTGTTGCTCAATTGTTTTTAGGAACGCTGATTACGAATCTGACATTAGATTTTTAAATTGGCGGATGATTTTTTGAAATGCATTCGGTTTTTGTTTTTTTTTTGGGGTAGTAGCTTTTATACTGCGAATTAGAATTGGATATTTTAGGCAATTTATTTTTAAAATTAATTTTTCCAATTTTTGGCCACTCTCGATATATTTTTTAATAAAAAATTTTTTTCACTTTTACATTGAAAAAAAAAAAAAAAACAGAAATTTGTTGTTTGTTTTTATTTTTCAGATTTATTAAGATTTAATGTAAAAAATGTAAACGTCTCTGTTTTAAAAATAATACATTTAATTTTGTGGATTTTTCTGAAGGTCAATTATAAAATAATCTACTGAAATATTGTGTTTTAAAAATTTTAATTTTTAACCTTTTCCAGCACACATTTGCCATCAAATATCAGATTTTTATATAAAGAAATATGTTGTTGAAGGGGTTAATAATTACACTCTTAATTCAAATTTCAAATACATTTTACTCGTAGGTAAACGAAATTTTAAGCCTTAAAACTGTATTCATAAACGAATATTAGCTTAAAATACCTATTTAAAAATTGTGTAAAAGTTAATCTTCGTTTAAGAATACAGTTTTAAGGCTAAATTTGTGTTTTATCTAACATGTATTTGAAATGTTGTTTAATATTTTTATGAATACAGGGGTTAATATTTAAGTAGATACGTTTATCGTGTAGAGATGAAATCTTTAAACTTGAATGAATAGTTTTTAAAAAAGAGACGGCGCCTTAGCTCAACATTTTTAAGTTTATTTTTTTTAATTTTGAAAAATTAATCAAAAATAACAAATTGTTGTTTATTCTAAGAAAAACCCCAAAAACGAAAATGTTGTTTTTTATTAAAAATTCCAACTTTCGATTTGAAAAAAAGATGCATATTTATCTTTTTATCAAATTGAGAGTTCGCCAAATTAAAAAAGTGCATTTAATAAAGAAATTGCATAAAAAATGCATTTCTTTTTAACACTAAAAAAAAACATCATTCCGCAGTAAAAAATTAGTGAGTATACCATTCTAGTGCAATTTAAATTGTGATAATCCGATGAATTTTGAATAAAATACGAATTTTCGAATTTACACACTTTTTTGTATTTTTCAAAAAAAAAAAAAAAAAAAAAATCGTCCAGAAAACCGTGGATTTTTCGAAATTATAAAAATCTAAAAACGTCAATCTTTAAGTGTAGAGTTTCTAAATGGAGCCACTTAAATATATGTATTCTGTTAGAATATATTAACCCTCTAACTGGCAAACAATGTTTTGCAACGAAATTCATACCATGTGCTCCACTCGAAAAACAAATAATTAGTTCTTCAACAAAATTGTTTATCGTTGCCTAATTTAGGCGATATGAGCCAAAATATTTTAGGGTGCATTTTGGAAACTAAAGCATATAAAAGAGAAGTTTTGGATAAAAATTATTTCTCTTACTAAGATATAACCACACTAGAAAAAATATTTTTTTTCTGTTCCTATTTTAGAAGATATTGCGATTTTCGCTTTTTGGAAAAAGCGAAATTAGGCGAAAAAGTATCTAAACTTCAATTAATATTATTCAAACTTCAATACTTATTGTCTTCTTTCTGCAAAAATTCATAAAAATCCGCCTTTTAGTTTATTAGTTAAGACGATGTCCTTCAGAGGAATCCTGATAAAATCCTGTGAATCCTTGGACCAAGGTAAAGACTTATTATTAAAGATAAAGTTTCAATCTTACTTACATATATTTTATTATGAAGAGTTTTTAGTAGACTTAAATTGTTTTTTTTAGATTTTTGAAAACTCTGTTTATTTAAAAGTAATTATTTTTTGAAATTTTACGAAATTTTGATTTTGAAGCTTTCTTGCTTTCAAACCGTGGACGGCACACGAAAAATTTCTTCGCAAAATATTTAGCAAATTTAGTTTTCTATCGGAATATATTAATTTCTAAGTACACTGATAGAGTTTTCCTTCATAGTATTAATGAAACGATTTCATTAAAATCGATTTATTGGTTTAATGAAACATTTCATTTACTGAATGAAAATTTATTAATATTGATTTTTTTTTCATTAACATTTTTTATTATTTTTTCATAATATCATAAAAAAAAAATCATTAAATCAATGAAAAATTTTCAAATATTTTTCAATAAAAATTTTGCCTTGTAATAAGAAAAATTTTTTTTTTTTTTGTACTATCATTTTGAAATAAAAAAAAAAAACTGAAAAATTTCATTTAAACAGAATTAAAAAAACTTTGATATAAATAAATTTTTTTTATTAAATTTGCCAAAAGCTAAAAAATTTTTACGAATTTGAATAGTTGATCACTAAAATTCAGGGAACAGATTCTCTAAGAAAAACTATATAGTTTTGTTCAAAACGAGACCTAATTTGTTATCGTTTTCGCGATGTTACACAAAAGCGTTATGCTAAGCGATAATAAATTTTTGTTTTTTACCAACATTGTTAACAATATTTAACATTTTTATCTGATATGGTCGTAATTTAACTACAAAAAGTGGAATATAATCGTCGATCGTTCTACAGAATTCCAAACCAGATCGATAAAAAATTACACATTTTGTACCGACATATAAGAAAATATGTCATCTTTTAACACAAATTATAAAAAATGTAAGGAAAGATTGAACAATTTTGTAAAATTAAAACAATAAAAACAGAAATAAATTAAAATTGTTTTTTTAGTTCAGCTTTTAATATTTTAATGCCTGTTAATTATATTTAAACGATTTTTTCAATCATTAAAGTTCTTAATATACATAATTTAAAAATAGTACAATAATTAAAATATTTTTTTTTTATGGATAAAAAGATTTTATTTTCAAAATTTGTAATTTTCGATCTGAAATCTGATCTTTTTCTTTTTCGAATTCGTCAAAAATGATGAGCTTTAGCAACGATTAGGCTAGGATTAATGAAAATAATTTCATATACTTTATGAAATTGGGTCAATGAAACCATTCAATAAAATTGATTTAATGAAACACATTTCACTGACATAACAAAACGTTTCTTTGGGGACTTTTTTATGAAAAAATTCATTGGATTAATGAAGGAATTCATTAATACTATGCACAAATTTCTATCAGTGTATAAAACTCTCATTTGACGCATTTGTGGTAAATTTTATAAAGACTTCCCTGAGGCAGCCTTACCCTTTAGAGGGTTAAGGTTATTGGTATTTTTAGAACTATTTCGTTAGGGTATTGTAAGGTTAACGATATTTTAAGTTATTTCGTTAGGGTATTTTATGGTTATCGGTATTTTGAGTTATTTAGGCCTTAGGGTTAGTGCTTGCCAACCATGATTAATAGTAATCCTCAAAGTTTAAATTTGTCAGAAAAATCTTTCGATGAACTTTTCATTTTAAGTATAATTTTGATTATAAATGTTAATGAAATTTCCTTTTACGGTTAATGAAAAAACCTTCACTTCATCTTACCCTGATTGGATAATTTGGCCAATCTGTTATAAATAAATTCCTATAATTAGGTAAATAGTAATCCAAATGTGGACGTACATATGTATAACCATAATACGATGGCTGATGTTGCAATAGATTTAGCGGTACAGTTAAACGTTCAAAACGTTTAACTTTAGTACCCGATACTATTTTCACTTGATCATCGACACCAGCATTTGATGAAATATTTGAATTTGGACGAAAACGATCTAAAATACTTTGAGCCACGGTATACTGAACGTTATTAAAATTATACAAAATTACAATAATTATTAAAATGTTTGAAAATGACAAAGAATTAACCGTTAGAAATAACATGATTACAATTTAATTGAATGCGAAACAAAACTGAAGCGTTTATTTTTTAGAACTTTATTTTTTCTAATTTGTATGACCGTTCAGTTTAAAAGTTAAATGTAAACTGAATATTTAGTTTCAGTATTGACAGTTGAAATCATGTTTAAATTTGTATTCCTAAGCATGGCTTTTCATGCTTATTGCTTGATTTAATTAGAGGTGGAGATGATGTTTTTCAACTAACTCATTAGCTCTCTTCCCTTTCGATCGGTTTTTTCTCCCTTAATTGTACTGAGTTCATTTTTGTTAGCGGGTATTTTGTAGGTTTTTGGCCTCAGGTGTTGAGTAGGGGTTATAACAATTTATAAATGCACAGGTAATGATCACATAATTTGTTATTGTCAATATTTCTAAATAGGTACCTATACAAATAAATTGCATGCAATTCTTTCATTGGATTTAATTAAGTTTTAGAATTTTATTTATTTTTTTGTGAATAGAAAAAATTACATCAGATTCTAAACTTTAACTGCACACACAGTGGTTGGAATTAGTTAAAAAGACACTTTGTAAGGGGACCGATGATAACTTTGAATTACAATTATACACACACCCTAGGGTGTACTCAAATTTAAGGTCTCACCAGCCCCTGGAAATATGGGAATAGCAGAAAAACTAGGAAATGTCAAGTTTTGGCCCAATCAAAATATAGAGACGGAGTAGATTAGAAAAATAAACAAAAAATCTAAAAATAGAATTAAATTTGTCAAATGCATATTAATTAAAAATTAATTGTGCGCCCCGGTAGGCTAGTTGGTAGCGTGCTGGCTTATCAGTGCGGGGGTCGTGGGTTCGATTCCCACCAGAGGCACTGGTCTGTTTTCGCTACAACGCGCCGAAGGCCATAGTAGCTAGTGCTCGGTTAGGGTAATATTTATATAATTTGTAATTATGTGATTATTAATTAATAAATAAATAAATAAATAAAAATTAATTGCGATTGTTAATATAACACTGTACTGAAATATTTTTTTTTTTTGTGTTTGCTAGTGTTGATCACTTCTGAGTATAATATACAATAACAGGAAAGCTAATTGGAAAGAAAAACTGCAATTTAGCTGCATTACATTCGAGGCCATACTTGGGTGTGATCGCTAAACGGTCATGACTTGGTATTGCTACGTTTGTAATGTAAGAAGAGCGCAGGTTTGATTCTTACAGCAGCCGGTTGCTGAAAAATTTATCATATTAGAGACAATCTAACAATTAAAAGACACAAATAATAATACACTTTAAAGGGAAAATCAGAAACTAGTATAGTCTGATTTAAATTAATAGTGTTTATAATTTTTAGAGAAAAATGTTTATTCTTCTTCTTTCCCTTTCTAAAATATAAAAAAAAAATATATATATGATGAATTTCACATCAAACCTATAAACAAGACACATTTTGAAACCGACCCACTCAGATTTTGATAAAATTTTGCATACAGCTACATTTTACCTATACAAACACAACCTCATCCTTAAAAATTCCATTTTCGAAAAATTGTGGGCGTGGCAAGGTATCGAAATATTTGAAAAATGACGGTAATAGGTACATTTAAGCAGCGGTTACTACGGAATGGCTCAACCGATTTTAAAGATCGTGGTGCCATTAGAAAGGTATATAAGTCAGCTTTCGAAAACATACACTGTAAAAATTTTCTATTACACTGAAATTTTTTTTTGGCATAAATAAAAATTTAAACTTTGAAAACACTTCAAAGGCCGTGTTTTTTCCAGAAAAAAAATTTTTTTCGAAAGGTCTTTTCAATATATATAACATATCTAAAACCTAAAATAGCGTTTCTTTTCTTTTTATTTTTTAATTTTTTTAAGTAGAAGCATCTCTTGTTAACTTCCTTATATTTTGATATCATTGTGTGACAAAAAAGAATAAAGAAGCTATACTTTGAAAGTTATATAGATTTTTTTTTTTATTCTAATAGATTAGAACAAAAATCGTGTTATCAAATTGTTCAGACACCCCCAAAATATGGACTAACCCTTGATACTTTTTTTTTTTATTTTTAGAACAAATAAGACATACACTTGTGCTCATATAATTAAGTCACTCTTATACTAAATATGAAACAGCAAAATTTAATTATCTGTTTTACTTCACTCACACTTGCTTCTTTTTATGACAAATTTGTCCCGTTATATCATAAAAAAATTCAGTGTAAAGCAAAGAGATAATTAAATTTTGCTATTTCATATTGAATATAAGAGTGAATATAAGAGTATGAGCACAAGTATCTTCTTCCATTCTTGTATGCCTTTAGATGAAACTTTACTAAAAGTTAGCAAATATTATGAAAGTCAACAGTATGAGCTGCGCAAAACTATATATTAAATCTAAAAAAACAAAAATAAAAAAAAAATTTATCAAGGGTAAGTCCATATTTTGGGGGTGTCTGAAAATTTGATAATACGATTCTTGTTCTAATCTATTAGAATTACAAAAAAAAAATCTGTATAACTTTCAAAGTATAGCTACTTAATTTTTTTTGTCACACAATGATATCAAAATATAAGGAAGTTAACAAGAGATGCATTTACTTAAAAAAAATAAAAAAAAGAAAAAAAAAACGCCATTTCAGTTTTTAGATATGTTATACATATATATTAAATAGACCTTTCTAAAAAAAAATTTTTTTGGAAAAAAACATTGCCTTTGAAGTGTTTTCCTAGTTTAAAGTTTTATTTTTGCCTAAAAAAATTCTTCAGTGCAATATAAAATTTTTACAGTGTATGTTTTCGAAAGCTGATTTAAATACCTTTCTAATGGTACCAAGATCTTTGACATCGGTTCAGCCATTCCGTAGTAATCACAGCTTGAAAGTACATATTATCGTCATTTTTCAAAAACTTCGATACCTTGTTTGTTATTAGAATTTCTAGAGATATTTGTTATGTTAAATCACAAACTCAAGGAGAATTTCTTGTCCTCGTCTAGGAGCGAGATTCAAAATTTAAAATATCAAAGAAAAAACAAAAACAACAACAAAAAATTGTCACAATTGGCTTTGTCATCTTCCAAATACTACTCTGTTTTTTTGACAGACCTAGCAATGTAGTGACGTTTATTCAAGTAAATCAACAATAGAAAATCATATGTTTTCTATTAGTGTCAGTTAAATTAAATAACAAATATGCAGGTGCTTGTGCAAATTTAAATGTAACTGACACTAATAGAAAACATATGATTTTCTATTTCTATCTATAAGTTTTGGGACTTTAGCACATTTAATTACTATAAATTTTTTTTTCAATTTGGCAATTTTTTTAAAATTTTAGCATTTTTTTTTTTTAATTTTAGAGATTTTTTTAAATTTAATTTTTTTTTCTTTTAATTTTGACGTTTTTTTCAGGTTTTGGCGATTTTTTTTAAATAGAAGCGAATTTTTTAATTTAAATTTTTTTTTTTTAAATTGTGGTGATTTTTTTAAATTTTGGCATTTTTTAATTCGTTGGGATTGTGCGCCCCGGTAGGCTAGTTGGTAGCGTGCTGGCTTATCAGTGTGGGGGTCGTGGGTTCGATTCCCACCAGAGGCACTGGTCTGTTTTCGCTACAACGCGCCGAAGGCCATAGTAGCTAGTGCTCGGTTAGGGTAATAGTATATAATTTGTAATTATATGATTATTAATTAATAAAATAAATAAATAAAAAATAATTCGTTGGGGTTGTTATAGGTTATAAAAACTGGAAATTTTGTGTGAGCCAAATTCATTTTCAATTAAACATTTAAAACATATTATCAAACTTTTAATTGAAAGTGAAATCAAATAAAAGTTTAATTGAAATTTTTTTGATAATAATTTTTTTCTGTATTGTTTTGCACAATTTACATTTAAAATAAATTCGTATTTAAACACAGAAAAGAAATAATGCTGGAAATCAACTAGAATTACCATAATTTGATCACTAAATTTAAATAATATTAATTGTGTTAGTAAAAATTCTGAATTAACATTCAGAAAATTAGAAATGTGCATCAAATATTGATTATTTTCTTTACAATTATTGGTGTTCTCAGCCCCATTTGCCCATTTTTATTCAATTCGCTAGTTGGTATGTATGTTCTGAGATAATGTTGGGGTTGAAAAAATATTGGGGGTTGGTTATACATTTGACTCCTTTAGGTACACGCTTGGGTCAGTAAGAGCGATTGCAGCAAATTTTAGAAAAATTAAATTTTGTATGGGAGACCGCTTAGCGAGTGGAAATATGGGGTATGTATGTTTCGAGAAAATTTTGGCGTTGAAAAAATATTAGGGGTCGGTCATACATTTGACTCGTCTATGGGCACCCTTGAGACAGTTAGAGTGGTGGGAGCAAATTTTACAAAATGTCATTTTTTATGGGACCTTAGAATTTTTTGCTCTAATATATATTTAAATTTAATCAAAATAGGAGTGCTTAGGTTGGATTACTATCTTCGTGAGACTTTAGTTAATTTGAAGCTCTTGTCATTATCATTGACTAAACACATATAAAATCAATCAATCGATTTCCTAAACACTTTCCGATTTCAACCAAACTGGGTATAGAAGTTGTACTTCATATAACCATAATCTGAACCAAGCTAACCTCAGCGGATCTTGAAATATCTCACTTTCAACCAAACTTGGTATAGAAGTTGTACTTCATATAACCATAATCTGAACCAAGCTAACCTCAGCAGATCTTGAAATATCTCACTTTGCACGAAATCATATTTATATGACAATTACCTTTCATAACAAGTTTGCTTGAAATTGAAGGGGGTTGAAGTCGAAAATTCGACTTTTTTTTGATGATTTGATATGGAAAATTATTATTTCCAATCATTTTGTAAATCTCAAACCACAGTGACTTATTTTAATATTTTACTTTTCAATTCAAACCTTTATTAAATTTATTTATGTTTAATAGCATTAACACGCCATCTCTATAGAAAATTATGACACGCTTTAAGCCAAATAGCTATCATGTGTGAAAATCTGGCTTAAATATTGACACAATAAACAAATGTTCATATTTTATTGAAATACTTCTTAATTAGGTAATGACTTCTATAGCTTAAATTAACTTATTTGTTAAAAACTTCATTAATTTTTCTCATTTCCTTTCTAATTTCCATTGATTAAAATATTTAATAAATGGTTGTTATAATCCAAGGCATAAATGATCTGACACTGGTGTAAATTCCGGGTAAATTATGTTTACTACCACAACCATACCCACCAGACAAGGTAATACCAAATTGTACATAACGTCTTTGATGATGTTCATAGGATACAGCAGCGAACAGGGGTCCACCAGAATCGGCTCTACATGTAGCACGTTGTTCGACTCCGCCAGCACATAAGTGTTCCACTGTGAATATGCCACTTTGTTGATAGATATTTTGACAAAAATCTAAAGATTGTAAATTTAAAGTGGCTTTGAGAAGAACATCGTCGGCATAACCTAAAAGATAGAGATTATGAAAAGTAATTAACAAAAAATTGTGCGCCCCTGTATGCTAGTTGGTAGCGTGCTGGCTTATCAGTGCGGGGTCGTGGGTTCGATTTCCCAAAATTTACTTCCTCAGTAAATTTTGTTTTGATTTTATAGATTTAACATTTTTTAAAATTTATATTTATATGTTTTATATATGAATTCGAACTCGCAACCTTCTGATTGCAAATCCAACCTCAAATTTCATATAAAAAAAAAATATATGAACTTATGAAAAAGCACTTCTTAGGATGTTATTTATTTAGATACCAATTAATTTATATGCTGTTTAAAATAACTTTAATTTAACATTTTTCGCGGTTGTTAACAATAACTTCTATGAAAGTAAAAAAAAAAAAATGCGTATACTAATGCTTTGGAAGTCAAGTTAAAGAGGTTCTTAAAGAACTACTTCCACTTTATTATGCTGGGAAGTAGTACTTAATTAGATTAATATAAAAAGTAATAAATTCTGAAACATTCCTTTTTTAATTAAAAAACTTTTTAGATAAAATTGTATCAAATTATATATAATTTGTTCATTTTTGATAGACCCAACTGTATATATACAGTATATGCTATAGCTAGTTTTTATTAATTTTAAACAGATTTTAAAAAGATTGATAAATTTAGCGAATTATCGCAACATTTTTGAATCATTTTATAATATAACAACCCAACCAGAAATTGCCAATGGTCTGAAAAATCAAGCACTGGCAGAGCACTATTTGCCAATGATCCAACAAATAAAGTGCTGGCAAAGCACTGATTTACACCCTCTCCCAACGTTAGTAAAAAGTGCTTTGCCAGTACTTGATTAACAAAATTTACAACAGTAGAAATAATAAAAGCACTGGCACAGCTCTGGCTTAGAACGCCCTGCCAACGTTCGTAAACAGTGCTTTCAATGGACTAATTTATTTATTTATTTATTTGGTAACCTGTACTGTAAGACTAGAGTCTTATATTATTAGCACAGGGGTTTTCAAAAAACAAAAACAATACATTGTAATATTAGTTTTAAATTAAAAATATAGAAATCAATAAAATATAATTACATTTAATAACAATAATAAAATATAAAATAAATCAAAAATAAATCAGGAGTTCACAATTTAAGAATAATAATCAAAGATTTTCCTTTTAAATTTTAAAGCGTTGTTGATACTTTTAATTGCTATAGGTAACCTGTTCTAAAGGCGAATAGCGTTTATATAAAATTGTCATTCTGACATCAAACTATGATGACTGATAGTTGTTAAATTTTTAGTCCTGGAATGGAATACTGAAAATTTTAGACGTTTAAACAGATAGTCGGGCTGACGTGTGTGGATAATTTTGTGTAAAAAAATTAGTGTTCTAATGCGCAATAGATTTTCAAATTCAACTCCATATAGCTTTTTAGTATATCTTGATGTTGCATCAAACCTTCTCAGACCAAAGACGTATCTTATAACATTGTTATACACCACGTTGAATCTACGGCTGCTTTCAGTATCACAGCTCGAGAAGACCTCAGAACCATACATCAAAACCGGCATTAAATATGTTTTCGCTAGCAGAGTTCGTATGTTTAGTGGTGTGCAGTGTTGAGTCGGCCATAACGTCCTAAGCATTGCATATGTTCTTCCGCAAACGGCAGTTACATGATTAGCCCAAGTTAGTGTAGAGTTAAAAAAAACTCCTAGATTTTTGGCAGAGTTAACAATTTCGATAGGTTGACCATTAATGTGAATATTTGGTTTAATTAAAATTTTGGAAGTTCTTTTATGTACTACAATACACTTTGATTTTAGCGGATTGAGACTTAGTCCATTAGCCGCAGCCAACAAGAAAACACGATTTAAGTCACTATTTAGTAAATTTGTGCACTCATCAACGTTCCCATTTCTGGTGCTTATGTATAACTGAACATCATCAGCATACATTCTGATTTTGCAATGGTTTAGTTGTGCTGGGAAATCATTCGCATAAATTGAAAAGAGCAGAGGGCCAAGTATGGACCCCTGAGGGACACCTCTTACAACGGGAAGGAAATTAGAAGTTCCTGCCTTAGACTCAACGCACTGAGACCTTTCTCTCAAATATGAGGCAACTAAATTTGCAGAAGTTGACGAGAAATTCATAATTTTTCCCAACTTTTCGTTCAAAATAACGTGATCCACTGTATCAAATGCTTTAGAGTGATCTAATAACACTAACATAGTTAAAAACCCATCATCAACTTCCTTCCTAATAGCTTCCGCAACATCAGTTAAAGCTGTGATGCAACTATGTTTTTCACGAAAACCAGATTGCCGATCAGTTAGTAAATTGTTATCATTAATATAGCTGGATATTTGTTTATGAAGAAGTCTCTCTAAAACTTTAGACAAGTACGGTAAGATGGCTATAGGTCTGTATTCAGTTTTGGATTTTGGTATTGGTAAAACTTTTGCCTTTTTCCAACTTGATGGAAACGTACTTTTAGTAATAATTTGATTAAATATATACGTAATAAATGGCAGAAGGGATGGGAGAAGCATTTTTATAAAAGCGGGGTGAATTCCATCAACTCCAGTAGCATTAGATTTTATCGACAGGCAACTTGAAACAACATCCATATGATAAAGGCAATCAAACGTAAAACGATGGAGTTGTAGATTTTCCTCGTTAAAATTATCGTAATATTGATGATTAGCTTGAGTCATTGGAATATTGATAAATCTTTCATTAATAGCATCTGGGTTATCCATTGCATTATCCATTACAGTATTTGGCTTTCCTATTCCAATTTCGCGAATGGTTTGCCACGTTTTCTTGGTTTGTACTGATTTGGAAAATTTGTCTGCGTAAAACTTAGATTTGGCCTCCCTAATAGTTTTTGTAACAGCATTTCTGGCAATACGATAATTTTGCTGAAGTTCTGAAGTTCTATGGCGCTTCCACAATGAGTATGCATTGTCACGCTCATTCATTAAACGGCGGATTTCGGCCGAGAACCAAGGCTTTTGATTGCGGTTTACTTTTCTTATTTTAATAGGGACTGATGCATTGTAGAGGTACAGCAAGTTTTTCTCCAAAAAAGCTACCTGATCATCAACGGATACCAAGTGATAAATATGACTCCAGTTAATGCTATTGAACTCATCATGCAAATACTCAAGATTAGTGTGCTTAATATCTCTAAACGTGATGCTTTCCCCAATATCGGTTAGTGATATGTCATAGATCATAAATATCAGGTCATGTTTAGAAAAACAAGAAGCTGAGAGCTGATTATAAAAAAGAACACTAGACTCATCCGACACAAAAAACAGATCGATCAATGTGCTATTGTTGGCTGTATAGTACGTGGGCATGTGGGTGTTCGTTGAAGTAAGGCCAATGGATTTCATGATATCAGTTAATCTGGATTCAATTAAAATATTTGAGTTGAAATCTCCTGCTATGATAATATCATTATACGATATGCTTATGGTTTCAAGCAAGTGGGTAAAATTACTCAAATCAACATTATGATCAGGCCTATAAACGCTACCAATAAGCAGTTTCCTTCCCTCACTGTATGCCTCAAGAAAAAGATGTCCCATAACATCAGCTTCAGCAGATCTGTATTTAACCTTACACACTAATCCTGTTTTTATATAAATGGCAACTCCTCCCGCATGTTTTTTCCTATCTGCTCTGTATAAATTATAACCATTTAGTGAGACCAAACTATCCGTTACAGAAGATTTAAACCAAGTTTCAGCCACAGAAATAATGTCAATACCAGAGTTTTCAAAAATATATCTAAATTCATCAATTTTATTCACAAGGCTTTGAGCATTAATGTGGCAAATTTTCAAACCATTCCTTTGCCTGGACAAAACACGAACCATGTTTGCTGTACTACCTTTGGAATCGGAACTATTCCTGTTTGACAAGCTCATATATAACTATCTTAAAAGCATTATTAGTACCACCAACGCTTAAGTTAACAAATACTGATGAAAAACCGTTGTTTAATATAGTTATCAGCAGAAATAAAAATAAAATTAAATAAAATGCGCAACCAAAAATTTTAAAAAAAGTAACATAAATAAAATTTTTAATAAAAACATAAATTGTAATATAAACTGTAATAAAAATTGTAATAAAAAATTGCTTTAGGTATAATTGATTTAAAATAAGTATTTTAGTTAATAATTTCTTGTTCATTAAATGGTGCTTCGCGAAAAAATTTGTTAATGTCTCCAAATTCATCAATACGGGTTGGTTGATCATTAGGGGATATTTTAACATAAACAATACCACGCAAACTGAAAGCAGCACAAAATTTTTTTTCTTTTTTTAATTTAATAGCTGCTTGTAAAAGTCTGTAGTTTGAATGGGTAAGGTTCTCATTAACGAAAAATTTGTTATCAAAATTTGAATTTGGTTCAATCATCGGATCAATATGACTAAGCCGAAAGTAAAAGTTTTTGTTTGAATTACGAAACAATGACAAAGTTTTAAGGAAAAAATTTTTATCAGTACTTGATTTACAAAAGTACTTGATTTACAAAATTTATAACCGTAAAAATAAAAAAGCACTGGCACAGTACTGACTTAGAACGCTTTCCCAACATTGACAAAAAGTACATTGCCAGTACAAAATTTACAACCGTTAACTTAATAAAAACAGTGGCACATCCCTTGTTCGCAACAAGAGTGAAAAAATTCAAAACTAAATTGCAATTTATGATTTGAAGTTAAGAATATTAAGGTCTCCTATTATAGTCAGCACAAAGTATAGTTTTTGTACTAAAACTTAACTTAACAAATTTATTTTCAAATTTTTTTCTTTAGTAAAATTGTAGTAAAAAATCGTGCTAACTTATCACAAAAATAATTTGATAAAAAAAATATTCAGTTATATTGTAATTAACTTAGCTGAAGCAATCCTATTGTTATTTCTGTTCAAACTACCAAAATCATTCAATAAGAAATAATACAACTCTTTACTGAAGTGAATTACTAAGTAGGACTTTATTGGTCGTTTTTGGTTTTGGTACTGGCAAAGCGCTTATTGCCAGTGCTTTGCCAACGTTAAGAAAAAAACGGCCAAGCTATGCCCGGTGTTTTCATTTTGGGGTTGGCAAAGCACTTATTATATTATTAAAAAAGCACTTTATTGGTTGTTCTACCAATGCTTTGCCAACGTTTTAAAATTATGGTTTTGGTACTGGCAAAGCGCTTATTACCAGTGCTTTGCCAACGTTTTAAAAAAGGAACGGCCAAGCCCTGCCCGGTGTTATCATTTTGCGGTTGGCAAAGCACTTAAATCTTCAGATATCCAACGCTCTGCCAACGCTCATACCACCGTTGAAAGCACTGGGCCAATGCTTTGCCGTTCGTATTTTTCTGGCTGGGAATTTTCTAGCGATTTTTTAGAGATATTTTTAGAAAATAAATTGGCAACAGTGGATTTGACGTAAGTTTTGCGCCAGTAATTTGGTGAGAAATATTCCACATTCGATGATATTTTGGACATTTTAATTGTTATATATGAGGAATTTCAAAAATTTTCAACACTTTGAGCCGAAACATTTTCGAAATTTTTGTGTATGACATGTGTATGTGCTAGCCAATGTTTAACCCTTTGACGACCAATAATTGATATATGGTCCATTTTCACTTTTTGCTATTTTAGCAAAAGCTCCAAAAACAGCGTTAGTTTTATTTTTAGTCTTAGGTCCAAGTCTACAAAAAGTTCCGTCAAAGGTTAAAGTAAATAAAAAAATATATTAAAATGAAACAAAAAATGTTGTAATTTATTAGCACTTAAAAATAAAACCGCAGTTATTTGGAAAACACGCATTTTTTGACATTTAATGTGGTTTAGGGTTACTGATTTGCAGGAAATCATATAAATTGCTTTTAACATTTTGTTTTCTCTTAAAAATTTGTTGATGCGTTTTCGATTTTAGTATTAAGCTCATTAAAATCGTTTATTTGATGTACGTTTTTTGGAATTGATATCACAAAGCGAAATGTGTTTAAAAAAAAACTGCCGCTGTACCCTCTAGGGGGTACCCTCTAGCCCGATCGGGCTGTTAGTAGTGGGGAAAATGTGAAAAGATAACTGCTTACAAATTTTACTCTAGTTACATTATAACTTTTAAATATTCCTTAAACTATTTGTCACACTTTACCCCACATAACGTGTCCCACATTACCCCAAAAATACAATTTTCAATTAAATAACCACCAAGTTAACAATGTTTAATTGTTTGTAAAATGCGTTTGAATTTCAAACTATAAATAAAAGACGAAAATTTGCAAATATACTTGACTTAAAAAAGTGAATATTTTTAATTTTTGATGGCAGATAGAAGCACTATTAAAACTTTTTGTTATTATATTTTTTGCACTTGTTCTCAAAAAGCAATATAAAAGCACAAAATAAATCAAAATTGCAAATGAAAAACTTGATAGCATAATAAATAACACTTTAAGAGTGTTTTTTTTCCCAAAAATGTAAAAATATTGGGATGCCCCACTTAACCCCACTCTACCCTACATAATATTAAATAATGTAAGGAGAACAAAATTAAAAAAAATGTTTTCTTTCAATATTTTTTTTTATGAAATTTGTGAACAAATTGTGATTAAAAAGGGACAAATGTATAAAAAAAATAGATGTTTTTACGATATTTACCCATTGAAAATTTGAAGTCGTTTCCAGGTCCACTAAAAGTTATAGGATTCGCTACAAATTTTATTTATTTTTAATATAAAGGATAAAGAATCTGGACGGCAGTCTATAAAAATCTGATATTTCAAATATTCTGATATTAATGCTTTATAAACCATATTATGAAAAAAACGCGTTTTATGAATTTCAAATTAAAAATCTGAATCAATTGGTGTTTTCTAAATTTCAATTCAGATTTTCTGAATTTCAAATGATATTTTTTAAAAGTTTGATATAATTTTTATTAAAAATAAAAATTATGTTTTTTCGACCTTTAATTGCACACAAAAAACAAGTTTTCAATTTATTTTTTGATCAATCTTTAACTTCGAGCTCATATATTAGTTCTCATGTAATGAGTAAACTAGTTTATATAAATGTTTGATGTTTGGAATGGGATTCAAAACGCGTTCTGATGATGGGAACCTAGAAAATTACCGAAATTGATCTATCAACACATTCCTGAAAGGTTCAAATAGTAAATTTGAAAACAAAAAAACTCTATAGATTATTTGTTAGGACAATATCCTAATAAAGAAATATAGAGTATGGCCTCGAACTTGAATAATTTTCATTGTCATTTCATTTCGCTGAAATTTGGAACATCAAAATTTTAGTCAGGAGGATGCTTGCAAAAAAGTTGCTAATGTCAGCAAAATCTTTTGCTGAAAATCAGCGAGCTGATTTTTAACAACAAAATTTGTAGATTCAGCAAAAGTTTTGCTAACACTTAGTAGATTAGAAATAAAAAAGCCTTGCTAAAAATTAATAAATTTTTTGCTGAATTTTAGTAGACTGAAAAAAAACGCAAAAATATGTAGAAAAATTGTAATTTAGTTAATTTATTTGCTGAAAATCATAAAACATATTTTTGTGATTCTTTTAAAAATAACTTACAATAATTACGAAATATAAAAATTTTCATTTTCCCACATTGACGACATGAATTAATTTAATATCTGAAAATATATAGAAATAAATATATATAACATAACAAAAATTTTCTTTCAATTACTTACATTAATGGTTGTCTAAATGATGCTATCGTTTAAAAGACGCAACTGCCGAAGATAATTATAGAAACGAAACGAAAAAATAAACAAAAACAAACGAAACGAAAAAAGCAACCCTTTTTTTGCAATAAGAAAAAGGAACCATACAAATCTACCTAAGATGTGTGTCTTTGTCTTTCGCTTTACGCTGTCTACATGTCTGTATATGTTTGTTTGCAATTTGACCACACTATTATTAATCTATAAACATTTAGTTTAAATTAATAAATATTTTATTTTGTCTTTTATTTAATTAATAGACAATTATGACCTGTTCCACGATCTCGAACGAAAACCTAAGCGAACGCAAGCTAGTCACTCGAATTCGAGTCAATTTGGGTTTCTCTATTTCGAAAGCTATCGTTCGCCTATACTTACGTGTGTCAATTTTTGTGTTTTACGTATTTACAAATCATAGTGGTGCCAGACCGGATATTTTAAACTTCTATTACAATTTCCTTTAAAAATACCAAAAATACTACTAAATTGCTTGAAGATAAATACAACATTACTTAACAGTGATCAGCTGTATATGACAAATAAATAAATAAAACAAATAAATAAAACAAAAGTAAAATTAATAAATCAAAAGAAGAAAATCAAAAAAGTACACCAGCGTTTTAAACTGTTCCATTGTGGATTTCATTAAGCTGAAATTTAAAGTTCTTAAAAAACTACAAATATTCGTGTTATTTTGTTATTCATTCTTTTTTTTAAATATTTATAATTTTTTATTATATCATTCATTCCAGCAAAGAACATTGAAAAATGAGGATTTTTTTTTTAGGTTCTCCGATTTTTTTATATTTTGTACATGAATACTCTATAGTCCCACTTGCGCATAGCCTTTTTCAGATCTCGAAATTTGTAAAAATCGCGATTTTATGTACGTTTTTAATTTTCATAAATTTGATAAAAATGCTAAAAGTGTTTTATAAAAATATTTTCATTTTATAGAATAAAAAAATATTTTTTTTTTAAATCATTAAAAATAAAAATCAGTATTATTATAAGTAGCTAATATTCCATATTTTAGTACTGTTTTTTTTGAAAATCGTAGGGGGAAAGTTTTGAAAAATGCATTAGAAAACTGCATTTGCATTAAGTATGCATTTTTTTTAGCAATCATTTTGTTTAAAAATCCAGTTATAAAGTAGACAAGTGCATCTTCCAAATATCGTTTAAATTAATAACATGCGATATACAATTAAAAAGTTATGGCACTTCAAAGTAAAGTGCTTTTAGCATTTTTTTGATATTTATGAGAACTAAAAACGTGCATAAAATCACGAGTTTTTACAAATTTGGAGATCTGAAAAAGGAAATGTACAAATGGGACCATAGAGTATTCATGTTAAAAAAATAAACAAATTCGGAGGACCCGTGTTCAGATTTTTTGAGTTTTCTAATGGAATGAATGATATATTTTTTTGAAAATATTTTGTTACTCGAAAACAAAAACGCAAGTGACTGGTTTTGACATTTACGTTCGCACTGTTGACAACTCGTTCGAAATAGAGAAACCAAATTTTGTATGAAAACTGTTACGTTTTCATTCGACTTGTACTTCAAGTCATCGTTCGCATAGAAATTTAGTTAGAGAAACCCAAATCAATTTTCTTTCGCTTAGAAAGCGAAAGAAAGCTTTCTTTCGAAATAGAGAAACAGACCATTATTTTCACAAGCCGGTGACAACGCAAAATTTACGTTGTTTTAATCCTCAATTTTGTTTTATGTATGAAAAGAGATACAAAAACTTCCATGGTGGATTTTTTTATATGACTATTAGAGTTGTACTTTTTAGTATCATTTTCCTCTTCTCTACTACATCTTGACATGCCGCGACATCTACTTCATTCTGCGTATATCTTTCAATCTGGTTGTCGTCCACACTATTAATGTGCTTATCAGCACAATTTTTTTTAACAAAATTAATTAGTAAAACATTAGTATATTAGTAAAGCATTAGTATAAAACAGTTAAGTGCTGAATAAGTATAACAAAAATTTTAGCTGAAAACACGATTTTAGCAAAAAATTTTGCTAAAAAATAGTATACCTGATTTACAAGACGTTTTACTAACTTTTCTACTAACTTATTTTTTTGAGTGTAGAGTATGGCCTCGAACTTGAATTATTTTCATTTTCATTGATATTTTTTAAATTTTAAATAATATTTTCTGAAATTTGAAATGCAAAATCTGGATTTCAATTAATGTTTTCTTAATTTCAAGGGTAAATTATAAAATTCAATTGATGTTTTCTGAATTTCAAATGCAATTTCTGAATATCAATTGATATTTTCTGAATTACAATTGCAGAAGTTGTAGATCGTCTAGTATTCTAAGAACCTACCTCTTTCGGTAACACCCCAACCGGCCACAATTTGTTCAGTTGGTGTTTGTGAATTCATTTGAGCATCGAGTGGTAAACAAACCGGTTTTATGTGAACTAGAAATAATCAAAATTAGTATTCATTCTTTAAATCCATTTATGTATATAAACTTACTTTGAAATTCAACTGGTCTCATCAGTCTTATTAAAGCTATATCATTCTGTAGCGTATTAGATTTAAAATCTGGATGTAAAAGAATCGTTTCAATAGCAATATCTTCATAGGGTGGAGCACAGTGGGAAACAACATGAGGTTTTTTGTAGTGTTCACAATCATGTTCAGATTGAAGATCGTGTTCACCTAAACGTATGGAAATTCTAAAAAAAAAAAATGGAAAATAGAACGTATACTTAGGGAATTATGTAGGTAGACTGTTTATTTCATAAAAATTACTAAAGATTTAGAAATTTATAACTACAAAAGAAAACAACGACAAATGTAGTAAAAACAACCGTTATAAACGGTTAAAATAACTAACGTAGAATTAATATCAGAACTACATAAGATGTAGAAAAAAAAAACAACATTTGTAGTAGAAACAACCGTCAAAATAACTAACGTAGAACTAATAGCAGAATTACAACAACTAGGGCAACAAACAATGTTTTAATGGTTAGTAATTGATTATACAAATTTCTATTGGGAGATCGAAAAAGATGTCGGATACCTACAGAATTACTTTGCGAATCGATTTATAGTTGTGTGCCATCGATTTTAAACAAATTTAATCTTGTCTTGAAATACATAGAAATATTGGTAACATTAATTTGAGTTTTAAAAAGCATCAAAACCGAATATCTTCTATCAAATTTCCTAAAGCCGATAAAAATTAAAATTAAAAAACTAAAAAAAGAGCAGAAAAAAATTGCTAAATATTAGTAGATAAACAAAACATAAAAAAGTAACATTTTTAAAGATTTTTTAGAATTTTTTTTTCTGAATGCGAATAAAAATCTGCCCTTCTGAAATCAGAAATCTAGATTTTTTTTTAACAAAAACTTTCTGTTGATTTTAGCAAAATATACTGTTATATGCATTCTACTAAATTTAAGGTAAATATAGCAAAATATATCAGAGTAAATTGCTATTTTCAATTAACTAAAATTCAACTCAAATACAACTAAAACTTTGTAAAGTTAACAGTTTTACAAGTTTGTTATGATTTTTATTAAAAATAAAAATTATGTTTTTTTCGACCTTTAATTGTGCAATGAAAATGAAAATTATGCAAATTCGAGGCCATTCTCTATATTTCTTCATTAGAATATTGTCCTAACAAATAATCTATAGAGTTTTTTGTTTTCAAATTTATTATTTGACCCTTTCAGGAATGTGTTGATAGATCTATTTCGGGAATTTTCTAGGTTCCCATCATCAGAACACGTTTTGAAAGCGGTAACAATCCCATGCCAAACATCAAACATTCATATGAACTAGTTTACTCACTACATGAGAACTAATATAGTTATGAGTTTGAAGTTAAAGATTATAACCATTGATCAAATAATAAATTGAAAACTTATTTGATGTGCAAGGTCCACCTCTGGTGGATATTCAGTACACGTTTTTTGTTTTTCTCTCCTTTTTTATATTTTGTTTAGTTTGTAAACAAAACAGTTAACAGTTTTATTTTTGCTGTTTTTATATTTAGCAGTTTTTGCTGCAACCTCATTTTTAACTAATTTTTAGTACACTCATAGAATAAAGTTATTAGAACAATTAGTAAAGCCGTTAGTAAACCAACTTTTCAAGTTTTAAACTAATTTTTAGTTAAAATTGAGATTTTAGTTAAAAATTTTGCTATCTGACTTGATGAAATACTAAATAATTAAAAAAATATTTTTCTGGAAATGAAAATGAAATATTAAGAAATGGCCTCGAACTTAAATAATTTTCATTTTCATTGCACAATTAAAGGACGAAAAAACATAATTTTTTATTTTTAATAAAAATTATATCAAACTTGTAAATATTTTTCTTTTAACAATGACAGAATTGGGAAAAATCAGAGATTATTGAATTAAATTTTTACTTATTTTTTTATTATTATCATTTTATTAGATTACGCTTCAGTCTTTGACATATGGGATTCCGATGTACATACAAAAGAACCAAAGGAAATAATTAAGACAAATAAAATACAGATACAACTTTCTATTTTATTAATCTTTTAAATACAAAGCTGTATTTTTAGTTGTCTTAATATTTTTGTTTTCATGCCAACAACTAAAAATTCAATTAAAATTTAGTAGATTTTACAGTTTTTTTTGCTGTTTTTATTTTACTAATATTTAGCAAAAATTAATATTTAGCACGGTTTTTTGTTTAACAAAAAACAAATGATTTTGAACTTGAATAATTTTGCTCACACCAGAATTTATGATAAAAGATCGAAAAAGTTTATTTAATTGGTTTTAATTTTTTTTTAAATTAAAAAGTAAAGCATTTAAAAAGATTCTGCTAATTTCACTGATTTTTTCTGCAACGTTATTTTTAACAAATTTTTAGTAACTTTTTTCTGTTAGTTTTACGGACTTCTTTGTATGAGTGTAGATTTTTTTTTTTGAATATATCCATTCAAGAGAGAGAGAGAGTGCGAAAAATTTAAATTTGTCATTACTCACACATCATTTTTAGGTTCCGCACAATGGGCTGCCGTCAATATATATTGATTTGTTATCAATGTACCCGCACAACGAAATCGTTCTCTCGATTTAATACCTCTCGATTCTAATAAAACCATCCACGGAAATTCTAATAATCTAACAATTTCACCATTTGATATACGATCATCATTTAAAGGGCCACAGGGCATTGAACGTAAAATTCTTTCGCCTAAAGGTTGTTGTTCGTAATTAGCCGCAGGACGATGCAAGTGTAAAGGATTTGGAGTATTCACAAAATTATGTGCATGTGATGGTTGTCCTGAATGAAAAGGATGATGAGGATTGTGTATAAAGACAGATGTGGGAGCAGGTGTAGTAGAGATGAATTGACTACCTTTTATGTCATATAAAGCACAACAAGCATAATGCTAAAATAAAAAATTAGATGAGAAAAATTTTAAAATTCTTAATTGTAAATATTTTAAATGCACTCACAATTTCACCTTGGGTTCCACAATGACTTTCCCTAATATATTTTACAATATGCTCAGGATATGGTGCTGACCAATTGTCCAACATCCATTCTATGCGACGGCATTTACCTACGGGCACACATGATCCTCGTATATGATCTGGCGTAAAACATTCTGCAACAAATTGAAGAATAGATTTTCACTTTTAATGATGTTTTTTATTAATTCCAAACCATTTACTTTACCTGTATTTGTTGTTAGTCCATTGTGGTACCCCCCATAGATATAGATGGCATTCATTAGAATTATGATTAATTCTGAGAATTTCTTTAAAAACATTTTAATGTTAAAGAAATTTCTTCGATGCGTATAATGTTTGTCTCTGTAAGAGTCTGGATATCAATTGATAAGAACATTCCAATTTGATTTAATTTAATTAATCTTTTTCAAAACTGTATATTACTTTTTCTAAACTCAATGCTAAGACACTCTTATTTTATTAATAGTTTAGAACTCTTTTAATGCTAAAGAAATAAATGCTCTTTATTCGAATAAAGAAGAGAAAGTATAATTTAAAAATTGTTAAAATTCAATTTAACTTGAACCGAATATTAACGAAATAATGTAGGGTAGAATAAACTGCAAATGACAGTTAAAATAACTGCAGTTGCAGTTGAAATAAACTTAAATTGCAATTAAATTAACTGCAATACAATATTTAATAGTGCAATACAATATTTAATAGTATCCGACCGAAAACTTCGGCCAAATTTGATCGGTTTTTTTGGTAGTACGAGACTATGTGGACAAATTTTGACATTAAAAATATATTTGTTGAGCTGTTTCATTTCGATTTTAAGTAAAAAATTTAAGAAAGAACAGTTAAATAATACTGCAGGACATAGAACAAATTAATAGAGATCTGAGCATAAATTCTACACTGCGTTGCAAAACTATAATTACACATTAATTTCACTAAATTTCGTAAGTTAAAAACAAAGTAGAAGCGTTTAACCGGCATAAATCAATGGGTAATTAAAAATATTTAACACAATAACAAATAACAAATAATTTATTTTGTATTTTACTATTTAAAAAGGAATAACAAAATTAATTAGTGTTTCTAAACTTAATATATCAAAATTTACAAAAATTTAAGAAAGATAATTTAAAGCAGCATTTTTAGTAATGCGATCTCTCTTTCGATCAGACATACTGTCTACCCGATTTATTCGAAGTTCTTCCGTTATGGATCTCCACGCAACAATAACTGCTTCTTCTAGATGAAAAACGCTTTCATATTGTCGAAATATGCCGGCCATTTCAATACTCCAATACTCGCCAAACGACGTAGATGTCTTGTTGGAAAATTAATTCTGTGCGCCCCGGTAGGCTAGTTGGTAGCGTGCTGGCTTATCAGTGCGAGGGTCGTGGGTTCGATTACCACCAGAGGTACTGGTCTGTTTTCGCTACAACGCGCCGAAAGCCATATTAGCTAGTGCTCGGTAATTGGAAATAGTGTATAATTTGTAATTATATGATTATTAATTAATAATAAAATAATGATAAAAAAATTAATTATATTTTGTTGCTATTTTTAATAAGTTGCACCAATGTCTCTTCAATTACTGTAAAGTACTCAGAAGAATTCATTCTGGTGCTTGGAAATGCTAAATCGACTATAACGTCGAAACAAAAATCACCACAAACCATTAAGGACCCGCCTCCGAAATATATTTTTTAGAAATATCGTTGTTCCTTACGTAAGCCTCTCCCATAGCTGTTAAAAAAAATCTGGACCATCAAGATTGAACTTTTTCTTATTAGAAAAATCACCTTTAAAAGAAATTTGTGTTAAAAAAATCATACACACAGGGAACTTCTGTTGGAAATATTTGTAGTTGTTTAAGTTGTAATAAAATTGTTGATCCTTTCATGTCCACGTTTGCTGTCGAATATCAAATTATTTATATAAAGAAACATGGGGTTGGAAGGGTTAAAAATTAAATTGTTAAAACATAATATTTTAGTAGATTCCTTTATCTTTTGAGAACAGTAAAAATCTTAAAAAATAATTCTATAGTTTTTAAAAAAGCGACATTTAATTTAATATTTTTAATTTTGACAAATAAATAATAGTAAAAAATGTTGGTATTTTCTATGGAAACATGATGCAAACATTTTTTTTTCGATAATTCATTAATAATAGATAAATCCCAAGATCCAAAACAACGAAAGTGTTGTTCTATAGTAAAAGCCCCATATTTTTCAAATATGCATATTCTAATTCGAGAGTGGCCAAATTTATGAATAGTGCATTTAAAAAACAAATTGCATAAAATATGCATTTCATTTTGACGCTATAAAAAAATAAATCTACCCGAAAAAAAGTAGGCGAGTGTAGGTACCATTTCAACGAAATTTAAGTGATGATGATCCGATTAATATTAAAGAAAATACGAATATTCAAACTTACACACTTTTTGCATATTTTTCATTTTTCAATAAACCTAAATAACGCATAAAACCGTGGATTTGTCGAAATTTTAAAAACTAAAATCGTCAAACTTTAAGTAATTGCATAGAGATTCTGAATGCAAAATTAAATTGCATTCGAAAGACCCAAGGTCAAACAATTTTCTTTTTTAACCGGTCTTCCGTGACATGGTAGATATAAAAAAAACAACTCTTAAAGATTTTCAGCAAATAAATTAACTAAAGTATAATTTTTCTACAAATTTTTTGAGTTTTCTTCAGTCTACTGATATTTAGAACTCACATTATAAGATCACATGCTGTAATTTAAAAGATTTTAGTCTTGTTGTATGTGATATTTCAATTAAATAAATAAATAAATTATTAACTTTTAGCAAAGATTTTTTAATTTTTTTTTTTTTTTTTTAATAATTAATAATTACAAATTATATACTATTACCTTAACCGAGCACTAGCTACTATGGCCTTCGGCGCGTTGTAGCGAAAACAGACCAGTGCCTCTGGTGGGAATCGAACCCACGAACCCCGCACAGATAAGCCAGCACGCTACCAACTAGCCTACCGGGCGCACTTTTTTTTTTTTAATTTTTAATCAACTAAGTGTTAGAAAAACTTTTGCTGAATCTACTAATTTTAGCAATAAAAAGGTTTTGCAAACATTAGCAATATTTTTTAAGCCCCCTCCTGTGGCTGACTCAGCAAAATTTTTTTTGCAGACTTTACTAACTTTGTTATTGAGTGTAGATGTTTTAAGTGTTATTGTAGTAATTTTTCTATGAGAAAATGAAAAACTAATAATTTAGACAGTCATTTAAAAAATTAACTAACCAAAAATGCTGTACAGTTGTTTTAAAAAGTTATTTTAGTATTTTAATAAACAACTACCAAAACAGTAATTTTATAGTAAACAGTTAAATTTTGTTAGTTATTTATAAATTGAAGAATTCTCGTTTAGTTTACATTTGTTATCATTGATATGCTCATAGTTTGCAAATAATAATTAGAAAATTTCATTGTATCTCCAATGTAAATATAAAAGCGTCATAACTGGAAAACCTTTTGGAAATTTGGCTTTGCATTTTAAATAGAATGTAGGAAATACAAATTTTTATTGTAATTAAAAGAAAAAAATTTATTTTTTTTAAAAAAATAACTGTTGAAAACAGTAGTTTTTACAACTTATGTAGTTGTTTTATGTTCTTTGTTTTTATAGTTTTGTTGCTCGTTTTTATGGTTTCATTTAAGATTTGTTGCTTTTGATCGCTTCGTAAGTCGTTTCTAACATTTTTCTAGTTCTTTTCTCAATAGTTAAAAATGACTACATGGTTTGAAATTTTTATGACAAATATAGTCATTGCCTTTTTGACTACATTTGTAGTCATTTCAACTACCATTTGAAGTCATTTCTACCCAGAAAAACCACTTATTACCAACTAATAGGTAAAGTAATGTATCGCCAAAGGGCTCCACACATTGCAATACACCTTACTTCACTGAGGAATTTTACAGGCGATGAGCCTAAACTTGTAGGGGGTAAAGTAACTGATTACTTATATTGGTACATGGTTGGAAAAAGTAATGTGTCCATAAATAGATTTTCAAATAAAATTGTACAACAAAAAATGTTTACAAATACTTATTTTTAATTAAATAAACGCTGGGATTCGAACCTGGAGTTTCTGGTTGTTAGCAATTTGTTAAACGAGAACTCTACCAACTGAGCCATCGATACATATAATATTTGATTGCTTAAAATGTAAATAAATTGTTGTACTTCGTGTTTCGTTCGTCATATCAAAAATATACACCTTACCCTCATGCTAACAAAAAATCACAAAGTAATGTGTCTATAAATAGATTTCCAAAAATATATTTTAATAATTACTTTACGTTTATAATTCATGCACTATGTTATTTATGATCGGTAAGTCATGATTTTATGTTTTGAAATAATGTAAAAGGTAATGCGGTATCATTGCAAAGTAATCAATAAGTGTTACATTATTGGTAACTTATGACTATGTTTCGAAATAATGCTAAGAGTAAGGAGTACTCATTACAAAGTAATGCATTATGTAACCCATTATCGGTAACTAATTACTTTTTGTTGGAAAATAATGATACAGGTAAGGAGTACACATTACAATGTAATGCATTACCTTATCGCACATATTACTAAAGTTTTGCTGGGTACCTTCTTAATTTCCTGAGTGTACATTTTTAGTTATTTTTATGAAAACCATAGTCATCGCCATTTTAATTACATTGGTAGTGAAAGTCGCTGCCCTGTAAATGGGGTTTTATAAATTTATTTCACTAGTATCGTTACTTTTAAACTAATCCTAAAACTATACCAAACAAAATTTTATTATATACTTAATTAAGGTGACCATAGGTTTCAATAAAATCAATTGCATAATATGAATATTATTATAATCTCTATTAAATGTTAAGCTCTGAGTACAAAACTGCTAAAACTATTACAAAAATATTATTATTATCAAAACCATAACAAAGATTTAAGAAAAATACTTACCTACCACCACTATATTAATAACAAATTTATATGCAGAACACAATTATTGGAACGCTGATACTACCGGCATACAAATGAGTTTCTTCGAATCAGTCGAAGACAAAAAAAAACTAACAATTTAATGCTAAAAAGGGAACTAATTAAACTTTCTTTGGTAGATAAACTGCAGCAAAATTGAACAGTTTATTGCGGAAAGTTAAACTTAAAGGTTGAATTAAACAAATAATTGTCGGCAAATTCAAATTAAAAAAAAGTAAAAGTGTGAAAAAAAAAGAAATTTTAATAATCCAAAATGCAAAGGCTTTTAATATTAACAACTATATTAAAAGTGTTTATAAATGGCGAAATTTTATTACCAGAAAAAAAATATTGAAAATAATACGCTTAGGCCCAATGAATTAGAATTTTTAAATATGCCAACTGAAACTGATTCTGAAAATCTGGCTGCAAATGTGTCTGAAAATAGTGAATTCTTAAAACATCTTAAAAATCTTGAGATTATGAAAAATCTTGAAAATAATCCGGAGACTACTAGGTTAAATGAATTGCCTATAGGTTTTGAAAATTTCAATATTTCTAAAGTATATTGGGGATTTTCAAATCCTTTTACCAAAAAGAATAATAAAAATAAATTTCCACAAAAACCGGTGTATAATGATGATTTCAATGCTGATGATGTTACGTATGATAGTTTTGATCGTCATCCCTGCCGTAGGGTATGCCAACAAGGACAATCATTATCCTGCTATTATCGTTTAGTGGCACATAATTATCAACGATTAGGACCAGAGTGTCAAAGATGTATGTATGATCCAAAGACTTGTGAACAAGAGCAATGTATATTCGGTGATGGTGTCCCGACTGGAGTTATGGCTGTTAATAGACAAGTTCCTGGACCACCCATCGAAGTATGTGAAAATGATACTGTTATTGTGGATGTTTTGAATTATTTAACTGAACCTTTAACCATGCACTGGCATGGTCTACATATGGCTCAAACCCCCGAAATGGATGGTGCTCCATTTATAACACAATATCCTGTGCAACCATCTGAAGTTTATCGTTATTCATTTCCAGTAGATCGCAGTGGTACCGTATGGTATCATAGTCATTTAGGTTGGCAACGTGCTTTAGGCGTAGCCGGCTCATTTGTTATACGCCAATCCAAACAATATAATAGACATGCCCATCTCTATGATTATGATTTAATAGAACATACTCTAATGATTCAGGATATTATCTATAATTATGACTATGAAAGACCTAGAAATATTCTCATCAATGGTAAAGGACGTAATCATTTGAATAATTGGCCCGATAATGATTCTCGTCATAGATATGAACGTCTACGGGTATCACCAAATATGCGTTATCGTATGCGTGTCATAAGTAATGGCGTTTTCAATTGTCCCATTGAGTTTTCCATAGAAAATCATAAAATGTTAATGATAGCCACTGATGGTAATGATCTTGTACCGGTTTATGCTGATAAATTCTTTATGTCATCGGCTGAAAGATTTGATTTTGTTTTGGAACCTAATCAATATCCTGGCAATTATTGGATACGTGTAAAGGGTTATAATAACTGTTCAGATAATAATCTGTATCAAGGAGCTATATTAAATTATCGTGGCACTTCTAGGCATCAAATGCCAGCACAACAAATTTCCGAAGTTTCCTATGGCAGACAAGATTCGGATGATCATACTTATATTAATACATTAGCAGAGATCTCCGCTGTCTCGTTGAAAGATTCGACATTTATTAAGGCTAATGAAATTCCGACGGCTGGCTTAAAATCTTTAACACCTCTTCCCTGGCCTCGTTATACGAAATTTTTAACCTATTACTCTAGTTTTGGTGTGCGCACTGAACCTAATGGTGATGTTTTATTTCAAATTGATGATATAACATTTGCTCTACCCACGGTGTCACTGCTTCAGTCACGCGATTTATATTATGAAGATAATTTCTATTGCAATCGTACTGCTTTCCAACAAGCCGGTCGTAATTGTCAATTTTCCAATTGTGAGTGTACAAATGTTATACGGATTCCTGCTTTTAAGCCTATAGAAATGGTTGTGGTGAATTATATGGATTCTACTCATCCGTTTCATACTCATGGTTTTACTTATCGTTTAGTGGCTCAAGCTGTTTTGGGAAATCTTAGTGATTTAAGAAGGGTAAGTTAAATGCATACAGGAGCGTTTAAAAGCCTTAGATGAAAGGGTGTTTTTAAAACTATTTTTAATATATAACCCCTAAAAAATGACTGTTGGCTGTATATTAGAAGTCCGGAATGTAGAAAATTTGCGAATTTCGTCAAGTAGTCAAACGATAGGTATTATTAAGCTGTTTGTGTATAAAAATCAAAATTTTTTTGAGGGTTCTTATAGTTGCCTTCGTAAGGTATTTTTGTACAAAGTCGAGTTTAAAAGTTTGGTAATGCTGAGCATATTATAGGAAAAACATTCATATAATTTCCATAGATTAATTTTGGTCCACCACAGCATCATTTAGTTTGAAAGAAGTCATTTTATTTATAACTTTTTTTATGTTGAAAGATTATAAATATATTTTCAAAAATATTGTCAGGATTACCTAACTTGATCCCAATTTTGCACAAAAATCAAAAAATACGAGTAGCAACTTATAAGTATTAGACATTTTCTTTTTTTTCCAAAATCAACTGGATAATACTCATCGTTTGAGCACTATTATTAAACGAGCTTAAGATCATTCGTTTATTAATTATAATTATTTATTTCCAATATTTCGTCTCCACATTGGGTGACTTTTTCAGGGAACAATTATTACAATTTGATTGAAAAATTTGTTTTAATAATTAAAAACTTATATACGAGGGCGGATCAATAAGTCCGTGACTTTACATTAAATGCAACATTGCTCCCATCAAGTACCACCTGTTAATAGACTACTGTCAAATTTTGAGCAAGTTCCGTCATTTACTTTGCGTTTAACAGCTGTTCAAAACATACAACCTCGTGGATTTTTTTAAAAATGGAAAAAATTTAATTTCGACTGCTCATTAAACATATTTTTTTGCGAAAAAACCGTCAATCAAACCAAGGAAAAGCTTGATAAATACTATGTGGACTGCACCATCGGTTTAAATGGTAAAAAAGTGGTTTACTGACTTTCGTTGTGGTCGCACAATTACAAATGACGCTGAACCTTTTGGACGGCCAATTGAGGTCAATACACCCGAAAATGTCGAAAAAATCCACGATATGGTGTTGGCCGATCGAAGAGTAAAAGTGCGTGAGATTGTTGATGCCATAGGCATTTCATGTGGCAGTGTGGTTTCGATTTTAAATGATCAGTTGGGTTTAAGAAAGCTGTCTGCAAGATGGGTGCCGCGTTTGCTACACTTAGCAAATTATGTTGGTAAAGACGACAGCAATTGTAGTCAAAAACAAATGAAATTTCATTTAAAAAAAGGACGACTTACATTTCATTAAATTCAACTAACATTGTCATTTGTTTTTTAATGTTCAAAAAATGACTAACATTGTAGTAAAAATGAACCACATGGTAGTAAAAAATAAACCAATTTTATTTTTTTTTATTTTTTTAAATAACAAAAAACAACTGTAAAAAATGAATGTAAAATCATAAAACAGTCATTTGATGTGAGTTGTTTTTTTAAATGAACTACAATGTTAGTTAAAAATTTTATTTGTTCTACAAATGACTTACATTTACATTAAAAATAATGAAACTGTATTACAACCCAAACAACTACATATTTTTAAAGCAGAAGTTCCCTGAGTGTATCAATTGACCATAAACGTAATCGTGTGACAACTTCAAAGGATTGTTTGGAGTTGTTTAACCGAAATTCGAATGAGTTTTCGCGGCGTTTTGTAACAGTGGATGAAACATGGACCCATTACAACATTCCGGAGACCAAGCAGCAGTCTAAACAATGGGTTTCACCGGGTGAACCGGCTCCGAAGAAGGCCAAGGTAAGTTTGTCGGTCAATAAGGTGATGGCAACAGTTTTGTGGAATGCACGCGGGATAATCCACAATGATTACCTTCAGAAGGAAAAAACAATAAACGGCAAATATTATGCCAACTTATTGGACCGATTTCAAGAAGATTTAAAAAAAAATTACACCATATGGCCAAGAAAAAAGTTTTTTTTCATCAAGATAATAAACGGGTGCACACGTGTGCAGTCTCAATGGCAAAATTCCACGAATTGGGCTATGAATTGGTACCTCATCCGTCATATTTTCCGGTTTTAGCCCCCAGTGACCAAACCTAAGGAAATGGTTCTGTGGAAAGAGATTTAGCTCCAATGATGAAATTATTGATCAAACAAATGCCTATTTTATGGACCTCGAAAAATCCTATTTTTTGAAAGGGATACAAAAATTGGAGAAACGTTGGACTAAGTGTATTGAGCTAAAAGGATATTATGTTGAAAAACATTTTTTTTTTTTTTTGCAAAAAAACTACTTTTCATTCAAAAAGTCACGGGCTTATTAATCCGCCCTCGTACATACAATGTGCATTAAAACTTTAAAAATATTTATGTCGTAACTTTTTTGATAATCGCAAAAAGTAATATGTTTCTTAATATTTTTTATTGACTTAAGAGATATGATAGGATGAACATATATTTGTTTGAAATTGTGTATATTTTCATACAAACAATCATATACTAAACTGTTACATTTAGTGCAATTTTTCCAGACTTAAACTCTGATCTAATTAAATTTAGCTGCATCAGTGCACATGCAATCATATACTATTGGATCAAGTCAAAGTCCGGATACAATAATTAATATGTGGATATTATATAATTATATCTATTTGTAATAGTTTAGATACATGCTGAAAAAGAAACGCCCTGCTTGAAATATAAATGCTGGTAATATAGTACTCTTGTTTGGAAAACATTTCCGTTTCCCATGTTTCTAATATAATGTGTTTGCTAGCCACTATAATTATGTTTGCTAGTAAAAATATATATGCTTCGAACTAGTAATGAAAAACGTATATATACCAACATATACATGATTGGCTGCAAAATATGTATGTTTATTATAAGTATGTTTGCAAGTCAAAAACATAATATATAAAAATTAAAAAATTCCAAATATATCTTTGTTTATGTTTGAAAATTTGAATCATTGTAAAAATATATATAATTACATGTAAACATATATATAATTACATGCAAACATATTCAAATTGATACAAAAGTGCCCAAAGAGAATTTCTTGGACGAGCTTTAAATAAATTTTTCACTAAACTGATGAAGTTTTCTTCACAATGTGAATGAAAAATTTCCTAAAGTTTATGAAAACGCTTCATAGCTTTAACGAAACTATTCTCAATGAAACTTTTTCATTAGCCGTATGAATTTTTGAGTACATAACGAACTTTTTCATTAAATTCTATGAAAAACTGCATTAATTTTATGAAAAGTTTCAATGGACGAGTTCCAGTGGCATTTAATATATCTAATGCAAAAATTCATTGATATTATGCAGAGAATTCTGTCAGGGTGATACAATCTAATACAATTTTATCGGGCCATAATTCGGATAAAATTGTACTGGCCATTTATCTGATTGCATCAGATCAGATCTAAGCCCATACAAACATATACAATTATATGGACCCATATTTCAGATGAAATTAAAAAAGATTACAGTCAGATATGACTTCATAAAGTACCATATTAATTATTTTAATCGGGTAGACTTAAAGACCCAAAGTTTTTAATTAAACTTTATTTTAATTATTTCTTTGATACTGAAGTCAGTTTTTTTTTTTTTTTTACATATTTTTAGTTTCTATATTTTCAATAATTTAAATTTCAGTAAATTTTTTATTAGTTTAAGTTTCTTTAATTTTATTTTTTTCATCTTCTTTCTACAGATACAAGATCTTGATCGTCGTGGTCTCTTGCAGCGGACACCAGATGATTTTCCAGCTGTTGAAAAGGATACCATACAAATACCTGGCTTGGGCTATATAATTGTACGTTTTATTAGTGACAATCCCGGTTTTTGGATGTATCATTGTCATATTGAACAGCATGCTTTGCTGGGAATGGCGGCGGTTTTAAAAGTAGGAGAAAATTATCAAATGAAAAAAATACCACCAAAGTTGAGATGTTAGATTTAAGACATTAGAAAATATGTTGTAGTTGTAGAATTTTCTGCGTTGTATTAATGAAATCCATCAACAATGAGTTTTTTTCATTAAAAAGTCCCCAAAGAAATTATCATTGAATTAAAGAATATTGAATAGCCTCCTGTGGAAATTTGATGGACAAGAAAAATTGATGTACAAGAAAAATTGATGTACCAGAAAAATTGGTGTACAAGAAAAATTGATGTACAAATAATTGCATCTTTTAAGGATCAACCAAATATATTTTATGAAAACTTCATTTAGATAATGAATTTTTCATTAATTTATTGAACATTTTTCATTAAACCAATGAATCCAACTTAATAAAAGACACTCATTAATAGTACGAAGGAAAATTCTATCAGTGAATAGTTATTATAAAAAGGTAAAATAAAAAATTAAATGAAAATTGTTAAAATAGTTTTTAAATATATTGTTTCACTAATTTATTTTTTTATTATTTTCAATTTATAACGAACTTTGAACCTCCGTATATTTACAAAAATAAAGCAAATCAAACATATTAGCTAGGTTGATACTAGTATTTCGATCTGGCTAAAGATCTCACCAGAACCCGAAGTTTTAGAAAAGCTAGAGCCTCCATAATAGGCAGAACTTTAACAAAAAACCTATTAATCATAAATTTTGCTTCATTCTTGTCTTCTTAGTATATTAAGCACGTGGTTATGGTCTTTTCCTAACAAGCATCGTGACGTTACTAAACTTTGAAGACCAAAAATGTTTCTATTTAAAAACTTTAATACGATTTTGTTGATTTTTCATCTAGCAATTTTAAACTCCAGTTCTTGATTTGTTTTAACCCTCAAACCGGCATAAGCTTTTTTGCAATGAAACGTATACCACTTGTTCAACACGAAAAATAAACAATATGTTCTTCTATCAAAATTTTTTTCGTTGTCTATTTTAGGCGATATGCGCCAAAATAGGTTTAGAGTGAATCGCAAAAACTTTTCAATAAAAATTAATAAATTTAGGCATAAATTAAACATCTCGACAAGTTTCCTTGTTTTTAATGCCAATATGTAATTTATATACTCTTTGATGCCCTTATTTCAAATCCAGCATCCAAATTTTTCCATCACTACACAATTTTGAGAAAACCGCTATTAAATTTGACAAAAATGCATATTTTGGCTTTTTTTGAAGCCTTTTTTTCTAATGATTCAAAATAAAGATAAGTTATTGAAGACACCGTAATGAAATTTTTTAAAACTGATTGTTAAAAAGGCGTAAAGATGCATTTCTCAAATACCTTCTATACAACAAAATATAAATATATTTTTTTATATGAAATTAAGAAAAAAAAAATATATAATTTCGTACAATTTTAAAGATATCTCATATTTGAAAGCCAATTTAAACAAACTTGGTGTAATAATTTTAACGTTTTTTTCCGACATTAAAGAAAGGAAAGTTCAAAGTTGATGTTGTGACCCTAAAATAAATTTAAGGAGGTCGGATGCATGGCCTAGGCTACTTTTAAAATTGTAAGATTTGGTAATTTTTTTTTGATGGAGTATTTTTCAAATGCAGTATTTACTCATAATAAACAAATTTGAAACGTATGTTAACTCATTATAGAGATATAAGCGCAATTTTTTACATATTCAAAATTTTGTTTCAAGGTACACTTTTGGGATTTTGGAATCTAAAAGTGTTTTATTTTACTTAATTTTTGTTCAAGCATTTTTCGGCCCACCCTAAAGAATCTAAAATTTAGTAAAATGGCTCTAGTTCTTAATTTTATAATATTTTTGTAATTTCGATTCAATTGATCACCGTTTTTACATATAAAACACGGTTTGACATTAGCCTGCCCCACCAAAGTTGTCTTAAATTCAATAAAATGGCTTTAGTTCGTTCCACGTTTATTGGATCTGAAAAACAAAAACTTATTTTCGAAACCGTGAGAAAATTTCGGTTCTTAATTTTATACTGGTTCTTAATTTTATACTATTTTTGTAATTTCGATTCATTTGAGCACCGTTTTTACATATAAAACAAGGTTTGACATTAGCCTGCCCCCACCAAAGTTGTCTTAAATTCAATAAAATGGCTCTAGTTCGTTCCACGTTTATTGGATCTGAAAAAAAAAAATGAATTTTTGAAACCGTGAGGAAATTTCCTTTTGTTTGAGTACCCACACTTAAATGTAAATTCTCGTTTCCCTTTTTGGACGCAGGCGCAATATGGGGTGGTCATGCATTTTGCTTTTTTAATTCCCATGTGCCCGTAAAAGTGCAATTAGCCAAACATTTTTTTTCAAAGAAAAAACAATATTCGATTTAATTTTTAATTGATATGATTAAAATCTTAATTGAAACTAAATAAATCAATTAAATACCCAGTCATTACCGTATAGATGAAAAAGTAATGAGAGGTCATTACTTATTGCATTACTTTAAAACACAAAATAATGACTTACTGCTAATGGGTTATAGAAGTACTTATATCTAATTGCAAAATAATGAGTTATTGGTAATTGGTTGCATAAGTATTGATTTTATATCTTTGATTCTAATATTGTATTAATTTGTTTTAATAATTTTTACAAGTAAATTTTCCAATATTTCTTAAAACTAAACTAACTTGAATATAACCACTTATTTTGTTGCTCCTTGGTAACCACTTATTATATATGGTGAGCAACCACTTACTCCTAATTAGAAGTAATTACTTATTCCTTCACTATGCGTAACCAATCAGGTAACTCGTGAGAATAACGAGTTTTTGTGAGCGAGAGGGTAATGACCACCCATGAATTTTGGGTCAGCGCGAATAAAAGAAATCAAGCGAGTAAATAGTCTGGTAACTAGTAAATCCCTTCGTGCGCTATTTACACGCTTAATATTACTTTGTAATGTCTGTTTTTGATGGGTAGTTACAAATTATTTTAATTGATAAAACAATTTCCTTAATAGGACCAAATTCAATAAAACTTTCAATTGTATTTGCAAAAATTTTAATTAAAACTCGATTTTAGTTTTTTCTGTATTTAACTTTTCAGTTGTTTTTATTATTTGTCAGTTCATTTTTATTCGTTAAAAATATCTCCATAATGCTGTTAATTTAAATGCAAATGTTGTGTACACATTTTCAACTGCAAATGCATTGATTGAACAAATAAGCTCTTATCTTGAGTTTCTATGTTTTATTTTAAAGTTATTCATTTCTCGTTTTAAAAACCTCTTCATTCTCGCTATCTATTAAAATTTTTAAAATCGGTTCATTTACATAAACTCTAGAATTCATAGAAAACATAAAATCACCATGAGACCAACCATTATCTGGATTACGATGTAATTCAACATTTGGTATAATATTAGATAATTTTAAAATATCTTTCCAATTAGCCATACGATCTCCAATACCATACCATACATGTAATGGATGATAAATAGTTTCCAAAGGATATACAGGAGGTACCGGTTGTTGATATTTTAAAAAATTTTCAGTATAACCAAAATCATATTGACGAAATGAAGAAGATTGATAGACTTGAGTGAAATGTATAATTTGATCGGTTGATATGCCACCGGGATGAGTTTCTAATAAAATTTGCAAAGCGGACTGTAAAAAAAAAAACAAATAAGTTAGCGGAATTTTGAATTAAAAAAAAACATCCACTTTTACCTCATTTTTATGCTGTAATGAACCTTCTAACATAAAAGCTATGGCCGAACAAAATGCTTGAAGTCCTGAGTCTTTTCTACATGCGTTATAGGCCAATTTACTAAATAATTCATTAAATGGCAAAAATTCTTGACTGGCAAAACTTTGTGATATTATATTGGACAGACCCAAATAGGGACCCAATATTTTTAATAAATTATCTTCAGTATTATCAAATAATATAGCTGGCGCCAATAAATTTACACTTTTAAGTTTCTGTTGATAATCCGGTCTTAGCGATAATAAGACCATCAGAGCCGTACAACCCTGAGAATGTCCTATAAAATGTAAAGATTCTTGTTGACGATCATATTCCAAAATATAGTCCATTATGGCCGCCAAATCATAATAACCAATTTCATGCCAACTAAAACGCCAAAATTGTGTTTCAGTTGTGCTTAAATTCTCATGTTTACGTCCGTATAAGTTTCCCCGAGAATTACCCAACCAAACATCAAATCCTTGATCGGCCAGCATAAACGGTAAACTATTATCGGGACCATTTAATATCCAAGCATCTGAAGTTGATAGTAGACCATGTTGCAATAATACTTTGGGACGCACTTTATGAGGATTTCCCTTTTTGGGGGAATATGGTATATGGAATATACTGATTATGTATCCATCTTCCGTTTTTATATCATGTTTTTCACAAGGATAAGATACGTCCAAAATACGTTGATTCTAAAAAAAGAGAAATTTAAGGGATTAGCCCATGCGCGGCTTCAAGGGAATAGGGAGGGGGTAAATAGGGAAAGCCCCCCTCAGGAAAATCGAAAAAAAGAAAAAAAAAGAACAGAAAGGAAAAAAAGAAAAAAAAGGGAAAAAGGGAAAATAATAATGAAGTAAGAACAAAAAAAGAAAAAAAAAAAAAATTTATGCATAATTAAATTAAATTAAATTAATTTCATCTATTTATAGACACATTACTTTTTCCCACATATCATATAAGTAACCAGTTACTTTACTCCCTACAAGGTAATGAGTCCACCCATTACTTTTAGGCTCATAGCCTGTAAAATTCATCAGTAAAGTAAGGTGTAATGTAATGACTGCAGCCCTATGTCGCTACATTACTTTACCCATGATTTGGTAATGTGTGGTTTTGCTGGGTTTTAAAAGTTATTAATTGACTTTGTAAAAAATATGCACTTTTTTATATTTTATGTTAGCGGCCTTTTAAACGAATTCTTATTACCAGGGAACCAGAAATATGCTCTAAAAAATCGATTTCGTGCTCATAAAAAATGCCATAACACATAAAAAATATGCTCCTAAAACACATTTTTTAAAAATCCGTATTTTAAAGCTTATTTCATAGTACTTTGGTGAAATTTATTTCAATAGCTAACGAAAGAGTAGATAAATGATTAACTATACCTAAATCAATAGTTTTAAAACTAAAAATTTAAATTTGTAAAAAGTGTTGCAAATTTGAATTTGTAAAAAAAAAAAAAAAAAATTAGAAAAAAACTTTGTTTTTTCAAAAAACCGAAAATCATGATAAAAAGAAAATGGTTTTTGCTCCAAAAAGTACAAAAATATGCAAAAAAATTGATTTTTTTTTCCAAAAATATGTTCTTACTTTGGCTATTGCTAACTGCAGCAGTTCGCTAGAATCCCAATTTTTATTTAACTTACTCAAAAAGTAAATCAATCATTTGTTTGTCGTAATCGCTTTAAAAAGGTCAAAGTTGTATATTTTTGTAAACATGTCGCTCATTTACTTCAAGAACGTCACAACTCAAAAAATATGATTTTTGAGTTAATGACACAGAATCATTCGTTATATCACGTATCATATTGTGTAAAAAATCGTATTGATATCTTGTATACTCACCTCTTGAGAGAAATTATGTCGTTATTTTTTTCTCCAAGGTGGGAGTAAATTGAAAACTTTAAACTCGTTTTCTACAAAATCAAAATTTTTGAGTTATGACGTTATTGAAGTAAATGAGCGATGTTGATTTATTATTTATATGAAAATTGATGTTAACTCTTTTGTGTAGTCAAACTAGAGATGGGCACGTGAGTGAGTTTTGACTCAAACTCACTCACGCTCACGAGAGAAAAATTCCACTCACGCACAATCATTCAATATAATTTTTTTACTACTCACACTCACTCACGTGGGTAAATTCAGATTTTACTCACACCCATGCATAATCACGCGTGATTCAAATGACTCACATGCTCATCTCTAATGCAAATAGCAACATCCCGTTGTATTAGATCAGCTGAAATTATTTGCTTAGAAAAAGTACGTTGACTTTATCAATTTTTAAATCATCAACACAGAAAACACTCAATTCTAATACACTCATGAACAAAGTTAGTTCAAAAGTCTGCTAAACGGGTTACAATTCGGTTGACTTTATCAATTTTTGAATCATTAACACAGAAAACACTCAATTCTAATACACTCATAAAAAGAGTTAGTTCAAAAGTCTGTTAAACGGGTTACAATTCGGTTGAGCTGATTCGCTTTTCGCATTTTTGCTGCAAACTAGTGTTATTATAAGTAAACTATTATTATATATTATATCTATAAAAACAATTGAATTCTTTAATCAATATCATCATTATTAGTAAATTCGCATTTGTTTTTTTTTTTATTAAATTCTCTTAAAAAACCAAACCCACCGTTTCTTTTCTATTATGAATTTTTAAATAAACATCAGGCTGTTGAAAATATTTCAAAAATTCATAATTTCCCACAATCTCGTTAACAGCAATTAACACTAGACACAAATTAAGTAGGAGTGTAAATAATTTATTACACATTTTTAAATGACGTTATTATATTTCTTTTTTTTTCCAATAACCAAACAAATTTATTTTCTTTGCTAATTTATGTAAGTTTAATTAACACTTTTGTTAATGTTTTTATGTTTATTATAGTAATTAATGAATTTGTAGTTATAACATTGGGATTTATATCAAGTTTATGGGTTATATAAGCAAATTTTATGACCTCAATCAATATAACTTATTAATAAATTCTAATATATATTTTTAGCCTTTGCCTAGTGTAGTGTAGTTCATAACATAAGGGTACACTAATAGAAAAATAATAGTAAACCTTTTTGCTAAAACTACTAAAAATTAGTTAAAAAATTATGTTACAGAAAGGCTGCTGTAATGTGCAGATTTTTGTTTTCTAAATATTAGTAAGATAATAATAGCAAACAAAATTTATTAAATCTATAAATATTTAGTTATATTTGAGCGAAATTTAAGGTAATTGTATGTAAAAAATTAATTATCAAAAACTTGGCTAAATATAATCATAAACTAAAAAAATCATAGAATATTTGAAAATGTTAACGTTTTTTAAAGATTTTTTTTAATGCGAATAAAAATCTGGCCTTATGAAATCAGCAATCTACAGTTTTTTAGCAACAATTTTAGTTGATTTTATCAAAATATACTGTTATTTAAATTCTACTAAATTTGGGGTAAAAGTAGCAAACATTTTGTTGATGTTATAGTTTTTGTTTGATGTTTTTTTGTGTACCCTGAAAAATCACTCGGAAAATGACCTAGTGAATATTGTAAGTCTAGCTGACAAGCGGAGTCTCTCCGATCTTAATGAAATTTGGACATGTTATTTAGAACAGAAAAATAAAGGTTAAATATTTTTTTTATAGCGGCCCAATCTCATCTTTAGGAGTTAAAAAGGGGGTAAAAAATTACCCCCTTTTTCGTTTTTTCGGTTTATTTCGACTTCTTTTTGAGAAATTTTATACGAAACATCTCCGATAACTTTTAAGTATTTTTGTGATTCAAGAAAATGTGTTTTGTGTGATATTAAAACTGTCACTTTGTTGCTTAACAAATAGTTGGATTAAGCTAAAAAAAAATGTCTCTATTAATTCCTATTAAATTTAATCGAGAACGTGGCTGAACTTTTTGCATTCGCAATTGTGCGGGTTTTTGCGAATTTTTCCGAAGAGCTTTTTAGGCTATATTTTATATATTTTAAATAAATGGCAACCTTACCACACTACATAGGCAATATTGGTATCAAAGTTTTTGTTTTTTCGAGTACCTCAAAGCCGCTTTCAACAAAATCTGAATTTCATTAATTTCAGACATGTTTCCATACATAAATATCATAACTTTGACCCCACATTTTAACCATTAAACGTGAGATTGGGCTGCTAAAAAAATACATGTCTCTTATTTTTGTTGTCTTTATCACAAATCCAAATTTCATTGAGTTCTCATCGGTACACTTTGTATACTATATAGGTAAAGACCACTGCAAATGTAGTTGAAAACAAATGAAATTTCATTTAAAGAAAGGACGACTTACACTACATTAAATTCAACTAACATTGTCATTTGTTTTTTAATGTTTAAAAAATGACTAACAATTGTAGTAAAAATTAACCACATGGTAGTAAAAAATAAACAAACATTTATTTTTTTTATTTTTTTAAATAACAAAAAACAACTGTAAAAAATGAATGTAAAATCATAAAACAGTCATTTGATGTGGGTGGTTTGTTTTAAATGAACTACAAGGTTAGTCAAAAATTTAATTTGTTCTACAAATGACTGAGATTTACATTAAAAATAAAGAAACTGTATTACAACCCAAACAACTACATATTTTTAAAGCAGAAGTTCCCTAAATGTAGACTTCCCTTGTGAGTGAATTACAAAACGGGTGTGAGAAGTTGCAATATACCGTCAAATTTTCGAGATAACAATAAAAAAAAGATTTTTTTTGCGACTGAGGTATTTAAACATTTGTAACTCAGACATTTTTTTAGCCGATTTTTGAAACTGCATTTAAAGAAAATTACCTAGAGTTTTGAAAAACATATACGTTCTTTTTATTATTAATATAAATATGTAGAGAATTTTTTAATAACAATTAACCTTTTAAATTTTTTTTTAACTTATTCTTAAAGTTAGTGTTTTGTTGAGTACAATGAGCCATCATTTGTTAATATCGGTTGAAAATTGACAAAGTTATGGTACTTTTTCTATACATATATACAGAGAGACTTTTGTTTTTTGTATATAGAAAAAGTACCATAACTTTGTCAATTTATAACAGTTTTTTATAACAGTTTTTTACTCAGGAAAACACTAACTTTAAGAATCTTTTCGATTTAAAAGAAGATTTTAAAAAAAACTTCGTAGAAGTCGAAAAAGTTAAAAAAAAATTAAAAATTGTTATTAAAAATATTTATGCGTGTGAGATCAGTCAAACTAGTGCACGAATAAATCAATATAACTTTTGATCTAATCAATTAATTTTAATAAATATAATGGGTTATTAAATAGTATTTTATACAAATTGATATTTTTAAAACAGAATTAAAAAATTATTTGTTTTTTTTTATTAATATTTTTACTTTGGTTGGTTTTACAAAAATATCAGTGGTTTGCCAATACTATTTTTTTGTACGGTTGGCAATTTATACCTGTTTTGTGTTCAGCATAATTATTTTCACAATATATTTTAATTGGTTTCAATTCCGGCCAATTAAGTGAGATTTTTTTTTGCATTAGTCATATGAAATTCTTGCTTTGGAAGCTAGATAATGTCAGCAAGCACGTGGGTTTCGTCATCCATTATACAACAATTATATTTTGTTATAAAATTACGACACAGTTTTTTGGCTCGTTCACGTTTTTACCTTTTCTGACCAAAAACTCTGAACTCTGGCTTTACAGCTGATTTTCTGTTTGACAGGCTGGCATTTTTCTTCAAAAGGCTCATTATTTTCTTAGCATTTTTTGAATCAGAAATACAATTTTTAATATCTATACGCGGACTTCTATTAACAATGCTAGATCCCTTATTTCGTATAAGCTTTAATATTTCCATTAGTTTCAGAAAATTTTATTGCGGAATCTTCGAGATTAAAGTGTATTCTAATTACGCATCCTTATGCTGAATCATTAGAAACCGTCAATCGTATGATAAAAGACTTAAAAAAGAGCCAACCTAGCCATTTTACGTAACTTTAACAGCGGTTTTCTTAAAATTGTGAAGTGATTGAAAAATTTGGATAATAATTTTTAATTTATCTTTTGCATTTTTTTTCTGTTTAAAAAATGTTTAAATTTTTATTAAACAAAATTAAACTTTAAAAATTACATTATGTATTTACTTTATCAATTTTATGATAATATATTAGAATAAATAAATATTCAGATTTAAACAACTGAAACTAAATTAATTAACTTAATAAAGTAATAAACTTAATAAAAATTAATATCAAATCTAATTGAAATTAATTTAAAACAATTTATTACTATTAACCACTAAACATAAGCAATTATAAAAAACAACTAATACATGAATATTACAAAAAACAACAATATAACAAAATGTCAACAAGTACCGAATTTGAGCAAATATTTAATTGATTCAATTAATTTTTAATTGACAGCTTTTAAAATTTTCAACAAACCGGTTTAATTGAAAAAAGTAGGCAGATATTTTTTTCTGTGCAAGTCACTTGAAAAATGATTGCAATTATTTTTTGTCGAAACGTGTATTAAGTAAAAGTCGAAACGTGTATTAAGTAAAATGGATGAATTTCGTTTTACTTTTGAAAATTCCGGCGTCGATATAATATGTATTTCTGAGACGTGGCTCCATAAGAAAATTTCAAATAGTATTGTTTCGCTTAATGGCTACAAAATGTTTCGTGCTGATCGTGCTACTCATGCTGGTGGCGTCGCTATTTATATCAAGAGTAATATTACTAGTAAATTTAAATGTAAATCTGATAAAAAAGAGAAGGTTGAGTATATTTTCATTGAGGTCCTGTCGTATGGTAAAAGAATGTTAATTGGGTGTGTCTATAGACCAAGTAAAAGGGTTAAAACCGACGTTTTCCTTGAAAAACTGGAGGGAATAGTAATGCGTTATGATGATGTTATTGTGTCTGGTGATTTTAATTGCAACTCACTTGTTGATAGATCGCTTGATTTAGATATGGGTACTTTGGGTCTTTTGCCAATTAACACACATGTGCCAACCCATCATACTGCTGAAAATAGTACTTTGATTGATCATTTCTATGTCGGGAAGAAGTTATGTGTTTTAATCTACGATCAAATATCGGCATCGTACTTTTCTAAACACGATTTAATATTTCTTGCGTACAATTTTGACATAAAACTACAGGAACTTACTTACACATATCGTGATTTTAAGAACAAAAATTTTCAACAGTTACAGCAACACGCTGTTAGTATTGATTGGAATACACTTTATTTCTTGGTCTCAGCCGACTCCAAACTAGAATTTATTGAATCAAACGTGTTGTCAATGTATAACTCATCAGTACCGGAAAGATCGAAGGTTATAACTCATAAATCTAGACCGTGGTTTACTTCAGCAATCAAAGCTTTGATTGAGTTAAGAGACATTTCTTACCTGCGTTGGAAACGCTTTAAAACTACTGCTTTACGAAACGAGTATAATATTGCGAGACGTAATGTAAACAATAGGATAAAAAAGGCTAAATGTGATTACTATTCAAATCGTTTTTCGAACGCTATTAATAGTAAACAGACTTGGCAAACTATCAAAGAAATAGGTATTGGTAAAAATGAAGATAATTGCAATTATTCTGTTGATGTCAATGAAATTAATGAATCATTTGTTAATATACCAATGATCCAGGCTAATCGAAATTTTTATGATGTTGACAATGGTACAGATAACGATGATGATGAACTAATCAATAGATTTGAGTTTCAATGTGTTGATCAAATGGATGTATTTTCTTGCTGTTTAGGAATCAAATCTAATGCAGTTGGTACAGACAATATTCACCCTATGTTTGTTAAATTACTGTTGCCTCTTCTTTTACCATCCATAACTCATCTGTATAATGCTATAATTACTACAAGCTCTTACCCGTCCAAATGGAAACACGCAAGAATAATACCTGTTCCAAAGCAAAATTCGGAATTTAGACCAATTGCTATTTTGTCATATCTTTCTAAAGTACTTGAGAGACTACTTCATAATCAAATAACCACTTTTTTAAATCAGCATAGACTACTTTCTGAGTGCCAATCAGGTTTCCGCCCTAAGCATAGTTGTGTAACGGCCCTTCTTAATGTTACTGAGGACATAAGAAGGCATATTGATGATGGCTTTGTTGATTTTTTAATACTTTTGGATCACTCAAAAGCATTCGATACAGTGGACCACAATATATTATGTTTTAAACTAAAGAACATGTTTAATTTTTCAAATACCTCATCTAAATTAATAACATCATACCTTTGAAATCGGACCCAATCTGTATGCATGAATAATGATTCGTCTAATGCTTTATTTGTAGCAAGAGGTGTTCCACAGGGATCAATATTGGGACCCCTTCTATTCACTCTGTACGCAAATGATCTTCCTTTACAGTTGAAGCACTGCAAAATACATATGTATGCTGATGACGTACAGTTCTACTTGAATAGTACTGTGCAGTCAATTGATGAGTCAATATTGAAACTTAATGATGATTTAAATCGAATTCATCATTGGGCTTCAGGAAATGGGCTAAGCCTTAATCCTGGTAAGTCTAAATGCATGGTTATCTATAAAAGAAACCTTAACTTTAATCGAGATTTTAATGTTTTTCTTAACAACCAGAAAATAGAAATAGTTACCTCGGTAAAAAATCTTGGTATAATAATTAATGACACTCTTTCATGGAGCAATCATGTAAACAAATTTGTCGGCAGAATGTATGGAATGCTACGAACATTATGGTCAACACATTTCTTTACACCACTGAAAACAAGAATTCTTATTGCGAAGGCTTACTTAATGCCGTGTTTACTTTATGGCTGTGAAATATTTGCCAACTGCGACTCGACCAGCATGGAGAAACTTAACAAGGTATACAATAAAATTATTAGATACGTTTATGGTCTGAAACAGTATAACAGTATTTCTACGCATGAAACAAAACTTTATGGTGTCACTTTTGAAAATTTTCTTAAAATTAGAAGCCTCATTTGTATTCATAAAATTATATATGAGAAAGTTCCCAACTACCTTTATGAACGAATATCATTCACAAGATCAAATAGGGGAAATAAGATAATTCCTTTGAGATACCGAACTCTTGTTTCATCGTGGCATTTTTTCATCATAACTATAAGACTTTGGAACTCATTACCTCATAACACTCAGCAAAATAGTAACGCATTCAAGTTTAAAAAAGAAATATTTAACACCTTTACCACAACTTAACTTTGTTTGTTATTGTTATTTTTCACATTTTCAATGTCTTTTTTTTTACAAAAAATCTTTTGTTCATTTAATTTTTTTTTTTTTTTTTGTATTTCATTTCAATAATAATCTAAAATTAAAATTAATTAATTAATTTATATGTAAACTGTAATTTTATATGTAAACTGTCTAAATTAATTTATAATCAACATGTTAAATTTTAAATTAAATTCCTATGCTGTAATAATAAGATCTAATCTTGTTGCATAGGAAAGTCATAAATAAATCTAAATCTAAATCTAATTTAACTCGATTAAAACAAAAATTTTGTAAAGTAGACAGCTTCATTTATTCTGTTTTTATTTTATTAATATCACAGAAAAAACGGGTTTCAATAAAAAAAATTGTTATATCAATTAATATTTTAATTGATTTTGCACCTATCACGGCATATATTAAAACAATTAAAACTTATATTGAAAGTTAAAAAGTTATAAATAACTTCTACAAAAAAACAAAATATAATACTCACAAAAAAAGTGTGTGATCTATACGTTGGTATGTGTGTTTTTTGCAATGCTGAGTCTGTTTGTGTGTTTTGGTATTTTATACTGAAAGTTTTCTATTTATGCATACAGTGTATAAAAAATAATATGATATTTACGTCTAAAATAAAATATGTATTTATATATTTAAAACTCAATTAAACTGATTATTAACTGATTCAATTAAACTTTTGTTTAGAAACAAATTTAATTCAAATCAAATCTTTAATTAATTATTTTAGGCTGATAATTTTTTCTGTGTATGTACCAAAAAAAAAGTATGATATTTTTCTATAACGTCATGTTTTAACTAACTTTTAGTAGCTTTTTATTATGTTATTTCTATGAGTGTAATATGAAAAATTATTGAGTCTATTATGTTAATTATTTCCGCAAAAATGTTCATAAAACTATAAATAATAACACACAAAGAACAAAAAAGTGGTCTGCAAAAAAGAATGAAATGTGCTGATAACGTATACTTATTATGATATTACGTATACGCCTGTAGTATGAGGTTTATTTTTAGAAAGGTCATTTAATTTGTTTAATTTGTAAACTATCTTTTGACTGGGTCTCTTATCTTATAAGATGTTTATTGCAAAGTTTCAGTTCACTAAAGGTATTTTGTTTTTGTATTTATCTCAGCTCATTTAAAAGTTCAAAAGAATGTTGTAAAGGGACAGAATTTCATTAAATGTTAATTCATTATAAATATTTTATAAATGATAAATACTTCTTTTCAAAAGCGGTTTTTTATTATAATGCCATGGATATGAATATTATTTTTTAACTTACTAAAAGTCTTTTTTTATATATTTTTTATTTCTGCTGTAAATCAAAGTAATGGCGATAAAAAAACGTACAGTGGTGCAAATTCAAAATATTTAGAAAATAAGTAAGTCATTCAAAAAACAGTTTAAAGAAATTTCGAACTAAGACTCCACAGTAGGATACCTCGGCTTAAAAAAAAAAATTAAATCTTATCGAATTTTTGGATTCGTCCTAAAAATTTAAGCTCGAAATTACTGTTTGAAAATTAATCACAATCTGACGTAGCCTGCAAAAATGTCTAAATTATATTCAAAATATTTTTAATTTATCCCACTGTACAACGCCAACACGTTGGCTAAAAATATTATCGCAAAGGAAAATTTATTCACAAAGAAAAAATTTGGCAAACTGTGTTTGTCAATTAAAAAGAAAAAAAAAAAACCATAAAAAGAGTTAAAAATAAGGATTCTTAACACCGTTAAAAGCGAAATGATAAAAAAGAAAACCATTTTGTTAAGGATTTAAAAGATTTACAAAAAAAAACAAGTGAAATAAAAAATACAAAAATAAATTGTATATAAAGGGTCCGCCAAATAACTTCTTTTTTTTTTGAACTCCTGAACCAATTGGACTTTGTATGGCGTCATACCAAGGTCTTTATGCTAAATTCGTCTCAATGATGTCTCCGAAATGTTCAATTGTTGAGAAAGACGGTGAATTGATGTTGATGGCGCTTCACGCACACTTTCTGCCACAGCAGCAACATTCTCGGGTGCACGCACTGTTTTTGGCTTTTCATTCTTTGGTTTATCGATGAGGATGCCAGTTTCTTTCACTTTTTTCACAAGATAACGAACATACGGACCATATTCGTTCAGCGGAAGGATAAAACTAATTATCTGTCAAATCAGACATGAGCTAAGTGTTACCATTCACGAAATAAGCACTAGTTGAAAAAAAAAAACGTTAGATGGCGGACCCTTTATAATTAAATATGCAGATTTAAAGAAATTGACAGGGTTGGAAACTTCAGCACGGTTTTTTTTTTACTTTTTCATTCGCAAAATAGCCTCAGTACCCCTGCTAGTACGATTTAGTTAATTTTTTTACAATTAAAAATAAATATAATTTTACATTTACAATTCTAGTTAGTACCAAAGAATATACAAAATTTCAAAACATTCATAACTGATAAAACTCGGATTAATTTGTAATAGATGATACAAATCAAAGCTTAAAATCATTAATATACTCTCCATCCCACTGTGCAGGAGAGTTTATATATCAGTTTGTAATTCCGTTTCTAACTCATCGACAAAAATTCCATAAACTTTATATATTCTTGATCAGCGTGAACAACGAAGATGATACCTAGCAAAAAATAGTGCTTACCCAGAAGCGCTTCCGGAAGGCGTTATTTAATTACGAAGCTCTTCCAAAGCAAATCCAGAAGGCATGATTTTTGTTCGCGATGTCCCACTTGGTATGCTTCTTTAAAGCATATGAAAAGCGCTTCTTTCATGTGCTCTTAGAAGCAATAAATGCATGCCTTCTAAGGCAATAAGAAGCACTTTTTTTTGTATGTTGACAACATTAATACTTTATGGTATGCATTCTTTATTGCTTCATTGTAAGCATTATTCACTGCTACAAAGAAGGCATATTGGGAAGCACTATAGAATGTCCTCACTAATTGCTTTATAGTATGCGAGGCGGTGAAGCGCAATTTTGGAAGCATACAAATGTAGTTACTGCTTATTAAATCCAGGTTATTTTTTTTGCGATTTTTCAAAAAATTTCATATGGCAGCATAGCTTTTCAAGTTGACACCAGAGTCATACTTCTGATATTATATGGTGGGCACATCTAAAAAATAATCTTGCAGAAATTGAAGCAAAAAAGTTTCCATTTGCAAAACTTAGCATAATTATTTTTTTCAGCTATATTAAATTAAATAAAAAACTAAAACTGTAAAAATACATAAAATAGTTTTAGTATGTATATCAATTGTTCATGAAACAGTGATTTAAATATAAAGGCCTTGTTATTAAATTCCATAAAAAAAATTCAGATTGATTTGCTTTCGAAAAGTTTTACATGCAAAAAACTAAATGCAAAACCGCTAAATTCCAGGGACCGAAAATAACAGTTATCCAGAAAACTATAACTCAAAAACTCTCTATGTTAGAGTCAACGGAGACGTATACTATTACATACCAAACGATTCGTATGGAAGTGCTCTTTCAGAATCTATTGTGATCTTAAGGCAACTCCAAAGTTAAGAGTTATTTTTCAACGAAAAAATAAAAGATCGGATGAAACTCTTAAGAAGAGAGTTTTATTTCGCCTTCATTAAATAAAACTCTTTTGAGGAGTTTTATTTTTTCCGTCTGAAATAAAACTCTTTTGAGGAGTTTTATTTCTCCCATCAGAAAATAAAGCTCATTTGAGGAGTTTTATTTTGAAACTCATTTAAGGAGTTTTATTTTTCCGTCTAAAATAAAACTCATGTTGTTTATTTTCTTCTTTTTTGATTGACTTTATTTACTATAATGTGTGTAGTAATTAATTTATTTAATTTAACGAACATAACTTTTTCCAAATTTTCTGCGGAAAGATTTGAACGCAATTTAGGAGCAGAAAATGCTCTTTCCACGCTTACCTGGGTTGCAGGTACACACTGTATAGTTTTTGAAAATGTATACATGTACGAATAGTGTATTCTTTTAGCCTCCCAGAACTCAAAAAGAGGTTTATCAATCGATAAGGGCCTTGGAGAAAAATTGTCGATTTCATAGAAAGCTTTTTTTCATACTCATTATCACTTACTTCGCTTTCTTGTTTCATATCTACATATATAAGAAATAAAACAACAACCATTTAATAATATGAATCAAACAATAACAAATTAAAAACCCACATGTTTTCATTTTAATGATGATTTTGTAATGATTGTAATGATCTGGCAAGTGGCAAGCTTTGAGTGTCAATTTACATAAAATGAGTTTTATTCTCTGACGGAAAAAATAAAACTCCTCAAATGAGTTTTAAAATAAAACTCCTCAAATGAGTTTTATTTTAGACGGAAAAAATAAAACTCCTCAAAAGAGTTTTATTTAATGAAGGCGAAATAAAACTCTCTTGTTAAGAGTTTTATCCGATCCTTTATTTTTACGTTGAAAAATAACTGTTTTGGATGTTTTTTTTTCTTTTTAAGCCACAAAATAACTCTTATAAAGGAACTTTTTTGATATCACTTATAACCGTGACGGTCCCTGCTAAATTTTAAAAATATTTTTATCGACATCTCACAGTGTGGCCGAAGGCCGAACTTTGCGGCCATAATTCAAAAACCTAATTGATCAACCTGAAACCTCGCACTCGGGGGTATTTGAAGTCGCTGATCACGAATAAATCGTCAGAATTACGGAATTCAAAATGGCGGTTCCAATATGGCGTCATGCAAAGACTTCTAAAGTTTTTTCGTGTACCTTTAATACAAAATAAATGAACTAAAACAAACATTTTTCAAATTTTCACAAATATTTTTGTTGAAGTTGAAAATTATAGGTTAAAGTAGAGTTTCGAATTGTAGTACAACTTGTACAATTATTTACAATTATACGAACAACTTTTGCAAAATCAGTATTACATTCAGCTCGAAATTTACTTGTTGCTAAGTATAGGAGAGCTTCTGTCGACACATTCGCTCATAATTCTTCTGTATTCCTGCGTTTACTTCGTTCAGATGATTCTGAGAAACTGAGTTCTCGCCGACCTGCATTGAAATTTTTCCCAACATTTTGTTTTGACTCTTTTTTCAGTTCAATGGATTTTTGTAACCAATCATGATTTGTTTTCAAAAAGTTTTTTTCTATTCTTTTACTTGAATCCCATCTTGATCTTATTTTATGCACTTGATCTGATATTTGCTTTTTTTCATCAACTGATAAATGATAATTTGAATTTTCAGTTTCGGATAAAAGTGTTTAAACCTTAGCATACATTTCTTTCATATCATCCTTTAGAATTTTTTTTTTATTTCTTGGAATAATTTCAGTCTTGTTAGGTCACCTTCCATCTTGTTACTGGAACCTGCAAAATAAATACATATTTTTTACTATCGTTAAATTACGTATATAAATTAAACAAAAATTAATATCTGGAATAAATTCAACAAAAAATTATATTTTCAGATATAGTTTTGATTGTCATATTATGCATTTTACTGAAAAATTCTATTCCAAAAAAATTGTATAAAAACTAAAGTAGCAGAAGGTAGCAGCTAAATCTTGTTTTATTCAGTAACTAATACTTTTATGAGTAACCTCTAATGGATTTTAAGGTAGCATACGATAGCGTTTTATTACTATATGGTTATATAAAAAAACACAAAAAATATATCCTCAAATTGGTACTGCTAAAAATTTTTTGTTACGGTATTGAAATTTACTAAAGTTTTTACGTATTTTACTAACCTGTAGACGTAGATTCCATTTGGTTATGTTAGATTTCCTTTACTCCAAGAACTTTTACACGTGTATAACTTTCCCTGTGTATCTACAGTAATATGATGTTTGGATGAAGGCCACGTTGCGACTCAAAGAAAAAAGGAGACTTAAGGTATAGGACGTTACTATGAGCGGATTTCACTTCATAGAGCATCACTTCAGCCAACTCAACGATGGAAAAACTCTATCTGGAAACTTTTTTTTTCGAATTTTGGCCGCAAAATGCGGTCTTTGGCCGCACAGTGCATCTGTAGCAATGATCAAAAAATTAAGTACACCATTGATATCAACATGTCCGAAATATATATAATTGATAGCGCCAGATCTTTATTAATTTTTAAAAAGTAACATTTTGCACTTCTGTGTAATTGAATTTCAATATAATTTGAAATAGGTACGTAAAAAAATTAAAATATTTTAAGAAATTCATATTTTTTTGCTTTTTTAAAGATTTTTAGTCGAGCAAACATTGTTGTTTTAGAGTTTTTCAAATTCCCCGGAATCCCAACAAAAATTCCTGGTAATTGAGAAGTGCAAAATCGACAAAATTCTTGGGAGTTTTGTCCCGAGAATTCCCGTTTAAAAAAACCCTTACTTAACCTAATAACAATATATAATTCGGAATAGGTACGTAAAAAATTTAATTTTTTTTATGAAATTCATAATTTTTTGTGTTTTACAGATTTTTAGTTGAACAAACATGGTTTTTTTTAGTGATTGAAAAGTTTTAAGTGCAAAAAACTAAATGCAAAACCGCCAAACTTTAAAAACATATTTCTCGAAATCTGTACCATTGATCAAAAAATTAAGTACACCATTGATATCAACATGTCCGATATATATATAATTGATGGCCAGATCTTTATTAATTTTTAAAAAGTAACATTTTGTACTTCTGTGTGAATTTCAACATAATTTGAAACATATTTCTTTTTGCTTTTTTTTACATATTTTTAGTCGAGCAAACGTTGTTGTTTTAGAGTTTTTCAAATTCCCCGGAATCCCAACAAAAATTCCTGGTAATTGGGAAGTAAAAAATCGACAAAATTCTTGGGAATTTTGTCCCGCGAATTCTCGTCTTAAAAACGCTGGTTTAAGCTAATAACAATATAATTTTAAACGCTTCATTGAAAAAAAAAAACTTTTGCTAATGATCTTTATTCAAAATTAATTTTAATCATTTCACAGACGTTTTTTAGCATTTTAATCAAATGTTTGTATCTTTTTCATTATTCTCACATTTAAATTATACCATTTTCATTTATACAGACTCTTAATCATATTATTGCAAATCTGTATACGACATTGTTCAGATTGTTTGTATTTCAATATGGGGCATTTCGTTTTGAAAGAAAAGACTGGACAAATAAAACAAAGTTTTAAAATAAAAAAAAACATAATTTATCATAGATGTGGCATCACTTACAACATATGGGAAAACAATGGACATTAGAGTGAGGTAAGTTCCTAAAAATAGAACTGTTGTGTTGTTGGAGTTGTACTTCTGAGATTATGTATGCAAGAACAAAAACACCGTGTATTCAATAAAACTAGTTTTAAGCACAACAAAACTCGACCTGACGATAGAACAGTGCGCTAAAGCGCTCTGTCTAACATGTAGTGCGAGTGCATGTGGCAATAGAAATCCGTTTATCTATGCCACGGTCAGTGATTGCACAGAAAATTTCATATAGACGCAATCGAACAAATAAAAAACATAAAAAATATTACATTATTCAAAAAAAAAAACAGGGTCACTGACGAAGGTTCAATACCAGAAACTGCGCAGTCTGATTCAGAAAAAATTGAAAATTTGCAATGTAGTTATGATTTTTAGAAAATACACTCATTCTTCTCTACCACGCCTTTCAACAAAAAATATTATTAAATTAAATAAAGTTTCGCATTTGTAGAGAATGACAAATTTATTTTACTGCAAATAGAGAAAAACTTTGAATAAAAAAACTTAGTAGAACCATTGGTTAACGCTAAGGCATTTTCATGGTTACCAAACCAATCATTAGGCGTCGTATAATTTTTCCTATTTGCACTAAAAATCAAAGTTCCTATAAATGGAAACAAAAAACTATATTTACTATTTTAAAGCAATATCCCATATAGTTATAAAATAACAATAGTATATTTTTAGAAATTTAATTTTTCTTTTTTTTTTTTGGTTGTGGATTTTATCTAAGTTGTCTTCTTTTTTTATTTAATTAAATGAGATTGTCATTTTTTTTTTATCTCATACGTAAATACATTTGTTTACCTCGTTTGATGATATTTTGCGTTAAGGTTTTTTCTTTTGTAATTATATATTTCTATAAAGGCGTCAAAAATTGTCGCTTCATCTGTCAAATACAAACATATTTATATTATTTTTTATTAAATCAGTTTTTTTTTAAGTTTGTGTTTATTTTGTTGTAATATTAGAATATAATAATTTAACTTAATGTGTCAAAACGAATCCTTGCTAAATTTATAACTTTCAAGGTCAATTTCATAATGTTTTTTATTTAAAAAGAAAAAACAAAAATAACCCTGCAGGAAATGTCAATAGTGAAAAAGTATTGATTCACTATTGACTGTGTCACCAGTACTACTAACCAAATATCCCCAGGCAATGTAATTTGCTATAGACATTTAACATGTACGTGTCATTGAAAATCACTAGTGACATTAGAACTATTGACTAGGTAGTGAATAGGTAGTTCTTATGGGACCATATGTAGACATTGGAACCAAAGATTCACTAGTGACTCATTAGTTCTTATGGCACCATATGTAGACATTAGAAACATAGATTTACTAGTGACTAGGTAGTTCTTATGGGACCATATGCAGATATTTATATAGGTAGTCTTAGTAGCCCAGCTGTTTATCTTCCTCTTACCTGGTTTTGACATTTCTTACATGGTTTTGACAGTACAAAGACTGTATCTTGAGTATTTTGAAATGTAACAACCCTGTTGTTTTTGTATTGTTTGTAGTTGTTTGTTGTAGTTGTTGTTCTAGTAAGACTACCTATATAAATATATCTTGATGCAGACATAAGAACCATAGATTTACTAGTGACTAATTAGTTCTAATGGGACCATATGTAGACATTTTAAACAAAAATTTACTAGCGAGTTAATAAAGTAAAAAGTGTAGACGCTTAGTTGACAATGTCAACAAAATAGTAGACACAAGTGGAGACTTGGAGACACTTGACCCCAAGCTTCCTGCAGGGAATTTAAGCAAGACTTGACCATGTTTAACTTTTAACTGTCAAAAAACAATCAAAGAAATTAAAAAAGTAAATTAACTTAAATCAAGTAGATTAAGGGTTCGCTCTATTTAAAAATCAATAAAAACAACAATATTAAAATAATAAACAAATTATAAAATATGGCTTATTAGAAAACTCTTTTTGTGAAAAATTACGCATTATTTAGTTTTTAATAAAATTCATTAATTTTATTTAAATAACAAAAAAAAAAACTATATGCCTCGGCAGTCTAGTTGGTAGCGTGCTAGCTTATCAGTGCGGGGGTCGTAAGTTCGATTTCCACCAGGGGCGTTGGTCTGTTTTCGCTACAACGAGATGAAAGACATAGTAGCTAGTGCTTGGTTAGGGTAATTGGTTATAAGTTGTAATTATTTATATTATTACAGTACTTTTCGCTTATAGTCGCATCTCTTAGTTGCACACAAGTTGTGGACTATATCGCTAATGTGACTATATCGCTAATTTTTTTATATGCCATTTTGTTGCCTATAAATAAATTGTGATATAGTCATCATAAAATGTGACTATATGCAATTTATTTATTATTATAACAGGTGGACAATTTGGAATATAAAAACGATGTTTGACACGATTCAGATCAGTTTCCTTGTTCCATTTTTCGTTTTAGCCTCTTAAATTTTTAAATAATTTTAAACCGAAAAAAATTCAAGATTTCACAATTATATTAGAAATTTTCTGTATTGTGACTATAACTTAAATTATTTGCATATAAATTTACTTTTAGTAGCCAGAGCTTAGTGGCATATAAGCCAAATGTGATTATATCGTGAATGGACTATATCCTAAATATTTTGTATGCAATTTGATTTTAGATGACAGTAAAAGTGTAAAAATGGACTATATCGCTAAATGGACTATAAGCGATGTGACTGTAAACGAAAAGTACTGTATTAATAAATAAAAAATTAAACAAATGTTTATTTATTTTTTATTACATATGGTGTTCATTTTTACTACAATTATGGTTAATTATTTTGAAGAGTAAAAAACAAATGACAATGAATGAATTTACTGAAATTTAAGCCGTACTTTTTTCAAGTGAAACTTTCATTTTTTTTTTGACTATATTTGCAGTGGTCTGTATTCAAAGTGTGCTAAAAGATGAACTCATAGGTCGTCCTTTTTCATATAAATTTAAAGCACATTTCGTGTTATTTATATAAACTTCAGTTTTTTTTTTTTTACATGAAATAACACTGTGCAACACATTTCGGGTCATGGCAGACATCCAGTACCATTCCAACTTAAAGTAAAAGTAGACCATTAGTAGACTAAAACCCCAAAGGGTTTTTTAAATCTTTGCTCTTGTTTTGTTTTTTTAGGCCCTTGAAGTTGACTCTTTTTTAGCATATTTTTGCTCTTTTTTTTACTATGGATGAAAATAAAATGTTGAAATGGGTAAAAATAAAATGCAATAACGATGAAAGCGAGGATGCTCATTTTCACACAGACTGTTTAGTAGCTTCTTTAGAAGTGTGGTGTTCAAAATGAGCTAAATCGGTCCAGCGCTTCAAAAGTTATGAGAGAAAATGTAAGGCTGCCTCAACATTTTTCATACAAATGTGCGAATTTTACTAAATTAGTGTTGAATATTCACCTCAAGTACTTTTTTCAACAAATTTATTTTTTCACCTCAAACTTTTTTCACCTCGAAATTTTTTTCACCTCAATTTTTGTGTACTATAAGAAATGTTTGACATTTTGTAAGCAGAGACATAGAGGTGAATAGTATTAAATATTTCACCTCGAATACTTTTTCACCAAAATTATTCACCTCGATATATTTTTACCACAATAAATGTTTTCACATTTCAAAATGTTTTTAATCTCAGAGATGTTTTGTCATCTCGATAATTTTTTCTCTCATTAATTTTTTTGTTGAAAAAGTATTCGAGGTAAAATATTCAATACTATTCACCTCTATGTCTCTGCTTACAAAACGTCCAACATTTCTTATAGCAAACAAAAATTGAGGTGAAAAAAATTTCGAGGTGAAAAAAGTTTGAGGTGAAACAAAAAATTTTGTTGAAAAAAGTAGTTGAGGTGAATATTCAACCATATGTACCTCTATATGTCTGGTTACAAAATGGACAAGTCACGTAATTTAGAAAAATTAGCACATTTGTATGAAAAATTTTGAGGCAGCCTTACATTTTCACTCATAACTTTTGAAGCGACGGACCAATTTAGCTCATTTTATTTTTACCCATTTCAACATTTTATTTTCATCCATATTAAAAAAGAGCAAAAATATGCTAAAAAAGAGTCAACTTCAAGGGCATATAAAAACAAAACAAGAGCAAAGATTTCAAAACCCATTGGGGGTTTAGTCTACTAATGGTCTACTTTCATTTTCCGTTGGAATGGTACGGGATGTTTTTTCTTGTTGCACAGTGCAATTTGTATTTTTGCATGTACAAAAATGGTTTGATCGTTTCTGAAATGAAATAATAAATTGTGCAAAAATGTTAAAATATAGTAAAAACTGAAAAAAACTGGGAATTTTATTAAAATCAGCGAGACCGTAATATTTAGGATAGGTACTCTTGTTTTCGATTTTAGGAGACAGTTTTGTAGCGCAGTGTTATTTAACACTTTTTAGAAAACTGCTTTTTAATGAAACTTTTTCATTAGCTGTATGAAGCTTTTAATCAAAAAAAGTATATTTTTCATACAATTTTATGAAATCTTGCATTAGTCGAATGAAAAGTTTCAATGAACGAATTCCAATGCAATTTAATTGATTTTATGCAAACATTCATTATTATTATGCAAATAATTGTCTCAGAGTAGATTACATTTTTTACAGACATATTATTTTGAGTGTACCTACTGCAAGATTTTTTTGTTTTGGAAAATTCCTTTAATAAAATCAAAATTTTTATCAAAATTAAAACAATTACCTTTATAACTATTAAGATTAATGACGTCAAAATGCAAATTACATAAATTAAGAACAAAAACAAAATTTCTTTAATTTATAACTGGAAACCTTTATATTTTCTAACTTTGATGACATTTTTATGTCTATTTTCTTATCAGCGTTAATTTATCATCATAGCTAAAGTGTTAAGTCGAAAAAAGACGACAAAATTTATACTTCAGCCCAGTGTAGAAACGGTAATGATATGCCATTACTTTTCGGACTACCAGTAATGACACCAGCTTACTCTCTGCATTACTTTAACGCAAATAATAAGAACTTACTAATAACTAGACAATTTTCCCAATATTTCAATACAACAAATAATGGGTTACACATAAGTACAAATTTTTATCATTATTTTAAATATAAAGTAATGAGCTCAACATTTTTTGAAAATCTATTTTTAGACTTAGATTATTTTTTCAACTCTAGTAAGGACATATGTATATAAGTAAATACTATTAAGTTTTTGTAAGCTGGGAAGTAATGACATTTTGTACATGCAAGTCATTTATATTTTTATCTATCAAGTATAATATGAAGAGATAGCTCAAATGGTAGAGCGGTTGACTGACAACCTGGAGTCCCAGGTTCAAATCACGTGTGGGCACATTTTATATAGATTCGAGCTTTTAAAATTAATTTTTCATTTTTAAAAATTTATTTTTAGACTCATTATTTTTGTCCATACTAGTCAGCATATAGGAATATCATATATTTTTTAATTTTTAGTAAGGTGTTTAGTAATGATATGTCATTATTTTGTGCAACATCCCTATATAAAAGTAATGAGATTTGTAATGACAATTATAAGTACTTGCCATTATCAAATATATGCTTATATAACCACTTATATGGTTATGCTTTTCTACACTGGGATACAAAAGATAACAATATTATTAAAAATCAGAAAATCCTTATGGCTATATATAATTAATTAGCCCGAGTAAAAACGTTCACATACAATCATATCTAATTTAATATAATATTATATTAAAATATATAGCTTTATGTAGCTTAAAACGGCTATATGAGATTATGTATATAAACATATATAATTTTATATTGGATTCAGTTTTTTAATTTTAATTACATATTATTAATATCTAAATATATATCGATTGATATTACCATGTGGCATATATAACTACATATGGTATATATCAATTAGATAATTTTATATGGCTTAATACAATGTTATGTACAATATTATATGGTATCATATTACAATTTTGTTTTACAATTTTTTAAATATAATTTATATAACACATTTCGAATATGCAAAAGGAAGCAAAGAACAATATTTTCTAACCTGGTTTGATTGATGATTATGCATTATTTTGCACAAACTACGAAGGCGGATCAATAAGTCCGTGACTTTTTGAATGAAACACAGTTTTTTTTGCAAAAAAAAAAAAAATATATTTTTTAACATAATTTCCTTTTAGCTCAATACACTTAGTCTAACGTTTCTCCAATTTTTGTATAGGCATTTGTTTGATCAACAATTTCATCGTTGGAGCTAAATCTCTTTCCACCGAGCCATTTCTTTAGGTTTGGAAATAGTCACTGGGGGCTAAAACTCATTCGAATTGCAGTTAAACAACTCCAAACAATTCGTTGAAGTTCTCACACGATTACGTTTATGGTCAATTGAGTGCAAACACGGTACCCATCTCGCATCAACAATCTCACGCACTTTTACTATTCGATCGGCCAACACCATATCGTGGATTTTTTCGGCATTTTCGGGTGTATAAACCACTTTTTTACCATTGAAATCGATGGTGCAGAGCCCCATAGTATTTATCAAGCTTTTCCTTGGTTTGATTGACGGATTTTTTTCGCAAAAAATAATGTTTAATGAGCACTCGAAATTCACTTTTTTCCATTTTAAAAAAATCCACGAGGTTGTATGTTTTTAACAGCTGGTAAACGTAAAGTAAATGACGGAACTTGCTCAAAATTTGAAAATAGTCTATTAACAGGTGGTACTTGATGGGAGCAGTGTTGCATTTCATATAACTACGAGGGAAGTTCGAAAAGTCACGGACTTATTGATCCGCCCTCGTACCATCACAAAATTTTATAATTTTTTGATTGAAATGTTCTACGATGTTATTTGCTTCTGCTTTAAAAAAAAATTTAATAACTTCATATTGCACTTTAGCTGAAAATTTAAAATTAGTTTAATAAACCTTGATTACAATGTGCATCAAATTTTGGATCATCGAATCTTTCCCGAATGAAAGCCACAGGAAATGAAAGCAGACTATCAGTAGACCAACGCCACCAAAGGCGTTGGTCTACTGATAGTCTAGGCAAATTTTCCGATATATTCTAACCGGCAAGCCCGCTTTCAGACCGGGTATTTTAAATTGGCGATAAGTGCTACAAATAAGTGATTTATAATAAGAATTTAAGCTATTTCGATAGAAAACCGAATTTACAAAATATTTTATGAATTACATTTTTGTGTACATAATAGGGTTCGGAAGCGAGTAAGCGTTAAAGTTAAAATTTCGTAAAATTAAAAAAAATTTTTTTTTTACACAATTTTTAAAAATTTTGAAAATTATGTTGAAGGGAAACTGTTTATTCTAAACACAAAGTAAGAATGAAGCTCAAGCTTTTAAAAAAAAGGATACTTGTAAAGGACATCGTCTTAACTTGAAAACGTATCTCCGGATTTTTATGAAATTTGGCAGAAAGATTATATTAAGTATTATAAGAAAAGCCTTTAACTTTGATCAATATATGGTGAAATTAAGGTGCGTTTTCGCTCAATTTAACTTTTTTCCAAAAACGAAAATCGCCATATCTTCTTTACTAAAAAGCACAAAAAAAAGTAATTTTTGGACTATAGTTATATCTTGATAATAATAAGAATTTATGACCGAAGTTATTTGTTTTCACACTGAGAGAATTATCTGCATGACATCCATGAATTTTTACATTAGATCTATGAAATGCACTGGAACTCGTCCATTATAACTTTTCGCCCAATTAATGCAAATTTTCATAAAATTTTATGAAAAATTTAATTTTATTTATTAAAAATTTCACACGACTAATAAATAAGTTTCATTAAAAACAGTGTTATAAAAACTATGAAGCTTTTTCATAAAGTTTAAGAAATTTTTCATTCACATTGTGAAGAAAATTTCATCGGTTTGGTGAAAAAATTCCATTGGAACTCATCCAAGAAATTCCAATTTTTGTTTTTCATTTAAAAGAAAATAAAAAACGAAAATAAAAATTATTTGATAGAACTATTTTGGGAATTGTCTAGGTTCCCATCATCAGAACACGTAAAAATAAAAAAGTTTTAGGCATTTCAATTTAGTCAGTCGAAGATGGCCCTCCCTGTATTTTTTCACGTATATCCGAAAATTTAATCCGATATCGGTTGAAACTTAGCCCAAAATATTTACAGATGATTCGATGAAGATATGCCAAATTTGGAGAACATAACTTTTGTACGCAGTAGTCTTTTAACATATCATTTACACTATAATGAAAAAAATTGTCAAAATTAAGCAAATTTCAAGAGGCTATAAAAATTCATTTAAAGCTAACTTTGCAAAACCCTTTGCGGGTTTTGATATACAAAAGGTATATTTTCATTGCCAGTTGGACTCATTTGGGAAAAGTTTTCTTGTTGCACAGTGTTATCAGTAAAAATGGCAGATTTTTCAATTTTGAATTGAAATTTTAATTTCTCTTTGGACAATAAATACATAAATAAAAATTTAATTGTGTTAAAGTGATATTTTCAGTAGTAATTTTTTTCTGATATTAAAATCTCTGCATATGGTTTTATATTTTGTTCTGAAAATTACAAAATAACAAACATAAGTGGAATTTTGCATTGTCACTTTCAAATGCTACAAATAAAATTGTAATTATTAATTTAAATTAAGAACTTTGAATTTTAACGTCTTTTTCAGACAATTGCAATTAATACTATAATTACTATGGTAGAGAAGAATGAGTGTATTTTCTAAAAATCATAACTACATTGCAAATGTTCAATTTTCTGAATCAGACTGCGCAGTTTCTGGTATTGAACCTTCGTCAGTGACCCTGTTTTTTTGAATAATGTACTATTTGTTATGCTTTTATTTATTCGATTGCGTCTATACTGACCGTGGTATAGATAAACTGATTTCTAATGCCACATGCACTCGCACTACACGTTAGACAGAGCGCTTTAGCGCACTGATCTATCGTCAGGTCGAGTTTTGTTGCGATTAAAACTAGTTTTATTCAATACACGGTGTTTTTTGTTCTTGCATACATAATCTCAGAAGTACTACCCCAGCAACAAAAAAGTTCTATTTTTTTTTAAGTGAAATGTTAAATAACGAAAATTTTTTTAATATCAATTGGAACATTCTCACTACCAATATCTTCAACTACAATAAAAAAATATATCTAATATTATACGATATATATATATATATATTCGAAATCATATATAGACCATTTTATAAAATATTATATTAAATTAGATATAATCTAATGGTATATCGTATAATTTGATATTATTGAATAAGGACAAAATTCTCATAAAACTATATCGAATCACTTCTAATTGTATCCAAAGAAATCCAATATGATAAAATTATATTTAATTTGACAAAATTTAATCGGGCCATTTTCGGATGAATATTTATATATTTAATTATGGGGTCATATTAAATAAAATAAAATATGTGTAAAGTTCCATATCAGTTTTTTTTTTTTAATCGGGAGAGTTAAATTTTGTTAAATCTAGCTAAAATTAGTATAAGAATGCAAAAAAAGAAGGACCAATAAAAATGTTTCAAGGTTATTTATTGCTTAAATCTTAAAACAAGATTTGTTTGGTGTGAAAAATTTAACAAACACACACACACACACTTGTCTATCTCCATAGACTTTATTTGTTCTATGACCTAGTAAATCTTATCTTGAACACTATGGAAATACTAAAGACACCGAAACCTCATTTGACGGTTAATTGTGTTTAAAACATTGGTTGTTACATAGCCAGTTCGTTTATCTGCTATTTGTTTAACTATTTTATGCAGTACTTTTCGGTTTTAGTCACATCGTTTATAGGTCATTTAGCGATATTGTACACATTTTACTCTTTTATTGTTCTCTAAAATCTAATTTCATACAAAATGAGTGCGATATAGTCCATTAACGATTTAATCGCATTTGACATATATGCCATGTAACTTTGGTTACAAAAAGTAAAATTATATGCAAATAATTCAAGTTATAGTCACAATGCAAACAAAAATCCAAAATAATTCTGACATCTTAAAGTTCTAAATTATTTAAAAATTTCAGATGCTTAAACGAAAATCAGAATCAGAGGATTGAGCTGAAGCTTTTCAAACATCGTTTTTATATTCCATTTTTTCAACCCTAATAAAATTTTATATAGCCACATGAATAGATGACTATATCCGAAGTCGTTTATATGCAACGAAATTGCATATATAAACATGAGCAACTAAGATATGTACTATATGACGATTTATCGTCATTGTGACGATTTATCGTCATTTTGACGATTTTTAGTACCAAAATTACTAAATGACGATTGGACGATTTTTGCTTCCAAAATGACGATTTTTTGACAAACGTATAATATATCAGCAAAACATGTTTATTTGCTATTATTAAAAAATCACCGGATCTATTTTTGAATTTTTATTATTTCGTTAAAATTAAACACTATTTTTTATTGAAAGTTTAGCAAAAAAGTTATTTTATGGATTCATGTTAGGTTTATTTTAATTTATTTTCTGCACTTAATAAAGGTAAAGACCACTGGAAATGTATTTGAAAATAAATGAAGTTTCACTTGAAAAAACAACGACTTACATTTTAATAAATTCAACTAACATAGTCATTTGTTTTTTTTACTGTTCAAAAAATTAACTACAATTGTATTATTAATGAGTAATTCAGTCAGTGCAGTAAAATATAAACAAACATTAATTTGTTTTATTTTTTTAAATACAAAAAAAATACTGTATAAAATCAATATAAAATCATAATACAGTAATTTGATGTGGTTTGTTTTTTTAAATGAACTACAATTGTAGTCAAAAATTAAATTTCTTCAACAAATGGCTGTTTTTTCCACTTAAAAATAAAGATACTATATTACAACTGAAACAACGACAAATATTTACAGCAGAAGTTCCCTGAGTATGTGCTTACTTTTTTCATGGTTGGCAAGCACTACCTTTTCATTACAATAACAGTTGCCTGCCATGGCCACACCAATGCCGTTATGAACGTTTTAAAGCTACGATTACACTAGTGGCATGTGTCTTTATAGGGTTTATTTTAAAGTTCTACCCATTAAATTCTGTTACACCAACAAAATAAAGTTATAAATCGTCGTTGCGGTATTTTAGCGTTATTTTGACTTTAACTAGTTCAAGATATCAAACAGGTTAAATAGAAAACTAAAATCGTTTACATAAGAAGAAACATGTATTTAATGGAATCGCTTTTTTTAAATTCCATTCCGCTCTTAGTGTTACTGTGATAGCCAATCGTTATTATGAAAAGTTATTGAATGCCAACCCTGCTTTTTTAATATTTATATTTTTATAAAATTTAATTGGTGTAAGATTAATCAAAAATTTTACAATTTATTTTATTAAACTATGTCATCACATGTAATGCAATTTGAAACTTTAATTCTTTAATGGTAGTCCAAATTTAATAATTAAAGAAAATAAAATTGTTAAAGAATTTCTAAACTATGTAAAGGAATTTAAGATTATTTTAAAATTTCTAAAAGTTTACCTTTTCGGGAACTTCTTAAAAAAAAAAAATAATAACTTTTAAGTTAATTTTTTACAGGAAGAAAAAGAAAACATTTTTATTGAAAAATTTAACGGATACAATGGATATGCCAGACTGCCGCAGCTTCGTCGCCTCCAAGGACTCGTCAGTGGTTAATTTATGAGTCAATTGAACAAAGTATTTTATATTGTTAACCCACATCCATACATCAAGCTATGACTCGTAGCATCACTTCTTAGCGAGTTGAGCCACGGTCGACACAGCGATGTGTGCGGCTAATTGGAGTTTTGTCAATCACAGCCTACTCAATGTATTGTTTGAATAAGACATTTTTTTCTATTATCGGTTAAGGGGCCAATCCCTTGTAGCCCCCAGGACCTAAAAACTGGTACACTCAGAATCTTTAAAAATATGCATAATTGTAATCCTGACAAAATTTCATTTAATTTGAGGTGTCATACTTGATATTTTGAGCGTGATTCGATTTTTCGGCACTAGCGGGTCTCAGGGGGTCGACCGCCTTAACTGATAACAAAAACAAAAAATTTCTTTTTTAATTCTGAGTTGGCCCCAATTAAACACATTTTTTTGAGGAGTGCCTGATCCGATTTTTCGGCATTAGCGGGTCCCAGGGGGTCGGCCGCCTTAACTGATACCCAAACCAAAATTTTCCTTTTCAATTCTGAGTTCGGCCCAATTAAACATTTTTTTTTTGAGGAGTGCCGGAAAAAGTCAACTTTTTTTAACCCCTTAAAACACTCAAATGGACCTAGAGGGAATTCTAAACAAGACAAAAAAAATACTTTTTTCAATTTGTACCCTCACCTCCACTCGGTAATCCCTAGGCAATGCTAGCGAATACTATACTCTTTTTTAACCCCTAAAATACACTAAAACGGACAAGGAAGAAATCTATTTCCCGGATCTTTAAAAAATAATTGTAGTCCTGACAAAATTTCCTTTTATTTGAGGGGTCATACGTGCCATTTTTACCATTTTTTTGAGGGGTGTCCGAAAAAGTAAACTCTTTCGACGCTCTAGATTTTCCAAAACCTCGGGTTCTGATGAGATCTTTTGCCTGATCGAAATAAATGTATCAACCTTCCTAAACCTTCCTAAAATAACAAATTTGCTTCAGTTTTGCAAATATACGGAAGTTTAAAACTCGTTAGTTCGTTAACTCGTAAGGAAAGGTCCCAAAGGGGACCTACGTCACGTATTTTGGCTGTATACAGAACACTAAAAATGGAGGTATCCCAACCCGCATATTTTATTGAACTTTGAATATGTTACAGTGCGCAAAAAAACGAGATACATATTTCTTTTTAGGTGCCCAATCTTACTTTTAAATGTTAAAATAGGGTTCAAAATTAATTTGTTTTTGTATGAAAACTTGTCTTTAATTTACTAAAACTTGATTTATTTGCTAACAGTGTTAACGTATTCAAAGAAACAAAAATTTGGATACCCATATAGTGGACCCACAGGTGTACCCTAAAGGGAACGTGTACCCTAAAAGGGAACATGTATATAATGCTAACTTTTTTAATTGCGTTGAACAAACGATGTTTTTGTTATTGTGAAACCTGTTGAAAAATTGTGCAAAAAACGCAAGAACAGTTAAAGTGTAGCGTTAACCATTTAAAAACGACTAAAACTTGGGGGATAAAATCAGAAAATATGTCATGGGTCCAATTTAGAGAACATGATGAATAGTAAATTTTTCACCTTTTTGTTATATTTATTATATTTGTTTATTGAATCAATTAGTTTTAAATAAAATTCTTACCATTTACAAAAATTCGACTTGGAAAATTTTTAAAACCTGTTTGTTATTCACTTTGGCTAAAGTGAAACTCTAGCGGGCACACGGAAATTAAAAAAAAGAAAATACTTGAGCACTTCCGAAATAAATCCCCCGCGTTCAAAAAACGGTAACGCGTATTTACATCAAACGTTTATTGGATCTAAAAAAATAATTTATTTTGAAACCGTGAGGAAATTTTCTTTAGTTTGGGTACCCGCACGGTTTCGGTTTTTTGAAAACAGGGCCCTTGGTTTTCAGAGAGGGTCATATTTTCTTCTTTTTTACGTGTGCCGGCTAAAGTATACTTTTGCCTACACTTTTTATATTTACAAGAAATTAAATTTTTTATTGCGTTTTTTGAAATGACACAATAAAACAAAGAAAAACGTGTTTTAAGTGTAATCTTTGTTATAATAGCTAAAGCGGAAATTGAACTCGATGACAGTTAACAGTTTTTAGCAGTTTTTAGTAATAACACGAAAAAAAACTTAGCGAACAGGCCACAATAGGGGACATTCCTCTACTATTTTTTTAGCGAATAAAATATTTGTTTGGGTAAAATTTTATTCATATGAAAAGTGGTCAGTGAGGCCAAGTGAGGGATCTGTGTATTTATATACTAACTATAGTTAAAATTTCAACTTTTCGAAATAAAATATATACTCCATGAAAATGGTACACACATTAAAATAGTAAGAACTTTACATGTATAGACATGATTTAATTTTTTTTTTATTTCATTTTCTATTTTTTTTTAAAAAGGTGGCATTTATTTAACCCTACCAATAAGTTAAATTTTAAATTTTATTCTTATTTGAAGAGCTTTGAAAAATTTATTATATTTCAACCCTTTGAGACTCACGCTAACGAGTGTGAGCTTAGCTGATTACTCCTTTAACAGCGAATATTTGCAATAGTAATAGATTTATTGCTATGGAAAGAGTCCTATTGCATGTTTTACTAAATTATGTTTCATGAAAAATGCACAACTATAGGAAAAGTGTAATACTTTTTGAATAATTTAACGTTAAACTTGAAAAATCAATAACTTTTTGCATGAAGCTTGGTTCTAAAAGGGTTAAATAAAGGAATTTAAGCCACATAACTCTCACTTGCTTTGTTCTAAAGGTAACAACGTTACTATTTACTTTGCTTATGGTCAAAGATTATGTTTTTCAGATCTGTCGTTGAAGAAACTTTATCGCACAGTTTTTCTAAAATTCTATAAATAGATTGTTTTGCTAAATTCGTCAGCAATACCCTATGGGAAATTTTTTTTCAAATTGACACCATATCGAACCCGAAAGTAGTTCGTAGTAGTAATGTAGTTCACCTATAGTTCACATAAACACATTTTCACTTTTCAATGGATTTTACTAAAACTTTAGACTTTGGTTAGACCGCGCCCATTTAAAAGCCATTTGTTTTTAATTTAAGAACTTATGGAACTAATCCAGTTTGGATTTTTCCGAAATACATTTTTGTTATTTTTTTTTTTTTTATCAGATTTCGCACAAATTTTTAAAATAAAGGTTTTTAAAAGAACTAAATATAAACCCATCAAGTTATTTGTCGGTTTACTCTTTATACAAATTTCGCACAACTTTGACAGAAAATTCTCATAATCATTAGAAGAAGATAAACAGTCCTATACTTTACCAGCAATCAAATTAAAATATTTTAATACTTAATTAAACAATTTTCACAATATCTTAAATATGGGACATACTGCAAAGTGGTATTCAAAAATAATTTGAGTCCCGGTCCAGACCGGGCACATACAGCTAGTATTTAATATAATGATATAAATAAGTACTTATGTGTAATGCATTATTTTTATTTTTTTGTATTATTAGTAAGTACTTATTATTGATATTAATTAATGCAGAAGTAATGTAAACATAAGTAGGGAAATGTTGTGTACCTCGAGACCGTTTGATGTATTAAAAGTTTATACCGTGCTAAAGTCCAATTTTTCAAATGCAAATATTGCACTTTTCTTAATGCCATTTTGTAACGAATACTCCAAATTAACTAAGTAAGCTTTTTGTTTTTGGTAAATATAAAATTCCGTTTGACAACACGCAATCAAAGACATTGCATTGTAATAACTTAATAAACTTTGTTGAAAAGCCTGTATTGCTTTCAAAGATTCAATTGCTTGTTTAAATAGTTTCGCGAATTATAAAGAAGAAAGTGAAAATGGAGAACAATAAATTAAGTAAGTAAAGGGTGGTTAAATTTCAAGGGCCGATGTTGATTTTGAATAAAACACAAACTATTTAGGAAATTATTGTAATTTTATTTTATTATGATATATTGGTATTACTCAATTATGTATGGAACAAAATATCGGCCAAATGGGCGCCGCGACCACGGCGGCACACCTCCATCCGATGGTCCAAATTTTCGATGACGCTGAGGCATAATGGAGGTTCTATGCCGTTAATGTGCCGAATTATCTCATCCTTTAGCTCTTGAATTGTTGCTGGCTTATCGACGTACACCTTTTCTTTCAAATAACCCCAAAGAAAAAAGTCCAACGGTGTCAAATCACATGATCTTGGCGGCCAATTGACATCGCCATTACGTGAGATAACACGGCCATTGAATTTGTTGCGCAAAAGAGCCATTGTTTCGTTAGCTGTGTGGCAAGTGGCACCGTCCTGCTGAAACCACATATCGTCCACATCCATATCTTCCAATTCGGGCCATAAAAAGTTCGTTATCATCTCACGATAGCGAACACCATTCACAGTAACTGCCTGACCGGCCTCATTTTGGAAAAAATACGGCCCGATGATGCCGCCAGCCCATAAACCGCACCAAACAGTCACTCTTTGTGGGTGCATTGGTTTTTCGACAATCACTCTTGGATTCTCATTCGCCCAAATGCGGCAATTCTGTTTATTGACGAATCCACTGAGGTGAAAATGTGCCTCATCACTGAAGATAATTTTCTTCGAAAATTGATCATCCACTGTTGCCATTTCTTGCCACCATTCTGCCCATTCACGACGTTTGGAATGGTCAAGAGGCTTTAGTTCTTGAGCCAATTGCACCTTGTAAGCGTGTAAATGCAAGTCTTTATGCATAATGTTCATCAACGACGAGCGTGAGAGGTGCAATTGTTGGGCACGACGACGAGTTGAGGTGGACGGCTCTTCAGCCACACTATCGCGAACAGCAGCAATATTTTCTGCAGTACGAGCTGTACGAGCATGCACTGGTGTTCTCACATCTTCTACAGACCCGGTTTGCTCGAATTTTTCCACGATTTTTGCTATTGTACGCACATTTGGACGATCAAATTGACCAAAAAAATCTCGAAGTGCACGATATGCATTTTGATTTGAACGCCCATTTTCATAATAAGTCTGGATAACTTTAACGCGTTGTTGGATTGTGTATCTCTCCATGGTTCAAATTGAGTAAGTCTGAAATAGAGAAATGTCAAATAAAATTCGGAAAAAAACTTGGCGTTTAGGTGTGGTTCACATTCAACATCGGCCCTTACAATTTAACCACCCTTTATTAATGTTTGATCAATGGTTATAATCTTTAACTTCAGGCTCATATGTATATTAGTTCTCATGTAGTGAGTAAACTAGTTCATATGAATGTTTGATCTTTGGCATGGGATTGTTACCGCTTTCAAAACGTGTTTTGATGATGGGAACCTAGAAAATTCCCGAAATAGATATATCAACACATTCCTGAAAGGGTCAAATAATAAATTTGAAAACAAAAAACTCTATAGATTATTTGTTAGGACAATATCCTAATGATGAAATATAGAGTATGGCCTCGAACTTGAATAATTTTCCAGTTATATTAGTTTTTTGTTTTTACATACATCGAGATTATTTTTATGTTATTTTCAATTTATAACAAGCTTTCAACCTCCGTATATTTACAAAAATAAAGCAAATCAAACATATTAGCTAGGTTGATACTAGTATTTCGATCTGGCTAAAGATCTCATCAGAACCCGAAGTTTTAGAAAAGTTAGAGCCTCCATAATAGGCAGAACTTTAACAAAAAACCTATTAATAATCAATTTTGCTCCATTCTTGTCTTCTTAGTAATCAAGCACGTGGTTAGGTCTTTTCCTAACAAGCATCATGACGTTACTAAACTTTGAAGACCAAAAATGTTCTATTTATATAAAAAATTTTTAGTTTGTACTCTGGCTCAAGTAATATTTTTTACAGTTATATTAGTTTTTTGTTTTTATATACATCGAGATTATGTTTACGTTATTTTCAATTTATAACGAGCTTTCAACCTCCGTATATTTACAAAAATAAAGCAAATCAAACATATTAGCTAGGTTGATACTAGTATTTCGATCTGGCTAAAGATCTCATCAGAACCCGAAGTTTTAGAAAAGTTAGAGCCTCCATAATAGGCAGAACTTTAACAAAAAACCTATTAATAATAAATTTTGCTCCATTCTTTTCATTTCCATTAATGTTTTTGGTTAAAAAATGTGATAAATTTGTTTGACTTGCTTGAAATAAAGTCACTTTTTTAACATAACCTTAAAAGTGCTGCGATTGTTTTCAAAATGTAACTTCGTGGAAGCTTTTAAAATTTCGGCGAAGATCGGCGGATTGAATGCAATCACAAATAAATATTTTGTAATGTTATAAAACAATTTCCATTTACACTCAATAGCCAATTTTAGCCGTTTTCGAATAATACCATATTTTTTAGGTTATTCCGTTTTAAAAAAGCGGAGTTGTTTGAAGTTTGGCTTAACAAAAGTTCAAGGCAAGAAAAGCAGAATAAACTTGTGGATTTTATAGTAGATAAAATTGGTAAAGATGAAATTTCCGATGACTGCACCAAATGTATTACGGAAAAAGTGTTGAAATAAGCTTCGAAAATAAATCTGGCAAAGTGAATTTTTCTGCTCTTGGACATCCTCAACTTACATTTTGCGAAAAGTCTGAGTACCGAAAGTGGAAAGCAGCATATTAACTTTCAAGCAGAACAAATAATGAAACTGAGTTATTAGTTCGTGCGGCAGCAACGTCAGCTCGAAAACAAGGAAATACAGACTTAGCGGTGCTTCTTAAAGGATCTCTAGCAATCCCTACAAAGCCTTCAAAAATAAAAAATTGTGTAGTGAAGTCCATCAACAACTTGATTGCCATTAAGTCCTCATACACTCAAAACAAATAATTTAAAATACTGCACTTTCATTTGTTTTTTTTTTTTTGGAGAAGACGTTGCTGAATCGCGACATAAAATATACAAAGCCGATAGATTGCATTACGCCCGCAGAAACAACCGCACAACCTAACCTGGGGGGTTACCGCGTAACTCGATTCGAAAAGAAAAATGTACGAATACGAACAAATTGTAGCGCGTAATACGATTTTCGTACTTTTTTCTCGAAAGTACGGACATTTTTTTTCTCCCTTTTCGAACAAAAAAATCCCTTTCGAAAATGCAACTCTGTATTACGAAGATGAACTGTTTTTGCGATAAAAACGTTCGGAAATTGTTCGAAAGCTATTTTGCTAGTGACAAGTGAAAAAATATTAAAAATGTAAGAATTTACACATTTAAAAATAAAAAAATGATTAACAAATAAAGAAAACTTAATAATATTGTTTATTTATACAAAAATATTTATTAAATTACCTAATAAACATGTTATATTAAATGTAATAATATTTGTGTTTTCAATTTATAAAGGCAAGCTCAAGATAAATTAAATATAAATTAAATATATAAATTAAATATATCTTGGGCAAGCTCCAAAAAGAAATTTATACACAAATAAAAAACAATATGAGGTAATGGTAGACTTCATGGTCAAGCATTCAGACTTGGCAAAAGGGCATCTAAAAGTCCCAGATGCTATGAATAAGTCAAACAATTTGTGGCAAAAGTTGTGTTCGGATTTGAATGCTTTCGGACCACCCGAACGTGATGTCAATGGCTGGAAAAAAGTAAGTTTGTGTAATAAGCGTTTTTAATAATATATTTTAAAACATATTTTTCCAATAGGTTTGGGCCGATTACAACTCATGTAAAAGCTAAATGCCGTCGTAACCGAAGCAGCATTTCTGGAACCGGAGGTGGTCCAAGCAGATACTGTGAAGAGGCCGTTAGTAGTATAAGTTTAAGATAAGGTTCTTTAGAGTTTGGGGCCAGAACTTCTTTAAACACCATTTCATCAACAAGTGGAAATTCCACTCTTGAAACTGGCATTGAAAATGAAACTGATGTCAATATGAGTTCAAATACTTCATCTGAAGAGGAAAGTAATGAAGTATCCACTTCACAGCAGCCAAAAAGAAACGTTTTTAACAAAGATACCCTTCTGGAAAAACAAGTACAAAACCAAGTAACGTATCATGAAAATTCCACTAAAGTTTTAACTGAAATCAATGAAAATCTTGCTGGGGTTCAAAAATATTTGAGAAGAAGCTATGATGTTCAAGACCGTAGATATAAGCTGGAGGTAAACAAATTTGAACTTGAAAAAGAAAAATTTTAATTTAAAAAACAAAAATTTGTATTTAAGAAACGAACGGAACTAGAGAAATCAAAACACAAACTGCAACAATTGGAAATAAAATATCGAATTAGAAAAACATCGTATTTCTAAGTAAAGTTTAACGTTTAATTTTATTTTTACTTTATTTTGCCTTTAGAATTTTGTTATTTTTTGAACTGTGAATTTTTTTTTTTGTTTTTATGTAAATAAATACTTATATTACATCTTTTTATACCCTCCATCCCATAGTGCAGGAGGGTATATATCACTTTGTCAAATGTTTGTAATTTCTTTAAAAAAATTCTGGGACCCCATAAACTATATATATTCTTGATCAGCATGAATAGAGAAGTCGATATAGCCATGTCCGTCTGTCCGTCTGTCCGTCTGTCTGTGTTAATACAAAATACTCCGCCAATACAGAAGAGGTGTTGCTAATTTTCAGTCAAATTGTTTGTTGATATCATGAGCAGTTTGCTAGTGAAAATGATCAAAATCGGTTAACGCGTTAAAAAGTTATGAGTGAAAATGTGGGAATACCTCTTAAAATTTTGAATCAAATTTTAAAATATTCTATTTATTTCATCATACATACGTAAATTCAATGCTTATACACAAGAATATACGCAATCAGGGATGGCAGTCAATATCGCTAAATTACTGTAACCGATTCAAACCCCATCCAACTGTCCATCGTTAACCCAAAAATACCGTTACCGAAATAATTGAAATACCGTTATCCGTAAAATACCGTTACCGATATAAATAAAATATCAATATCTTAAAATATCGTTACCGAAATAATTGAAACACCGTTATTCGTAAAATACCGTTACCGATATAATTAAAATATCAATACCATAAAAATACCGTTACCGAAATAATCTACCAATATCTGAAAAAAACTTCTTTAAATATATATATTTTCCCAAAGTATGATCATAAACTAGAAAGTCATTAAAACTCGGGCATAATGGGGCTAAAAATTGTGGTGTGCATTAACATTACCTGAATAACTAAAATAACGTTACCCTTAAAATGCCGCTACCAAAATAACTAAAAAATCTTTTCCCTAAAATAAAGTTACCGAAATAACTAAAATGTAACGTTATTTTATATCTAAAATACCGTTAACGAAATAAATAAAATACCGTTAACGCTAAAAGCCCGCAACCGAAATAACTGAAATATAGTTACCCCTAAAATAACGTTACCGAAATAAAAGAAAATAGCGTTAACCAGACCAATAACCATATAGAATCGGTTACCATCCGTGGTCATAATCAACACGCACAAAAACAAAAAAACCCACAAAATATTGTTGTTGTTTTTTTCTTTTGTAATACAGGGTCGCTAATACATGCAACTACAAAACAAAAACGTAATAACTTTTTTTCTGAGTTATTAATCGGTTCCATTTTTTTTTATTTTTTGTTTCATTGCTTCGTCTTTCAATTTAAGGAAAATGAACGATTGGGGTAATCTAACTAAAATGTATTGCTTTTCAAATGAAAGAAAAAAAAATATTTTTATGTATTGAAAAAAAGTTATTTGATTTCTTAATATAGCAATATTTATTAACCACCCTGTATCTATGTAGGTTTTATAAATGGTATGTATGTATGTGTGGTTAGTAGCAATCGCATGCAGTGTTGCCAGGTTTGACGATTTATCGTCATTTTGAAGATATTTAATACCCAAAATAACTAAATGATGATTATATGATTTTTGCTGCCAACAAAATTACGAATTTTTGCCAAAAGTTTAATATATCAGCAAAACATATTTATTTGTCACTGGATCTTTTTTTCGATTTGTATTATTATCGATTTATATAATTTGAAAAAATACCAGTTTCTTTCTTTTTTGACAAACTTAATGTGCCAGAAAACGAAAGCGCAAAAGTAAAACGAGTTTACAAAATTAGGTGTGCCAGATTCCGATATCGCAATTTTTTTGCTCGTTTTAAATCGAGCAGTTGTACTTTGTCGAAAGTAAATAGAATGTAGATTTTTTCCTAGAAAGGTTTGTTAAATAATAAAAAAACAATTAGTATTAAAAATTTGAAATGTTTTTTATTTATTTTAAGTCAAAAAGCAATCTTTTAATATCTTCTTCAATTTAAAACAAGACTTTTAAAAATCTCTTAATATTTCATGTATTTTTACATAAATCTGTGGCAATGAAATAAAATGCATTTTTTTAAACAAAGTTTTAGTCTAACAATTACAAAAACACTTTGAACTGAGCATGAACAATGTAAATTAATTTTTTTATCATGCACATAAAAAATTTATTATTAAATTTTATTAAAAAACTGTCTTAAAAAAATATTTCTTGAAAATAACACTTTTTTTTTTTACAAATCGCAAATTTACTTAAAGTCTTCTTCTTCTTTTATAATGATGTTCGAAAAATCTAGAGTTACCGAAGTTCACAAACTTCAATAAGTCAAGTTTTTTTTTTGCATTTTTTTATTTAATAACAACATAACAACAAATTAACAATTAGAATGTATATAAAAATAAATAGCAAATATGTTTTTAATTGTTTTATTAAAAATAAACACATAAAAACTATTGATTTAGTTGCAAAATTATTGCAATAATTTAATATGGCAGCCCCAGATTTTAATGAGATATGTTTTTAAAAACATTTGCATGTCGTGTCAGGGATGATAAAGTTGGTACTGTAGTACTTTTTGTTGTAGTATTTGAAAAGTACCATGGTACTCTTATGACCACTTGACTACTTTATTAACAAATTTTTGTTTATCAGAACAATCAAAATAATAGATAAAACTAATAACGAAATTGTTTCCCCATACATTTGGTATGAATAGTAAAAATCTCCTAGAATGCTGACAAAAACTTCGTCATAATAGAATTCTATTTTAAGCTAAATCTTTTGGCAAAATTCATTTTAAAAAACAAAACGGAATGTCAAAAAAAAAATTTAAATTTACGATAAAAAAACCTTATAAAAAAAAACAGGTCTCACTTACACTTAAACAACATCGGCTAAGTTTTGTTTTAGATGCTGTTCTCAATAAAAGCTTAAAGCAAATCTATTTTCCCATACAATTTTTACTAAAATTTCCCATACAGAGTGTACAGTTTCGCTTTTAGTTTTATCTGTTGTTGTGAACAAGCTCTTAAATAAATAATAAATTAATTTTCATGACGATTTTGTTTGTTAATTTGTTTAGTACTGTTGGGGATAAAAAGTACTATTTTGAAAATTGAATTCATAATCTCTGTATTGTGTACAAGCAAAAAAAAAAAAGATAAAAGGACGCCGACAAGTTTTGAAAAAAAACCATAACAATTTACTATCTGGAATACTTTGGAAGGGTCTCAGGCATCCCTTATGCATCTTCTTTTTATTTTTTGTTGGCCCTTAAGGAAGATGATTCGTTTTCAAAAAAGTCTGCTATTTGAAAACGACTCGATATCCAGCACATAGCCGTTTATTACACTTTTTGTTTGATTTATGTGATGTATAGTATAAACATATATGTCGTAATGTAATAGGTATTTAATAATTATTTCATTATGTATGTCTCCGCAAGCGTGTTTGTAAAAATAATACTCCATCCCATAGTGCGGAGGGTATACACACTTTGTTTGTAATTCTTTAAAAAAAAAATCTGGGAAAAACCTACAAAATATTACTGTTGTTTTTTTTTTTTTGTTTTGTAATACAGTGTGGCTGATAAATGCCACTACAAAAAAAAGTAATACCTTTTTTTCTGAGTTATTAATCGGTTCAATTTTTTTTTTGGTTTCATTGATTCGTCTTTCAATTTAAGGAAAATGAATGGGGTAATGAAACTAACATTATGATTGTGCGCCACTACAATGCTTTGGAGGCTGGCGTTTCCACATAAACAAACTTATCGGGCACATTAGGCGGCACTCTTCCGAGCAGATTGGGCTCGTAAACTATTTGTCAATCGTGGGACAATCATTAGGACGCCTTTTAATCAAAATTTCTCAGTTCGAATGTAAGAAACAATTGTTGCCATAGTTGCTGCAATAAGTGTCAATTCTAGAGTTTCGACATGGAATATTTTTGCTCATATATGTATCACCAGACAGTCAATACGGACAGTTCTGGTTAAGGATTTTCATTTCTCTCCTTTAAAAAAATCAAATAACAAGCAATTGAACGCAGTAGACTTGCCCCTTAGCTTGGAATTTTCTCTGTAATTTGCATGGAATTTCGCTTGCATTTGATGTCATCAGGCGTGTTTGTCATTTTAATTAAATTGTTTCTTAAAAGCCATTAAAAATACTTAACAAAGATGTATGGCTTTTCGAATGTAAAAAAAATAAATATTTGTATGTATTGAAAAAAAAAGTTATTTGAATTTCTTATTGTAGCAATATGCATCAGCCACCCTGTATGTGTGTATGAAGGTTTTTATAACTGGTATGGTATGTATGCATTAGAAGCAATCACATGCAGTGTTGCCAGGTTTGACGATTTATAGTCATTTTGACGATATTTAATACCCACAATAACTAAATGACTATTGGACGATTTTTGCTTCCAAAAAATTTACGAATTTTTGACAAAAGTTTAATACCTATATCAGCAAAACATATTAATTTGTCTCCGGATCTATTTTTTGATTTATATAATTTGAAAAAAATACCAGTTTCTTTAATTTTTTGTGTCTCGAAAACACTCTAAACACACAAAATATTTTCTTTTTTAATTTTTTGACACACTTAATATTATCACACTTTCCGTTTGACTGATGTATAGTATAAACACGGGTGTTGTAATGTAAACGGGTATTTAATAATTATTTCATTACGTATGTCAAGCGCATTTTTTATAAACCTTTTTTTTAATTCGCGTATGCTGTTTAAACCCTAAATTCAACTAAAACACTAGTTTCCCTTTGAAATTCAATAACAATAAAAATTGCAAAATGGATCTTTGTTATAAAGAATTCATTGTATTTAAATTGTTTGTCTCGTCAACAAGCCTCTATACAAATGATGTCTTATATAACGAACTTCTTATATCCACAGATTTCATAAATATTTCAATTTGCATTTCCCTTTAATTCTGTCAAATTCGACTGAATATATGTAACTGAAACGATTACCACTTAAACTATGTAAATGTAGTATTTACAAAACAGTTCAAAAGTTTCTACGTAATCACCCGAAATGTTTTTTTAAAAGTCCATGTGAAAAAAGCATAACTTTGCTTAAAATGTAATATTAAATTCCTGTCAGTGCATGCAAACGATTTCTCAACTCTTTCCACAGTTTTTGTGAATTCTGTAAATTGTCACTACTGATTTTAAAACCAACTATTATTCCAAAAAAAAAACTTCCTTCATTGAGAGCAAACCTGCAGAATAATTTTGAGCACTAATTTGTGTTTCAGTCAAAAATAAGATGAAAAACATTTAAAGTTTTTATTAATATTATTAAATTATAATATTCCTAATTGTTTAGATCAAATCGGTATATTTTTCGCTAAAATTAAAGTGTTTTTGTATTTTATACAATTCATTTTCGTTACATTTCTTAAAATCTATTTTGTGGCTTTTTTCTACTAAAATCACGCGTTTTGTTTTATAGAAAAATAATTATTTCAGTGCTACATTATATGTAAATATTTCATGTACGGATAATATTATTTTCTACAAATATTGATTACTTTGAGACATCGATTTGTGCTTTGCCCCTATTTCAAGTGTTATAAGCAAACTGCATTTAATTATTGCAATAAACTGAGTTTATTTTTGACCACATAACCCTCGTTAATCGAGTGTTAGATTTTTGTCTACTAAATTCGTTTCATTTACAAAACAAAAGTTTTTTTCCTAAGAATATTTTTTTCTATTATTTTTTTTTTATAAACTTTCCTTCACAATTTAAAAGGCGGAGCTAGTTATTCTTCCAATTAGGTCTTTTCTCAACTACAATTAGATATTAAATTTAATTACTAATTCACAATATATTTATTATTTTTAAAACAATTTTTTTCTTATTACTGTCCCTTTAAACATATCCCTTTATAACTAATAAATGGCGCTATTGACAATTTTCCGAATTGGACGTTTCCATCAATTGCAATTGGATTCTTGAAAGAATATTAATTGGATTTTAACTCCCAATTCAAATATATATTTAATATCATATAAATTAAACATAACGATTTCAGCGCCTGAATATCGAACGATTTTTTTATAGCAAAGACACAATCCATATGTATTGAATTGTGTAAATCTTTATCTGTATTTATATACAGTGCAGTTCGCTTTTAACGATAATTGATACAAAGAATATAGACATATATATTGTTTGCACTTTCTCTGGTTAATTCAAACAATGAGATGGAGGGTATTCAAAAATTCGGCACAGCCGAATTTAATCTTTTTTATACCAAATTCGGCACATCGGACTTTAATGCTTCCACTTGTTTATTAATAAAATAAAATAAATAAACGCAATCAATTTTTATGTTTCATAACGAAAAAACAATTTCTTTTTTGATTTAAAATTTTGTTTGTTTTGGGATTTTTTGTAATTTTGACATTTGAAAATAGTGTTGCCAAGTTTGTTCCCTCTTTATTATGAATACAACTCTGTAGTCGTTCCGAACGAATTACGCAGTACGCATTTACTTTCGATTCGGAAGTTCTTTTCGAAAAATTTTGATTTTCGATTCGAGTTACGCGGTAACCCCCCTGTTAGACGTATTTAATAGGGCTGTCGATATTCAGATCCATTTATGTCCACAACATTTTTAAATAGACGCTTACAAAAGCGGAAACGTTTCACACTTCCTCCTGATGAAATTGAACTATTATGTTGCATCGAACCCATAGAAGAATTTCACCATAGCAACCAAGATGATGAAATTGATGAGAGTGAAGATATTGATGAGAGCGAAGAAATTGATGAAAATGAAGAGACCCTATTTGATTTAAATTTAGAAAATGAATAAGATATAAGTAACTATAAAATGCTTTAGTATAATAAAAAGAAAAAAATGAAAGAATAAAATGTAGTATATTTGCATTAAAACCATTTTTTGCTGAGAATTTGCAACCCTTTTGACTTTTGGTCGTTAAAGGGTTAAATTCTATTTTTTTTTTTATTATATTTAAACTTACTTATAAGTTTCTTATAGTTTTTATTTAAATTTATTTTCATCGGGATAAACATTAATTGCATTTATAGTAATTAAATGTGCTAAAGTCCCAAAACTTATTTAACAAATTGTGAAAAGCAATCTGATGTAGGCGTGTCCCTATCCGGATTTCATTCCTGCCTAAGGAAATCTTCAGGGGACTTTGTTATTAGAATTTCTAGAGATATTTGTTATGTTAAATCACAAACTCAATGAGAATTTCTTGTCCTCGTCTAGGAGCGAGATTCAAAATTTAAAATATCAAAGAAAAAACCAAAACCAAATACCATTATTCTGTAGTTGTTATTTATTTTGCACAGGAAAAGCCGCCATTTGACCTATAGTGCAATGGGTAGATACGAAAACACAACTTATGACCAAAATTATTCCTGAGAAAAAATTTAATTGATATGTCATACTTGAAAATTTACATTCTAATATTATAGTTATCAAAAAACAAAATATATTTTTTGTGGCAGCCTCGCCCCTTTTTAAGTGGGCGGGCCTTAAAAGTTGGAAAGGCTTTGTACATTTTTACCTAAAAAATGCTTGTCAGATTTGTATAAAATGGGCAAACTTAAATTAAAAATTTTTACATTAAAAAGGAAAATTTGGCAACCCTGTAAAATATTTTGAAAAATTTGTCAACTAAAATTATATTCAACAAAACTGCATGGTAACACAGTTTTTATATCGCCTTAATATCGTGTTGCATAAATTATTTTACAGCCTTAGCTCATTCTGCTTACCGGGTTATGTACGACTTCTCTTTTTATTAGGTACTTTTTATCTGACTCTATGACTGCTAAACTCTGTAGGCAGGCATTAGGCATGTCAAGTGCATTTTGAAATTCTTTATCTCATTCAACTGAATTTGTGTTCTTTTATTCGGTGACAACAACTTTTGATGTCAATTGTTCTTTAATACATATTAAATAAGTAGAATATGAATATAAGTAGGGAAATGTTGTGTACCTAGAGACCGTTTGATGTATTAAAAGTTTTTACACTTAATGAAGAAGTCTCATTGTAACACTGGATTTTCTTAAACTTTAAGTAAATTTTCGTTTATTTTATTTATATTTTAAAAAATATCTATAATTAGCTTCTAAGGTCATTTGTTTTCAAAATAAATAAAAGACTATTTATTAATTTTTCATCCTACGTTTCGTTGGATATTCCCAACATACTCAGCGATCAGTTTTTATTAATATATAGTCTTTTTTATCAAGTTTTTAACATTTAAGTCACAATATATTTTACATATACACAACATAAAACATAAAATTAAGTTAAAACAAATGTAGGAAATAAATAAGAGTAAATATGACAGTAAGATCCTATAAAAAACTAGTATCACAGTTGAAGTTAGAAACTAATATTTTGTTACATTGAATTACTAAAAAAAATTTCATTAATTTTTGTACAACAAATTTCTCTATGTGTATAAATATATTTTTTTCAGTGTGAAGAAAAATTTACGTTTAATAAAAACTAAGTAAAGTAAAGCCGCCAGTGAGAATTCAAAAAGTTTGAAATTTTGCATTCCTTACACTGAAAGAATTATCCTTCGGGAATGTGCTAATGAAACAATTTCATAGAATTTTTTTTTCCGTAAATTTAATGAAGAAATGTCATTACAATTATGAAACTTTCCACAACGTTTTTTGTTTAAAAATTTTATACATTTTTTACATTCCATAATTTATCTCTTCAGATACTTAAGTAATACTAAAGGATCCCCCATCTAACGTTTTTTTTAACTAGTGCTTATTTCGTGAATGGTAACACTTAGCTCATGTCTGATTTGACAGATAATTAGTTTTATCCTTCCGCTAAACAAATATGGTCCGTATGTTCGTTATCTTGTGAAAAAAGTGAAAGAAACTGGCATCCTCATCGATAAACCAAAGCGTGAAAAGCCAAAAACAGTGCCTACAGCCGAGAATATTGAAGCTGTGGCAGAAAGTGTGCGTGAAGCGCCATCAACATCAATTCACCGTCGTTCTCAACAATTGAACATTTCGGAGACAGCATTGAGACGAATTTTGCATAAAGACCTTGGTATGACGCCATATTTTCAGTTGCTTCAGGAGTTCAAAAAAAAAAAAAAGTTATTTGGCGGACCCTTTATATAATGATTGAAAAGAAAATCATAGTTTACGTCTTATCAAATTTAAATTCCTCAAAACATTGATTCAATTTAATTACAGAAATTTGTGTGATTAAGATTAAAGATTTAAGCATAGATTTTTTACCCTACAATTCATGTTAGTATTAACAGTACCCAGTAAAAAAATTTCGTGTCTTTAGAAGCAGGATAAAACAAATGCGCTGATGTAAGTGCTTACTATTACAATTACGAATAATTTTCGTATCTAAATAAACAAACAAAAATTTTGAGCTTACTGTATTCCCCTAACAAGGATGTAGGTTGTAAGCAGCTTACCCTATTCCCTTATAAGGATGCAGGTTGGAATGCAGATAGTTTCATATCGTCTATTATAAACGATCTGTAAAAAATTCCCCCGAGAGATTTCCGATTGTGTTTGGTGTTTTCGAGTTTGAAATAAAAAATTATTAGTCATTTAACTGTTTCTGAAGAGCTAGCACGTGTAGCGGTACAAAATAAGTAAAATAATTATATTATATGTCAAAAATTTTAACAACAAAAAACTAATATATGTAAAATAAATTATGTAAACTCATATTATTACTTTTAATCGTAATAATGTAGGCATGAAATATGATTTTACTTAAACCCATGAAATCATTGCTTTTTAAAAGCGCTGAAATCTGACCTTATTTTGCGAAAAAGTAATGCTTCCAAGTGAGAATTCGCCATATAAAAATCATAGCATATGTAAGCAGGTTTGTAAGGGATTCTTTTCGGCTTACTCCCTTACAAACCAGCTTGCATGTAAGCAGCATTTTTTACTGGGTATTTTCTAATGTTTGTAACTTTTTTAAATATTTTAAATTGGCCAATCTATTATAGAAAATAACCGTTTTACATCATCTCGTTACGTCATTTAAATGATGCTCTCATTGTTAGTGATGTGTCTGGTAATCGTTGTAATTTGTACACGCTGGCATATGATTTTTCCGCTTATATTAATTGCTGTAACCGCGTACGCGATTTATGTCTATCGTAATGTACGTATATCTTCTCTGAAGAGAGAGGAATCAGGAAATGGCATTACTTAAGTAAGCTTAATTTTCTCAGTGTAGTAGTAACAAGTTACAGAATAGTAACATAACACTCTTCATAAATCAAATATAATGCAGAAGATAATTTAACAGTAAGATAAAGAATTTTTAGGAGTATCACTAACGTAAAATAAAATAAAATAAAAGTTTAACATTTTTGAAATGCTTCAAAAAAAAAAAAAAAATCCAATAATGTGAGATTTTTCCATCAATCCACAATGGAGTGTCTCACAAATAATTTGGAAATAATTCAGTCATTTCTTGCTGGCTTGTCAGTACTTCTCACAGCCATACTCAATGTAATTTGTAGGTTAAGTTTCAAAGAAGGGCCCACTAGATGCATCAGGAGTTGAACAATTAGTCTCCACAATGTGAGAGGTATTAAAAAATTTTGAGACTTTGCCAATTTTTTATTTATCACCCGATTCTCAAAAATTAATCTGCTTATACTGTCCAATAATAATAATATTTCTGCTCATATTGGTTATCTCTGTAAGGGCATATTCGATTTTGAATATCAAAATTTTGCATTTTTGCAATAGCCTGTTCGGTCTGGTTTTTTGCCAATGAAAATAGCAAATCAATTCCGATTTTTATGAAAAGTGTTGGTGATATTAAAAACAAGTCATTTAATTAAACAACAAAAAAATTTCAATGCAATACCTCGTTCACGCTTAAAATAAATTGTATCTTAATTTGAAATATATAAAAAATACGTGTTTTTGGTAATTTTTTGGTCAAAAAGGTAGCAAGACTATTTTGCCTTCAAATTAAAAGTTGCTTCCTGAACACATATAGTGTTTATATTTTTCTGAAAGAATGCTTTATATAGTTGCGTATTATGAATCTAATATTTCACAGATGCTAATTGTTCTTTCCCCAGATCCCTACGAATTCGACTGTGTTTTTACTTAAATTTAAATTTTAGCCAATTGCTTCTGTGAGTTCACCATCAAAATTGGAAAACGAAAATCGGGTGCAGGAGAATATGATAGCATTATTGATTTTTAACATCGCTTCAAATGTGGACAAAACACCAATATACTCGTATGTAAAAATTTGCGTTTTTGGAAATTTAGAATTTTCTTATTAATTTTATAAAAAAATTTATTAATTTTATTTGTCAATAAAATCAGGTTTCATACAAATTATGAAGCGTTTCATTAATGTTAAGAACATTTTCGTTGCAGCTCGTAAATTCTATTGTCACAACTGAATTCGGTTGGTGCAACCGAATTCGGTTGTGACAACTTCTGCTGGGACAACTGAATTTACGAGGTTGCAGCAACCGTACAAATTCGGTTTTAAAAAAATCGGTTGACACAGTTACATGGCAAACAGCAACTCCGATTCGAAATGGAATTTTAAAAATTTTAAACGCAAAAATTTTATGAAAATAAATATTTAAAAAGATAATAAATATTTAAAAATAAAACTTTAAAAATTTTAATTTTATTTTTAACTTATGACCTTGAGCCAAACCCAAAAAAACCTCATCACATTTTATGAACTTTTTAAAAATTTTGCGAAATTTAATTAAAAAAAAAAACATGACTTGAGAATATAGTTAGGTATCTACAGTGAATCCTTACTGCGGACTATATTTATAAAGTGCAAACAAGTTTAGTTTTGTTTATTATTACCGGGTACACTTGCAGTTTTTTCCCTAACACATTTCGCATTATGACAACTAAAGCGCTGTATCAATTCCTCCAAAACGTCAAAACATCAAATAGAAGATTTGAATGAGATTAATACTTAAATCGAAAAGGAAGCAACAAATTCTAAGGACTTTAAATTTTATGGTAAAAAAAAATGTTTTGAAAACAAAAAAGTTAAAATAACTTTGATATAATTTTTATTAAAAATAAAAATCATGTTTTTTCGACCTTTAAAAAATTATATCAAACTTATAAAAAAAGACAAAGACGGCCTTAGTTTACTTCCCCTTTACATCTTGTTTTTAAATAAAACAAAAACAAGTGTAAAAATAAAAAGGAGAATAAAAACAAAAAAGCGTGTATTGTATATCTACCAAAGGTAGAGCTTTTTTTCAATTTGTTGTTGATCAATGGTCAATGGACAATCTTCAACTTCGAGCTCATATATTAGTTCTCATTTAGTGGGATAACTAGGTTATATGAATGTTTGATGTTTGCATGGGATTGTCACTTCTTTCAAAACGTGTTCTGATGATGAGAACCCGAAATAGATCTATCAACACATTCCTGAAAGTGGTCAATTAATAAATTTGAAAACAAAAACTCTATAGATTATTTGTTAGGACAATATCCTAATAAAGAAATTTAGAGTATGGCCTCGAACTAGAATAATTTTTATTTTCATTAAAATTAAAATATCTTTTACGCGTGTGGAGTAGCAACTGATTAAAGGCAATAGTTAAGAGAGTTCATTATAATGGAGGTATGCACGAATTTGGTAATTTTTATGAACTATCCCATGTGTTTAGGGGGGTTTAACCATCATATTCGGATTCTAAATAATAAATATCAACTGCGATTTCACTTCTGTCTTCGTCGGCAAAAAAACACTACTCTTTCGGCACCGTTCTTAAACAATATACACATTTTGGGAAATTTAAAACAAATTATTTTCTATAATTTTCTATAAAGAAGTTCAATTTAATTTTTTCAAAATAAAACTAATCCATGATTAGTTTTTTTTTTTTTGAGTTATGCAAATAAGTCGGTTAATGTCTCTTGTTCATGGTGAAATTCAATCCAATTTTAATCAGCTCTTACTGACTTTTTCCAAAATAGACCAGATAGTAACTATGGCCGCTGTTATAAAAACAAAAGAAAAATATGTGGCGCTTGGATTATAATGAAAAGTTACAATTCAAATTCTTTATCTAGACATTCATAAGTAGATTTGTAGGTTTTTCTTAATTAAATTATACAATTGTATAAATATAATAAAATAATTTAGCTACTGATACTAAAAGCATAGAGTAACTATTTTAAAGAGATGTACTACCTCTCACGAGCCTCTCGAAAAAAGTCAAGCTTTGCCCAACTCATTAACCAATATTTTCTCTTTAAAATGAGTCGAGTAGCAACATTTTCTTCAAAATATGTGTCGAGTTGCAAAATTTTGTTAAAGTGTTTTTTTTTTAGAGGTTGCCATATTTTGCAAAAATAAACAAGTTGCACTTGAAAGTTTCGGTAAAAATTATGACTTGTTTTATTTATAACATAAAACCAATAACAAACCAAATTACAGTTAAATAAATATACCAAATGCCTTTTAGTAATCGAATGTATCCTAATGTGGCCCCACGTCTGGTATTTGGGCGCTATAGAAAAATCCAAAAACATCAACTTGTAGGCAAATTCCTTGGGCATCTTTCGGCCATAGATCATTTTTTGTAAGAACTAATTACAAAAAAATTATATAACAATTTTCAAAACAACTCAAAACACAATACATTAGGGCACATATACCCTAAAGTGAACTTATATTAAAAAACTTTCTAAAGCATATACAATTGTTAGAAAATGAAGCAAAATCGACAAAGAATTGTAGGTATACAGCAATTTTCAAAACAACTCAGAAGGTCCAAATTAGGGAACATATAGCCTAAAGTAGACCTAAATTAAAAATATAAAATATTAGAAAATTAAGTAAAATGGACAAAAAAAATATGTATTAAAATTTATTTGGATCTTGTTTATTAAAACGTTTTATGTATCGTTTAAAGCTAGCTGCTTATGCTTACACAATATATAATGCTAACTTTTTTAATTCCATTAAATAAACGATATTTTTTTGTGACAAATATTGAAAAATTTTCTAAAATAGTTAAAGCGATGCGATGAATTTTTAACATTTTTATTATATTTATTACGATTTTTTATGGAATCAATTATTTTTATTAAAATTGTGAGTAAAATTCTTACCGTTTACAAAAATCTTTAAAATTTGTTTGTTATTCACTTTTTATGTTTACAAAAAATTACACTTTATATTGCGTTTTTTTTTTTTTTTTTGAAAAGTGCACATGCAAGTCGAAATTTTTTTAAAATAGTGATAGAGGAAATTTAAATCGATGACAGTTGACAGTTTTCACATATGCATGCAACAACACTAAACCACTTTAGATAACAGGCCACAATTAGAAACAGTCCCTTATGTTTTGTTTGTAAAAAAATGATTTTCAGTATATTTTTTTTTTAATCAAAATGGTGTTTTTATAAAGTTCAAAAAAAGTTTAAAACTTTTTGATGCTATTAAACGTTTACAGGTTAAAAAACTGCAAACAAATTTTTTTTGATACGAAAATGTAGTAAAAACGCAGCATTTGCATAAAAAATATTTATATTTTGACTCAGAAGCTTTTTTTTTTGCACATTATTTGAGTGCTAAATTTTATCATATTTTTTATTAGTATAATAAATATTAAAAGACTTTTTGATTTCTTACGATATAGCAGATTTGTTAATATATTTTTTGCTCTGTGATTTAGGATATTTCTAAAGAAATAATCTGGCAACACAGTAAGTTCAAACCTTCAAACACAGTTTTTTTTACCTTTAAATCTAATTTCTCTCAACACAACCGAAATTTCTCTTAAAAAAATCGGATGTTTTACTCTTTGGTTGGTTACTGAGTTGGGCAGAGCTGGTGAAGAAAAACAAAGAGGACGTGTTGAGTACCTAAGAGTAGCAAAGAAGGCCTCTGCTAAAAGTATCTTCTTTCTCATCAGCATCATCAACATCATCATTCATCCCAATCATCGTCAGTCTCTTGTCGCGCCATTAATGATATTTTTTTTTTTTTTTTAATATTTCATGTAATAAAGCAATAAAAGTGATAAAAAATTTTATAAGATGAAATTTCTATTATAAAAATAACTTTGTATGTATCTCAGAGTTTTAAAAAGAAAATCAGTAACTTACGGATGATCGTTGGTTCATGACATGAACTTGTCAAGTGCGGTTGATCTTTAATGAATTTAACAGCAACAAATCCGTGATCATTTAACGCGACGTTTTTGCCAACGCGTTTTTTTAACTTTGTGTAATGTGTTAAAATAAATATCCTGTAAATATCCTTTAAAGAAATTTTTGGAAATAATCAAAGTGTAGTGATAATTTGAAAAGTTAAAATTGAAGTTTAATGCTATAAACACATAGACGACTGCAGCTACACGACTACAGCCTGTCAAAAATAAAATACACACGTTTATATGAAAACGATTATTTTGGCACCAACACAACTACACGACTACCCGACTACTTTTGCCGCTGTAGTCAACTTAGGTTAATTTCTATTTTTGTTGGCTGCAAAACAAAAATAGTGTTGACAATAAAACAAAATATGTAACAAATTAGTGCTTAAAAATATTTTATTTTGTTAAACACAAAAAACGTCGCAACATCAAATGGTATAATTGCATTAATATTCAAGACGGGTTATATAAATTTATTTTCACGTTATAATAATGTATTATAAATAAGTAATTGTATTTTTAAGTGAACTTTATATACGTGTCTACAACCAAGCATGTTGTTCTATTTTAATAAAGAAAAAAAAGATGTAATTGGCACTACTGAAACAAAAATGAATTTGTATCAGGGATGTTAAATGGAGTTTTCAATTTTGTACCAACATCCAAAAAAAATTGTACTTTTTGGACGTTGACGGTACCATTTTTTTTAAATTTATTAAAACAACAAAAAAAAAAATACATAAAAATTCTCTTGTACAGAAAAAAAAAAACAAAACCTTCCAATAACATACATTATATGTATGAATAAAATAAGGCATAAAAAAGTCTTATGAATATATGAGACCAAATCATGGAATTATTTGTTTAGTTAATAAACTATTTGGAATTTCTACATCATAGCAGCATAAATTTGTCGCTCTTAACCAATCCTTAGTCTGTATGAGACTTGATAATGTTGGCTAATGTAGTCTGTTTCTTTCCTTAGTTTTTATTATATTTTGAAAAGAAAAAAACTCTTTCCACATTTGCAGACCAGTGTGGAATGGATAAAATTCCAGCAACGACTAGAAATGTCTGGAAACATATTGACATTCAGTTCATTTTGAAAATTAGCTACTACCGACCAAAAACTACAAACGTTTTAATTTTTTAACGACTTCAGTTAAAAAAATTTTAGTTTTTACTCTGGCTCAAGTAATATTTTTACTAAGAAGACAAGAATGGAGCAAAATTAATGATTAATCGGTTTTTTGTTAAAGTTCTGCCTATTATGGAGGCTATAACTTTTCTAAAACATTGGGTTCAGATGAGATCTTTAACCAGATCGAAACACTAGTATTAACCTAGCTAATATGTTTGATTTGCTTTATTTTTGTAAATATACGGAGGTCGAGAGCTCGTTCTAAATTAAACATATATAAGATTGTTTGGAATTTTCTTTCATTTCTTTAACAATAATTTAATTTTCGTTTGAGTTTGAATTTTAACGTCTTTTTCAGACAATTGCAGTTAATACTATAATTAATATGCAATTTTATTTAATTTAATTGTGAAAGGCGTGGTAGAGAAGAATGAGTGTATTTTCTAAAAATCATAACTACATTGCAAATATTCAATTTTTTCTGAATCAGACTGCGCAGTTTCTGGAATTGAACGTTCGTCAGTGACCCTGTTTTTTTTTTTGAATTTTTGAATAATGTAATATTTGTTATGTTTTTATTTGTTCGATTGCGTCTATATGAAATTTTTCTGTGCAATCACTGACCGTGGTATAGATAAACTGATTTCTAATGCCACATGCACTCGCACTACACGTTAGACAGAGCGCTTTAGCCCTCTGAGCTATAGTTAGGTCGAGTTTTGTTGTGATTAAAACTAGTTTTATTCAATACACGGTGTTTTTGTTCTTGCATACATAATCTCAGAAGTACAACTCCAACAACACAACAGTTCTATTTTTAGAAACTCACCTCACTCTAATGTCCACTGTTTTCCCATATGTTATAAGTGATGCCATATCTATATATCAATTTTCACTTCTTCAGAATTTTAATAAATTCAAAATAAAAGTGAAGTTGGCTGCAACAAGTGTCAATATATGTAAGAGCTGCCAGATAAATTTTGTAAAAAATCGTAAATTTTTAATCGATATTAAAAAAAAAAAAATTGCCAACTTTATTCTTCAAAATCCTTAAAATGATGATAAATCGTAAAATCTGGCGGATATAGTCGCATATATTTTAAGAGCTCATTACATAAAACGAATAAATGCAATGAAAAAGGACACAATAACAATTTGTTTGCTATACTAAAAAGGGGAAAAATTAAAAATTTTTAAATTGTACCAAATGAGTCGCGGTAGTACCACGGTACTTTAGAAGGTCAAAATGTACCAAAAAAAGTACAATTGTACCAACTTTAACATCCCTGATTTGTATAAAAAATTGAAATCGTGATCAGCTGATTACTATGCTGCTGTCGTTTCCAAAATAATAAGTAGCTGACCACACGGCGACGATTGCAGTCAACGGCATTTGCAGTCGTGTAGCTCTGCAGTCTGCTGTGGTCTATGTGTTTATAGCATAATAAAAAAAAAAATTATTTAAAAATAATATAAAAAATTATTTTAAATTGAAAAGATTTAAAAATAAATTGGAAATAATTATTTAATTTTTAAAATATTTGTATTTGTTAAAAGTTAAAAAGTACACAGAGAGAATTCCTTGGACGCGCTTTAATGAAATTTGTTCACTAAACCAATGAAGTTTTCTTAACAATGTAAATGAAATATTTCTTAAACTTCATGAAAAAGCTCGATAGTTTTAATGAAACTTTTTCATTAGTCGTATGAAATTTTTAATAAACAATATGCAATTCTTCATTACATTTTATAAAAAACTGCATTAATTTAATGAAAAGTTTCAATGGACGAGTTTCAGCACCATTTCATAGATCTAATGCAAAAATTCATTGATATCATGCAGATAATTTTCTCAGTGTACTTAAAAAGAATTTTAGTGAACGAAAATTAATGAAAATTTTTAGTAAACTAATGAAACTTTTCTTGATATAGTGAACGAAAATTCCTTAAAAGTGATAAGAAAATAGTTTTTTTAATGAAACTTTTTCATTCCATAAATGAAACTTTAAATAAATGAAATGATTTTTTTCATACATTAATATACATATTTTTTAGCTTAATGCAACTATAATTGTTTAACAAAACGCCAGTTTTAGTATCACTTCAAATACATTTTTTTTAATTAAAAATATACTTGAGAGTTATCGGACGGACATGTTTCGTGTTCCAGTTAATGAGCCTAAAAAAGCTCTTTCATTTGGTACCCCATTTGTAGAAAATTTCTTTGAAAAAAGTCAAAATAAGTCGAAAAAAACGTAAAATGGGGTAATTTTTAACCCACTTTTTAACCCCTAAACATGAGATTGGGTCTCTAAAAAGCAAATACTTATCCCTTATTTTTTTTTCTTTATCACATATTCAAATTTCATTAAGATTGGAGATAGTCCATCGGTAGACTCCTCTTGTTAATTTTTAAAACTATCTAAATAACATTTGGTCTATAAAATCTAAGTTTCTTAAAATTGTTTTATGCTCCCCAGATTTTGTATTAAAGCATTGCCAAAAGTACAAATATTGTGAATAATTTTGAAGAATTTCGCACAAACAGTGTAGGTGTGCCGAAGCAAAACGCGTTTAGATAAAAGTCAATTTTTTTAGCTCATATAGGCTGTTAACCCTTTGAACACCCTTGTACTCTACACTGTCCACATTTAAAAAAAATATAAAAAAATTATAATTCAATAAGACTTTATATTTTTGTTTATATATGTTCATTAGGATATTGGTCATAGAAAAAAATCATTATATTCATAATCTGCTCATAAGGGAAATATTGTCGCGATATTTGTTATCAATGTCCGAGTTTTTTAATCAGCCTTTATCTCCGATAAAATTGGCGTTTGGTGTATCTCGTAAACTAGCAAAGCTACAAACTCAAAATTTGGCAAGTAGCTTCATCTGATGACTATAAAAACTCAAATCAAAGAAAACATTTTTGGATAATCGAATGTTTTAGTGGTAAAAATGGGCTGGAAGATTCTGAAATTTGAGTTTTGGACTCACTTTTCGTTGGGTAGGAGGGGTAGGGGGCATACATGTCTTTTTCTTTCTTTCCAATTTAAGGACCCCCAAAACGAATCTGAAGTCCAAATAGAAATATATCCACAAACAAAAAGTCGGCAGTGAAAAGGTGTGATTTTGATCAATCCTATGCGTTTTCACTTTTATTTCAAAGTTTTTAAAATCCGTCAATATAATTTTTTGCTATATGCAAAAGCAAAAACAAATTATGCAATTTTTGTAAAATTTTTAAAAAATTTTTCAAAATTGTCGAGTTCAAATTTCATACAAATACAGCTCCTTTTTCTCTGTAGAAAAAGGGACCCTAAATCAGCGGTTTTGGCTACCGAGCGCATATGGAAAGAATTGATATTTTAATAAAATAATTATGAGTTTTTTTTATTGATACAAAAACGGTAAAACTATAATGATATTCCAAAATCAAATTATCGTGACGACCTCTAATCATTATACAGTGGAGTACGGTTATAACGAGCTCGTGGAGTCCGGACAAGTTTGTTCGATGTAAGCGAAGTTTGCTATAAGCGAGGTAAACATTTACCAAAAAATTACTCAAATTTAAAGATTTTTCCTTTAATTCTCCAAATTTTTAAATTTTTGTTTAAAATTCAGCAACAATTCTTCCATTAAATTATGTTTCATACAGCGTTCGAAAAAATATTTACCAAAAAATGATGAAAAAACTATTCATATTTTTTTGAAATGTGCTGGAAAAGAGTAGCTCCACACACAAGTAAGAATTATTCGAATGCCCCGCTCGAAGAAGTATAAAATCCAAAATCCCTAGTGTTCAAGAGAGCTAAAAAACTTGGGAAACAGTAAAAAAATTGAGTTGGGATAATTTTTTTTACTGTTCTACAAATAAAGGCCACATTTACCAAAATTTCATTTAAAAATATTTAGCAGAACAAATTTTCGTTAGTGGAATAAGGGTATATGTTACAATTTTATTTGTATTTTCATAGATTTCCTAACAAGGAGAGTCCTTTCATGGATTCCAGCCGATTGCAATGAAATTTGGATATGTTATTTGGACCTGAACCGACTATACCCCTTATTACAAAACCCTCCGAAATTCATTTGATTTTTCGAATACCATGAAAAGTTTAGCATGTTTTGACATGCTAATTTACACAGATGATGCACAATTTATATATAGTTTCTTTGGAAGAAACGTGGGGCCTTTTTAGATCCCATTTTTTTAAACCTTAAATGTGAGATTGGGCAGCTAAAAAAAAACATGGGTATGGTAATTTTTGATTTTTAAGACAAGCACTGTTTGTTGGGATATATGTATGTTGTTTTTACAAATTGTAATACAACAAACACACATACTACATACAATGATATACACAGTATATTGATATGTAAAAATTTTTACTTTTCAAATAGTTTAGATTTTATAATTAGGTTTACCAAATCAGCCAGTTTATACACTAATCACACAAATTCTCATAGAGTTGATTTTGTCTGTTGTATGTAGTATCTTGGTTTAAGTTAAGCCAATGAACGTTTTCTATTGCGGACAACTGAAGATTTGGGTGATGCCAATGAAACAATTGAATTGTCTATCATGAAAATTATCAAACTTTTTGAAAAGCAATAAATAAAATCTAATATGACAATATCATTTTAGATTTTAGACTTGAGGTACTCAAAAAAAAGTCTGTTAAGTCTGCAACATTTTTGCTCGGTGGATCCTTGCAAAACAATTGTAAATATCATCAAAAAATTACTAAATTCATTAAAAATTTTGCTGAATCTAGCAAATTTTTGGCTGATATTAGCAAATTTTCTATAAGGATCCTCCCAGCAAAAATGTTGCTGACTTTACTGACTTTTTTGTTTGAGTGTAGAACAATATTCTAACTAAATATACAAAATTAAAATTATTAAAATATCTTCAACTGTATAGCATTCATATTACCTCAAAGTTTCAACTTTGGTTGGTAATATATAACTGGGGGTGTTTAAAAAAAAAAATACAAACATTTCTTAATGAAGCTATGATCTGCGACGTGTCCTTAACGTGTTAGTTAATCTACTTTAAAAGTTTTTTATTACAAATTATATTTTTACAAACTTATGCTGGATTATATTTCTTCTTAATATAATTAGTTTAACTCCAATTAAACCTTATAAAATTACAAAATTATTTCCAAGAATCCTTAATAAATTTTTATTAAAGTTCATACGATTTAAAAAATATTCAATAAAAATTAAATACAATTACAAAAAAAATAAAATATTCAACGAATTAAGTATTTAAAATAAAATCAATTTCATTAATACAATAAATTTAAAATAAAAATTAATTCAGGTGAAATTTAATTAAGATTGCCGACAACGATAAGAAAAAATAATTGAGTGGAATACAAAAATAAAAAAAATATCAAACAAAAATCGATAAAAATCTCTAGAAAAAAAAGTTTATTTAAATGTTCAGTATTATTTAGTTAAAGTAGCAAAAAGAAAACGATTTAAATGTGAAACGAAATAATACATCCAAAATCAAAATACTACTACATACATACAAACAAACCAAACTTAATTAAGTAAAAATCAAGGAGTGAAAATTTCCTAAAGAAGAAAATTGTTCGCAGCATAAACGTCAACAGACACAGCAGGGATCATAATACAATACAATCAACAACGACCACTGGCAGTTACCAACACCACCAAGGCAACCACAACTGTTAGCCAAGTTAATAAATTCAAAGGGCTACCACCTACCAGGCATAAAGATGAGCAGCAGCACAACAACATCAACCCCAGTCAGTAACAACGACGACAATCCAATGGTTAAACTAGTTACCACAACTATGTCAACTATAAAGGAAACTATGAAAGCATTAATTACTACAGCAATAACAGCGACAGAAGGAGAAACGAAACCCTCAACATCCTCAACAACATCCCCAACAACATCCTCATCGTCGTCTACTTCTCTACCCACCACTGCTGATAATGAGAAAATTCTAAATGTTTCCGATATAAGTTCTTCATTGCAACATTTTGGTTGGATTGACTATTTCGTGTTTGTTTTAATGTTAGTCGTTTGTGCCGCTATTGGTTTTTATTTCGGGTTCATTGAGAAAAAGAAAAAAAATCAACCCAATGTGGAACAACGTCGTGGTTCAGAGGCATTAGATTACTTAGTTGGTGGTCGTAAAATGAAAGTGTTTCCGGTTTCATTGTCATTAGTAGCCAGGTAAGCTTTTCAATATAAATATGTTTGCTATTTTTAGCATCTGATACAATTGTTGTTGTTCATTGAGTCGTTCCAAGTCAAACAGAACGATTTTTTTCATCACGATTTTTGTTTGCTTTGAAATTTGGCAGGCATATTCTTATTTCAAAAATATTTGACACGTATTTTTGAAAAAAAAAATTTTAAAAAAAATTTATAAAGGACTCATTGTGCAATTGGATGTCGAAAAGACTCATAAAGAAATATTCAAACCTTCTGAAATTATAGCTATATGAGGTCTCTTTCTAAGCGTCCTTTTATGAGTCATATACTAATAGAAAAAGTAAACATTTTTGCTAAAACTACTAAAAATTTGTTAAAAATTACTTTTGAGAAAAGACTGCTAAAATTTGTAGATTTGTTTTGCTAAATATAAGTAAGATAAGAATAGCAAAAATAAATATGTTGAAATATACAGATATTTAGTTAAATTTGAGCTACATTTAAGTTAATTGACAGTAACAAATTAATCTGCTAAAATCAGTAAAAAAATTTATTAAATATTAGTAGACAAAACTAATCATAAAAAAAAATTTTAAAGATTTTTTTACGAGTTTGATATAATTTTTTATTAAAAATAAAAATTATGTTTTTTCGACCTTTAAATGTGCAATAAAAATGAAAATTATTAAAGTTCGAGGCCATATTTCATATTTCTTTATTAGGATATTGTCCTAAAAAAAAATCTATAAAGTTTTTGTTTTCAAATTTATTAATTGACCACTTTCAGGAATATGTTGATAGATCTATTTCGATAATTTTCTAGGTTCCCATCATCAGAACACGTTTTGAAAGAAGTGACAATCTCATGCAAAACATCAAACATTCATATAAACTAGTTTTCTCACTAAATAAGTACTAATATATGAGATCGAAGTTAAAGATTATCACCATTGATCAAAAATAAATTGAAAACTTGTTTGTTATTTTTTTTTTAGTTTGTTTTTTTTTTTTATAAAGAGAATGAAAATCTGCCCTTCTGAAATCAGCAATTTACAATTTTTAAACAAAAATGTCGGTTGATTTTAGCAATAAAATACTGTTATTTTCATTCTACAAACTTTAAGGTAAATATAGCAAACATGTTGTTGATATTTTGTTGCTTTTAGTCTACAAATATTTAGTAAACGTTTTTGCTTATTTTAGCAGAGTAAATATCTATTTTCAATTATCTAAAATTGTACTCGAATAAAACTTAAATTTTTTAAAGTTAACAGTTTTAGTTTTGCTATTCTTATTTTATTAATATTTAGCAAAAAAAAAAAATCTGTTAGTTTTAGCAGTTTTTCTGCAACGTAACTCATTTTTAGTAGCTTTTTCTGCTGTTTTTAAGGTTTATTGCTATGAGTGTAATATACTCCTAAATATAAGCACTGTTGGCACTGTTGTTTTATGGTTCATTTTTGTATCATTGATTACACGCCTAAAATTAGTTAGTTCAAAAAATCTATTGAACGTATACTAATCCAGTTGAACTAATTTTTTCTGTTGCTTACGTTAAAATCAGTTATCTAGCTTAAGTTCTTAGTTATCTTATTTTACCACAAGAACAAATTTCATCAGTATTTGAACTAAGTTTTCAACATAAAATTTAGTAATTCCTGATTCTTAAATTAGAAAATTTGCCAGTAAAATTACAATGTTTTCAAAAATTTTGTTTTTGTGTCTCCGCTGTCAGTTTCACTTGTATTTTTCTATTATTTTTTATAATCATAAAATTTTCTATATTTCGGAAACTAAACGATATAGGGCAAAATTATGCAAACTTATGCTTTTTATTTGAACCTTCACTAAAAAGAATTAAAAACTATATGAAACGTAATTAGATGGAAAAATTATTTTTATAATACAAAGAAAAATTTGAAAATTAGGAGAATTTAAGACAAAAACCTGTCATTATATTAATTTTTTATAAACTGTTTACCACGCTTATAGCGAACTTCGCTTTTAACTAACCAAATTTTCCGGTCTCTACGAGTTCGTTATAACCGTGCTCCACTGTATATGTAACACCGCCAAAAATAATCAATATACCCTCAAATGTTTGTCTTATATTAGAACCAGAGAAGACAAATATGTTTTTTATTTGCTTTTTTGGGTCATTTTTATTCATATTTGCTTTTTTAGCCATTTTTTAATTTATAATTTTTAGGCTTTAAAAAAGCTTTCGCCTAAAATTTTTTTTAGCTTACAAATCGCCTTTTTTTTTAGATATTCTTTGGTTTAAATGTTTTTTTCAACTTTTTTTACTTCTCCTTTTAAAACGTGTAATTTTTAAACCTTTTTTGTAGCAACAAATAGCAAGTTGCTTTTTTCCAATATCTTTTTTGCCATAAACATAATCGATTTTGCCATTTTTATATTCTCTGATTATTTTTGTAAACTATGCATGTTTTGCCGCCTGATATTTAGTTGGGTTTAGCAAAATTAAAAACTTTATATACGGATGCGAAAGAGAAAGCAAAATTAGTACGATATAGAATTGTGTAGATTTGTTAGTTGGTTTAGTACCCATTATCACATATCCAAATTATTCTGCAATATCCATACACTGATAATAATCCATGCGTAAAATTAGGAAAAAATGTCAAAATAACAAAATTTTTCGTAAAATAAACGAAAAGTTGTACATTTTACTAAATTTTTTGTAGTTTTGATAATAATTTCGAAATTTTATGTATAGATTATTATGAGTGTAGTGCTAAAAAGTGGACACATTATCCATATGTGGATCAAATTATATACACTAAATATTTTTATTAAGTGGATTTTGTTTTGATCAATTTAAAAGCTTTGTGTCTTTTTTGTGCCCAATTATCCTGTGAATATAATAATGCGAAATATACTTGATCCTTTTTTGTCTCCAGTCCACAAATACTAATTTAAAATATAATTAATTTCCACGTTAAAACCTTTATAGGGTATTTTTTGTCCCCAGGTCTCAAAGGGTTAACGATTCTTCTTTTATAGAAAAGTAAATATAGTTACCCAGCAAAATAAGAGCTGAGGAAGAAGTAGTAAAAACACAACATCTACTGAGTCGGATGTGGTGCAAATTTAGGTGAATCATTAATGATTTTAACATTGTCGTGTCATTGGGCGGATGGAGTGAATATATAACTTCTTTAATAGCATTTTAAACAGTGCATGGATGCTATTTTTCAATAGTTCATGGAAGGTCTTTTTCAAATATATACTAACATTTTTATTTAATAAAAATGTGCAGCATACTTTAGGGATGTATCTTTAAATATTAAAAAAAAAAAAAATCTTTTGGTGCCAGCGAGTATTGAACACACGAATCTGAGTTACGATCTGCTGTATTAAAGTAGACCGCGCTACCATTTGCACCAAAGTTACTTATGCAGTACAACAAACTTAAAACGAACTTAAGTTGAAAATATTGAGATATTTTTATGAAAACAAGAGAAATATGCTACACGAATACAAGGTGGCGCAAAAGTAACCCTCCTATCAGAAAATGCTATAAATTTTGCGATTGGCCCCTAATGTCAGTTCTGTTTTGACATTTGTGTAGTAAACACATGCGAAATACACGTTAATAAAACAATGTTACGCTACACTGCTCCAGAACGCGGAATATTGGTGACTATTTATTTGACCAATAATCGGTCGCTGACTTTGGCACAACGTGAATTTCGTCGCAGATTTCCTGGCCGTACAACGCCTACTGGAGTAGCCGTTCTGCAGAGAATATTGCTGCTTTAGCCGAGGATGTCATGGAAGCGGCGTCGACATCGACCAGACGACGTGCCACGCAAATGGGTATCAGTCGACGGTCTTTACAGCGAATTTTGGTACAAGATTTGAAGATGTTTCCGTACAAAGTCCAGACGGTGCATCAGCTGTTAGCTGCTGACCGCCAATCGCGTGTAACATACGCTCAAGCCATCCTTAATCACCACCAAGAGAAAGATGATTTTTCATCAAAAAGAATCATGAGTGATGAGGCCCATTTCCATCTTAGCGGGTACGTAAATAAGCAAAATTTACGCTTCTGGGGCACTGAAAATCCGCGTGTAACCCACGAAGAGCCATTATACCCGCTCAAAGTTACTGTATGGTGTGCTGTTTTCGCTGGAGGAGTCATCGGATCTTTTTTCTTCGAAGACGTCGCGGGCCAAACGGTTACTGTGAATGGTGAGCGCTACAGAGCAATGATAAACGAGTTCTTTTTGCCGCAACTTGATGAATTGGGATTGGAAAACATGTGGTTCCAATAGGACGGTGCAACGGCACACACTGCACGTGCCACAACCGATATGCTGAAGGATGCATTTCCCGGGCGCCTAATCTCCCGTTTTGGCGATTTGTACTGGCCAGCAAGATCGCCTGATTTGACCGCTCCAGACTTCTTTTTGTGGGGCTTTTTGAAGTCGCGGGTTTATGTCAACAAGCCTCAGACTCTTGCAGCTCTTAAAGACAATATCCGTCAAGAATGTGAGGACCTATCGCCGGAAGTTTTGGCCAAAGTGATGGAAAATGCAATAAAAAGGGCTCAAATGACAATCAACTGTGGCGGCGGCCATTTACATGACATCATATTCTCGACTTGATGCAAAACAAATTAAAATACCAAATAAAAATAATCCACAAGAAGAATCAAAGTTTTTCATATTTTTTTTTAAATTACAGCCAAAAAACATCGGAAGGTTATTTTTGCGCCACCTTGTATATAATAAAAAAGATAAAATAATGATTTTTAAAATATTTTTATTATTTGATTTCGTATCACTGAGATATAAATTATTTTTAAAATATTTTTAAGTTAAAAAAAAATATTAAGAAATAATAAAAATGCTCATTTAACAATTTTGAATTCATTGCAAATTTTAAAATATTTTTTTAATAATTAATTTGACGAGGAGTGTCTTTAATAAGATAATGACAATGAGAAATAAAGGGTGTCCCAAGAAGAACGCAATTTTTAAATCTGGCAACATTCGAAGTGTCATTGTTTGACATTTGAACAATTGTTATTGTTTGCTAGTAGAAGGTACGAGGTTAGTAAAAATGGAGTGCTACACGAATGAACAACGCATTCTCATTGTGAAATTGTTTTACCAAAATGGTGAAAGTTTTGCGGCTACAGTTCGCAAAAATCATCTTCAGTGACAAGGCCCATTTTCATCTTGATGGCTTCGTCAATAGGCAGAATTGTCGCATTTGGGGTGAGGAAAATCCTCGAGTGATTCACGAGAAGCAAATGCATCCTCAATGTGTCACTGTGTGATGTGGTTTTTGGGCTGGAGGAATCATTGGACCTTTTTTTTATGAAAATGAGGCAGGTCAAGCGCAAACAGTCAATGGTGTTCGGTATCGTGAAATGATAACCAGTTTTTTCTTGCCTAGAATTGAAGAAATGAATGTGGAGGGCATGTGGTTCCAACAAGACGGCGCCACATGTCATACAGCCAGAGAAACAATTCAATTGCTGCATCAGTCATTTCCCGGTCGTGTTATTTCGCGTTTTTGAGATCAGAATTGGACGCCTAGATCGTGCGATTTAACACCATTAGATTTTTTTCTTTGGGGTTTTTTGAAGTCGATGGTTTACGCGAATAAGCCGACGACGACTCAAGCCTTAAAAGAGGAAATTGGACGCTGCATTAATGAAATACCGCAGCATTCATGCAAAACGGTCATTGAAAAATTCATTAAAAGATCGCGTGCAAAGCAAAGCCGCGGCGGCCATCTGCACGATATATTGTTCCATACATAACCTCATTCTGTCTACTTTACGATATAATAAAGTTTCACGATTTTTTTTAAATATCTGTGTTTTATTTAAAATTTAAAAATTGCCCTCTTCTTGGGACACCCTTTAAATATTGTAGAAGTAGTTTAACTATAGGTAGGGAAAAGTGGCCTACAATGAAACGAGAGTGCCTTGGAACTTAAGATCTTTTAATGTTCCCGTATTTTTTTCTAAAGATTTGGAGAAAGAGGTCGGTAAAAACTCTATAGGTAAATTAAAGTGATATATTTAAATTAAGTAAAAGTTATTAATTAATTAATTTACTAATTAATTATTATTATTAATAAACTAGCTTTTAAAATTTGGCTTCGATATTTTTCGGTTTTGCTTATTTTTTGCGATCCGAAACAATAAAATTAAAAGATCAAATAGATTTTTGAAGCTAAAATCAAATTTTTTAACCTAGTTTTTTTTTTTTTGAATATTGCACACGTTTCAATTGAGGCACACCTGAAAAGTATATCTTGAAACAAATATGAAAAATTCGATAAACTAATTTTTAGCAGTGAAATACATCTTTGCATTTTCTTATCAACATAACAATAAAAAAATATAAAACTTTAGGTTTTTTTATATTTTTAAATAAGTTTTACAAAAAGTTCCATCGCAAAGACAAAAAATAGATTTTTATAAAATAATTGTTTGTCAACTCTGGATAACAATTTTCTAAAAAGAACTCTTTATGATTAAAGTCAAGATGTTAATTATTTGGTCGCTTTTAAATTACTTAATTCTCTTAAAATACTCAGAAAAAACTAAATTAAATAAAAAATACTAAAAAAATTAATTAGAATTAAAAAAAAAAATAAAAAAAAAAATTATCTCCCCGGCCCGGAATTGAACTCGCAACCTTCTGATTGCAAATCCAACCACTTACCACCTTAACCTACATATAAAAAAAAAGAATATATGAACTTATAAAAACGTACTTCTTATGATGTTATTAATTTAGATACCAATTAATTTATATGGTGATGCAAATGCTGTTGAAAATAACTTTAATTTACCATTTTTGGCAGTTGTTTACAATAACTTCTATTAAAGTGAAAAATGTGCGTATGCTAATGCTTTGGAAGTCAAGTTAAAGAGGTTCTTAAAGCACTACTTAAAGTTTATTTTGCTGGGTAGTTATAGCTTAATCAAATTAAGATTAAATTTTCTCGAAAAATATGCAAACTTTGATATAAGAATTAAAATGTTGTTAAATTTTCTAAAAAATAATTAATATTTTTTTTTAAATTGTCAGGATCGAGATAATTATTTAAATGTTAGTATCATAAACAGAAAACACTTATTGTTAATAAATGTAAGAGAAAAATGTAGAAAAATCGTGTGAGGGAGTACCTAAGAGACAAAGGTCATCATCAGGCTCATTCTAATCCACCACCCACAAGATCTCATAGTTTGATCAGGTATATATATAAATCAACCACTGTAAATCCAACTTGCGGATAAGTTAAGTGATTACCCGAACAATAGCCAACATATCCATATCTGAATAATTTTGTTAGAGAATTTTGGCAATTTTTATTAAAAAACCCTCTTTACTCCCCCTGTTTTTGTTTATAGACAAAACAAAAAAATAAAAAGGAGAAAAAAAAAACAAAAAACGTATATTGAATATCCACCAAAGGTGGGCCTTGCATATAACGAACAAGTTTTCAATTTATTTTTTGATCAATGGTGGTAATCTTTAACTTCGAGCTCATATATTAGTTCTCATGTAGTGAGTAAACTAGTTTATATGAATGTTTGTTACCTCTTTCAAAACGTGTTCTGATGATGGGAACCTAGAAAATTCCCGAAATAGATCTATCAACACATTCCTGAAAGGGTCAAATAATAAATTTGAAAACAAAAAACTCTATAGATTACTTGTTAGGACAATATCCTAATAAAGAAATATAGAGTATGGCCTCGAACTTGAATAATTTTCATTTTCATTTTCAAAACCTTCTTTTCAAAAATGGCAATTTTTCGGCACATGTTAACATTAAAAAAAAAAATAATCGATTTCTTCCATTTGTAACCTATTGCAATAAAACTGGGGGTTGTAATGACAAATCTATTATCTATTTCTAAGGGACGAATTAATCAACATGCCTGAAAATTTGTAATATTATTTTGAGTTTTCAACACAAAGAACTCCTTTAAGTTTTTTGCTTTTTCAAAATGTTTAAAATAAGAATACGTCTGCCAAATTTTAAAGTTAAGTAAAATCGTAGTATGAAAAACTGTTCGGTTTGACATGGAATGACTCACACATGTTGTCCTAAAGTAAAATGACAAAAAAAAATCTGATAAATTTTATTATTGATAATTTCTTGGAAATCATTAAGTGATATTAAATTAATAATTACATTTTGATTAGTTTTTTTTTTTTTTTAATATAAATTGGTGTAAATTGTTTACAGGATTTTATCACGTTTTACAAACTAAACTAAGGAAAAATGTTATTCCTTTATTTAAAAAGAATTCAAGTAAACTGACAATAGTTTTATTAAGAGATTTTATATAAAAACATTTCGCAGAATTGTCTAGACAAATTTTTTGTTTTATCAAACAGTAAAATTTATTTGAATATTTTAATTTATTTGAAAATAAAATTTAGATATGTTGTAGAGGATACACAATCTATAAGAACACTCAACAGTGATGCCAAATCCTTTTCTAAATCCCCCCTAAATTTTCCGAAATTGCCCTCAGATTCTTGAAAAACAAATTTTGCCTTGACCCGCCGCGCCTACGTTTTGTATTTTTTTTTTGGCAAAAAAACTAATATTTTCAAAAACGCATTTAAGCGATCAATTTTGTTCTGACTTTACTAATTTAATTCAGCCTTAAGGAATCATTTAAGAGGGGAACGTATTTAAACGGAATTATTTGCATGCAGTTTGGATGAAATATATTTTTCCCAGCACTTTTTGCGCACTTAAACAGCGAGCGCACTAAGCGGGAACTACTGTACATAAGAGGAATTAAAAAAATTTTCGACACATTAACCCTCTAACTGGCAAACGATGTTTTGCAACGACATTTATACCATGTGCTAGACTCGAAAAACAAATAATAAGTTCTTCAACATAATTGTTTATCGTTGCCTAATTTGGGTGATATGAGCCAAAATATTTAAGGGTGCATTCTGGAAACTAAAGCATATAAAAGAGAAGTTTTGGACAAAAAATATTTCTCTTACCAATATATAACCACGCTCGAAAAACTATTTTTTTTCTGCTCCTATTTAAGAAGATATCGCGATTTTCGGTTTTTTTAAAAAGCGAAATTAGACGAAAAAGTATCTAAACTTCAGTTTATGTTGTCCAAACTTCAACGCTTTGCTATTATTACTTAATGGCTTCTTTCTGCAAAATTTCATAAAAATCCGTCTATTAGTTTATAAGTTAAGACGATGTCCTTTAGAGGAATCCTGATAAAATCCTGTGAGTCCTTGGACTAAAGTAAGAACTTATTATTAAAGACAAAGCTTCAATCTTACTTATATTTTATTATAAAGAGTTTTTAGTCAACTTAAATTTGTTTTTTAGATTTGTGACAACTATTTTTTTTTTTAAATAATTAGTTTTTACAATTTTACGAAATTTTGATTTTGACGCTTTCTAGCTTCCAAACCGTGGACGACACACGAAAAATTTCTTCACAAAATATTTAGCAAATTTATGGCGTTTTCTTTTCTGACAAAAAAATGTTGCATTTTTATAAGTGACATTTAAATAATGTTGTCATAACCCTCTTAATATGTTGCCATATTCATAGTCACAATAAAACATGAATTTATACAAAAAATGCTGCCCTGCTTTAAAACAGCTGATTTGTGTATAAAAGAAAACAAGTTGAAAAATAAAAAAAGCGGCAAATTGCAAATTGGCATTCAAATTGTTTTTAATTAATTATTTTTTTTTTTATTTAAAATGGATTCAGGAATTGATGCAAGCACAATATTTCGCTCCTGCAGAACACACATTTCCCTTCATCTGATGATGAGGAAGAATCCATTAGTACCCCAACAACATTGTTTACGCATATCACTACAGCAGCTTTTTCCATTTTTAGCAATTTAAATGTATATTTTTTAAAATTATTATAATTTATAAAACAAAATTTGTTAATTTTCGTCTTTAAATATTTTTTTTTTTTTCAAAACAAAACTATAAAATCAGCTGTTTTATAGTGCAACATTTTCACCCCATCATTTTATAAAGGGTGAAAATGGCAAAATTTTTGCATGTTAATAGGGCGACATATTTTTAAAAGAACATGATTCCTTTTTAAAGTGCTGTCAATTTTTTAGAAAAGAACACAAAAAGTGCAATTTTTTAGAAAGGGCAAACAAAATGTTACATTTTTTGCCAGAAAAGAAAACGCCATTAGTTTTCTATCGGAATATATACATTTCTAAGTACAAAACGCTCATTTGACGCATTTGTGGTAAATTTTATGAAGACTGCTCTGAGGCAGCCTTACCCGTTAGAGGGTTAAGGCAAACTATTTTCATTTGGTTTTTTTTTTGTGTGACATGAACAACTTTTTGTGTATATGTTAGCCGATGTTTAATCATGCTAATTCCATTTGCGTTAATCATTTTTCGTTAATGGCGCAAACTTTAAGTTTAAAGTAAATTAAAATATTAAAATTACTGTTTTTGCTTTAATTTGATTAAAGTTACATAAATTTGTACACACAGAGAAATAAAGTGCCAACCGAATTAAAAAGTGTATATTAATGGAAACAACTTATAAATTCAGTTAATACTACAATATTTACATTACATTTATGAAAATTTTAGGTGTTTCTACTAAAATGTTGTTGAATTAACCGAACTTTGTTATAAAAACCAATGTAAAGTTGTGCCAACCGTCTGAAATTCGTAATCACCGATTTTGAGTCGTAGTAACGGAATTTCAGTTGGCAAATAGCTAAATTTTTCTCTGTGTGTAGATCTCATTGTATTTATCACTTATCAAAATATTTATTGCACAGATTATTTTGGAAAACACAAATTGTTGCCGTTTTTATGACATTTAAGTGAGTTACTTACACTCAGAAAATTCTTCCCATAAGTACATGCCAGTCATTCGTGTAGTAAACGGTAATAGTAATTTTAAATGTAATTGTAGTCATTTTACTATGGGAGAATGTAAAATAACTATTTTTGACAGTCATTAAAAAGAATAACTAACCAAAAATACCGTACTTTAGTAAGAGTTGTTTTGCATAGTTATTTCAGAAACTTTGCAAAAAGCTGGAAACAATAATGAAATGCTTGTATAAGTAAATTTTAAATATTTTTTTTGTTATATTTATTTGCTGGATTCCAGAAAAAAACTAAAAATAAAAACCATCAAAACTATTAATAATTTTAAAAAAATATTCAAAAGTTTTTTGAAAAATGCTTAAGCCCCAAAGTAGAGAGTATAATTTTCAATGTCCAACATACAACCCTTTCCATATCCCTTTCCTTTCCTTTGATATACTATATCAAAGCTTTTCGGAATCGATTTAAGCCCGTATAAAAGAACAATATTTGATATAAAGGGTGTCCCAAGAAGAGCGCAATTTTTAAATTTTAAATAAAACACAGATATTTAAAAAAAAAATCGTGAAACTTTATTATATCGTAAAGTAGACAGAATGAGGTTATGTATGGAACAATATATCGTGCAGATGGCCGCCGCGGCTTTGCTGGCATGCACGCGATCTTTTAATGAAATTTTCAATGACCGTTTTGCATGAATGCTGCGGTATTTCATTAATGCAGCGTCCAATTTCCTCTTTTAAGGCTTGAGTCGTCGTCGGCTTATTCGCGTAAACCATCGACTTCAAAAAACCCCAAAGAAAAAAATCTAATGGTGTTAAATCGCACGATCTAGGCGTCCAATTCTGATCTCCAAAACGCGAAATATACACGACCGGGAAATGACTGATGCAGCAATTGAATTGTTTCTCTGGCTGTATGACATGTGGCGCCGTCTTGTTGGAACCACATGCCCTCCACATTCATTTCTTCAATTCTAGGCAAGAAAAAAACTGGTTATCATTTCACGATACCGAACACCATTGAGCTCGGTGTCGAATTGAGGTGGATGGATTTTGAGCGACATCATCACGTACAGCTGCGACATTTTCGGTCGAACGACCTGGTCGATGGCGCGTTGTTGTCTTTACATCACTAACAGACCCAGTTTCGGCAAATTTATCCATTAATCTCTTTACAGTTGACTCTTTTGGAGCATTATTGTGATCCCAAATTGATCGCAATTTGCGAACTGTAGCCGCAAAACTTTCACCATTGTGGTAAAACAATTTCACAATGAGAATGCGTTGTTCAATCGTGTAGCGCTCCATTTTTACTAACCTCGTACCTTCTACTAGCAAACAAACACTTCGAATGTTGCCAGATTTAAAAATTGCGTTCTTCTTGGGACACCCTTTATGTACACTCACAACATTGTTACGTTAAAAACTATCTAAAATACCTATTAAATTAATTGAAAAGACAATTGAAGGGCTTGATAAGCCACATTTACTCTTTTATGGATTTTCACTGTTTTCTGTTTAAGCTCATATTGCAAGTACCTAGAGTATAAAAGTTCTGCAAAAGTCATAATGGCTGCATTTTTAGCCTTTAAAAGGCGAAAACAAACTAAAAATAAAATGTGGCTTATCAAGTTTTTACAATAAGCCCTTCAATTAAAAAAAGGACTACTGATTTTGCTGTATATTCAACCCGTTCACTATCATCTGATGACTTACATGTACTGATGCATTGTCTTGTTGGAAAATTAAAAATTTCTCTTCAAATACTGTAATGTACTGAGAAGAAGTAATTCTAGTGTTTAGAAATGCCAAATAAACAATACCTTAGAAACAAAAAGCGCACTTTTTGAGAAATGTCGTGGTTCCTTACATTAAAACCATCTGGACGAGCAAGATTGGATGTTTTCTCATGAGAAAGAAACACCTTTAAAAGAAATTTAAGTTTAAACAGTCGTACCAACAACAACGATTACTGACTTACATTTCCTCTAAGCGAAGTCGAGCAGTTTTGTGGCGGTATAATAACCTTGGCACAGTCATCAGCTTATGGCGAGTAATTCTCTGAGAATCCTTTAAGAGCCTACTTATGGTTGATTAGGACACATTTACCTTACATTCACTGATTATATGGTTGAAAATTTTTTCGGCCCGTCAGTTTTATTTTTTACCATAAGCACTTGGATTATTTGCGAAATTTCTGACAACCTCCTGTGAACGGTTTATTTCTTTAGCAATATCCCGAAAACTTAAGCCACTTTTCAAAAATCACTTACAAGGGAGGTATCCCGACCAGTATCGGCAGATCTTAATGAACTTCGGATATGTTGTAGAGAATACAAATTTAAAGACCCGTATTTTTTTTTTAGCTGCCCAATCTCACGTTTAAGCGTTACTAAGTGGGGTCAAAATTACACCAGTTTACGTTTTTTACGTTTTATTACGTTCTTTAAAAAGTAACTATAGGCAAATTTTGTATCAAATGAAAGGGTTTTTGAAGGCACATTCACTAGTTTACAAATTATGCTCAAAGACATTCAATTATATTTGTTATTCAAAAAAATGTGTTCTTAGTAACATTATATCTGTCGTTTTATTAACCCTGCAGTACTATCGTTATTAAACTTCCGCCATTACTAACGTTGGGTGTAATCCACCCCTACTTATTAGTATCTGTCATTCATATCAGTTAAAAAAATTTAATTTTAAATGTTTGGCAATTCATTTATTTTAAATAATATTTTGTTAATGTACATCTCTCTTGAAAAAAACAAAAATATAGCCTTATGGGTGGATTCCACCCAGATGATAGTACTGCAGGGTTAAGGAATTTTAGTTGTATTAAACTAAAAATAGTTCATAACAATGCCTATTTATTTTAATCGAGGGGGTGGCTGATATTTTTCCGATATGCGAAACCGTTCGACTTTTCCCGAAGAGCATTTTTCCACTATATTTCAAATAGTTCTAAAGTAAGACAACTCTGGGTCCACTAAATATGCAATATGGGTATACAGATTTTTGTTTTCTTGAGTACTTTAACCCTGTGTACAAATAAATCTAGTTTTCGTAAATTAAAAACAAGTTTTCATACAAAAACTAATGAAATTTTAACACTACTTTTGAACCTTTAAACGTGAGATTGGGCAGCTAAAAAATATATGTCTCTTTTTTTTTGCTCCTTTACAACATATCCAAAGTTCATTAAAATCTGCAAGTTCGGGTCGGATTACTTCCCTTCTTAGATATGAACTACGCTACAATTTTTTTGCAAATTGATTAAAATTGTATAAAAAACAAAAATAATTCTTTATTTTTTCTTTATTTGCTATTCTTTTTTGTTTACCGTTATATGTTATTATAGTTATGAAACACTAACAAAATATTATTACACAATTTTTCTCTTAAATCAATTAAGTAATCTCTTAAATAAGAGATCAGTGATCACACTAAAAACAGTTATAAGTTTTAAAAAAAGTTTGTTATATTGTAAAAAATAGCAAAAATCTTTTGTAAGAATACATACAGAGAAATAATATGTCAACCGAATTGAAAAGTGCGTTTTAATGGTTACAACTTATACATTCAGTAAGTACAACGATATTTTCTGATAATTTTGGGTGTTACATCTTAAATTCAGTTGTGTTAACCGAACTTTGTTGTGAAAACTTATGTTCAGTTATACCAACCGACTGAAACTCGTAATAACCGATTTTGAGTAGTAGTAACCGAATTTAAGTTGGCAAATAACTGAATTTTTCTCTCTGTGTAGTTATGCAACGAAGTGTATCAATTTAGTCCGACATGAGGATTTTCTCTAGATACCTAACTATATTCTCAAGTCATGTTTTTTATAAAAACAAAATAATAAAAAAAAATTCGAAAAAGTAATGAAATTTCGCAAAATTTTTTAAAAGTTTATTTAATTTTCGCTTTTTATAAGGTAAAATGCCTTTGTGAGTCGGATTGGCTGTTTACGAAGAAACTCAGTTCACGCTATACGCTAGCCAATTTCAGAAATAGTTGTAAATGTCAGCAGCATAAAACCTTGATTTTCAAAAAATTTACGATATTTGTTTATAAGTTTGTGATGTTTGTATGTCATTATTGGAGCGCTGACATCAGTTTAGAATACTTCTAACTCTATAATGCATAAGTACTGTTCTCAAAACTCAATTTCATTAAACGGAGCAAAAACCCTATGAAAGAACTGGGAAAATTTAAAAATCAGAAAATTTTTGGTTTCACTTGTAAACCACCGTACAACTTTTCACCAAACAGCGATATGTAAATTACTTTTTAAGTGTATCTGGGGCCTCCGTTTTGTATCTTAAGGTTAAAAGCAAAAAAATAAAATTAATGAAAAAACTCTTGTAAGTTTCGAGTAGTATTCTCGATCAATTCTTTGTTTAAAGACTTTTCATGTCATAGTTTCTAAGTATATTCTACCTACCTAAACCTGTCCATCATTTCTATCAATTCAAACAACCTTGTGAAATAACAGAAATCGAAAGCCATTTTCAACAGGTGTCGAAAAGCTCTTGGAAAGCTCAACTATTATTAACAACAAATTTAACATTTCAGAATCGTTGGAAGCGAAGTAAAAATTTCAATTAATTTTACCGTTATTTCAATACAAAAAATAATGCGTTACCCATAAGTACTTATTTTTTTATCATTATTTTAAATCTAAAGTGCTAATCTAAAAATCCTTTGAAAGTTTATTTATAGACCTATTATTTTTGCAACTCTACACATAGTATTGGCTGACAACCTGGAGTCCCAGGTTTTGAATCCTATGTGGTCACATTTTATTAAAAAGAAAATTTTCAAAAATTTTTTTTTATTAAATATAGTTTTTTTGGAATATTTATTTTTAGACTCATTATTTTTGTCCATACTAGTAATCAAATATGTACCTACATATTTTTTGATTTTTCGTAAAGTGTTTAGTAATGATATGTGGCGACATCCCAATAAAAAAAGTATTGAGATTTGTAATGACAAGTACTTGCCATAATCAAATATGTACTTTTATAACCACTTATGTGGAAATGCTTTTCTACACAGGAAATTGGTATAGCAAGTTCTAAGTTAACTACACACAGAGAAATAAAGTGCTAACCGAATTGAAAAGTGTATTTAAAATCAGTTCATACAACGATATTTACATTCGATTGCTGAATATTTTTGGTGCTGCAACCAAAATTCAGTAGAATTTACCGAAATTAGTTTTGAAAAACGAATTTTCATTAATTTTACAAAAGTTTTCGTTAATTTGACTATTATTCGTATTTTTATACATAGATTTAACATAGTCACACAATTAGAAAAAGTCGGTTTGGTTTGAACCTCGATATATATTTTTAACAGAATTTGTCTCGTTGATTCAAAATCTGTTTTTAAAAATTTTCCATCGAACAGCTTTAGCATTTTTATTACGACGGTAAATATATTGAACTTAATTCTCTATAATGAGTTAGCATACATTTCAAATTTGTCTATGATTATAGGTAAAAATTGCATTTGAAAAATACACCATCAAAAAAATTACCAAATATTACATTTTTAAAAGTAGCCTAGGCCATGCATCGGACCAGCTGTACTTTATTTCAAGGTCACGATATAAAGTTTGAACTTTCCTTTTTTAATGTCGGCGAAATCATAGATATGGCATCACTTACAACATATGGGAAAACAGTGGACATTAGAGTGAGGTAAGTTTCTAAAAATAGAACTGTTGTGTTGTTGGAGTTGTACTTCTGAGACTACGTATGCAAGAACAAAAACACCGTGTATTGAATAAAACTAGTTTTAATCACAACAAAAACTCGACCTGACGATAGCGCAGAGGGCTAAAGCGCTCTGTCTAACGTGTAGTGCGAGTGCATTAGAAATCAGTTTATCTATACCACGGTCAGTGATTGCACAGAAAAATTTCATATAGACGCAATCGAACAAATAAAAATATAACAAATATTACATTATTCAAAAATTCAAAAACAGGGTCACTGACGAAGGTTCAATACCAGAAACTGCGCAGTCTGATTCAGAAAAAATTGAAAATTTGCAATGTAGTTATGATTTTTAGAAAATACACTCATTCTTCTCTACCACGCCTTTCACAACGAAAAACTTACAATTATTACATGAACTTTGTTTATTAAATTGCATTTCATATATAAGCTATCTTAGAAATTGCAACGAATTGTAAAAAATTTAAAAATAATACGCCAAAATAGCAATTTTTGGCAACTTTAACGAATCAACGCGACAAAATCTGTTAAAAAATATATATCGATGTTCAAACCAAATCGAATTTTTCTAATTTTGTGACTGTGTAAAATTTATGTATAAAAATATGAATAATAGTAAAAATAACGAAAACTTTTGTAAAATTAAAATGGCATCAGGGCAGCAGAGTGAATGTAAATCACTTATCGGCATTCAAACCAAGGAAGCATGTCGAGGTGTGTTATCCAATCATAAAAATACGAAATTAATTAATAAAATAACGAAAACTTTCGTAATAAAATTTGTTCGTTAATTTTACTAAAGTTTTCGTCAATTTTACATTTTTTTTTTGCATATTTTTATACATGGAATATTATCAGTGTATATTTTTAAATAAACTCTTCCTACTCAATTAAATTTGTCAAATTTTTATAATTGAAGGGCTTAGTGCAAAAACATGATAAGCCACACGTTTTCAAAAAATTATTTTATGTGTTCATTCCATTACCTAACGTGGTATCAATATCCACTTAAATGATTCAAGCTATATTCCAAATACTTTCAGATCTAGAGCAAATGTTACTGTTTACAATTCGACTATATTTCAATATTTTTTTACGCAAGAACATGATATGCCTCACCAATAAGATACACTTCTGAACAAAAAAATTAACTCTGAAGAAAATAAATTGAATTTGTTTGTAAATATATTGATTGAAGTATGGTGGATAAAGATTATTTTCCAACAGATGATCTAATCATTTAAGAAACCATCGATGTATGATTTATTTTAACTTTTGTGGCTTATCAAGTTATTCTAAATTCTAAATAAATTTCCTGTAAAAACTTGATAAGCCACATTAATTTAATAAAATGTTTTTTACTGTCTTCTAGTCTCCCAGCGAGGAACATGTAAAAGAAGCCACATCTTTGCACTTACAACAAGTATATTTATCACGAAAATCTGTCAAATCAGCTATCTTTTTTTTTTGAAATAAAAATATTCTAAATAAAATTTCTGCAACAACTTGATAAGCCACATTAATTTAACAAAATGGGGTTTACTGTCTATTAGTCTCCCAGCGATGGACATGAAATAGAAGACATATCCTTGCACTTAAAGCAAGTATATATATCATGAAATCCTTCAAAAAAAGCTACCTAGTCTTTAAAATTAAATAATTCCAAATAAAATTTGTGCAACAACTTGATAACTCACATTGACGTAATAAAATGGTTTTTACACTCTTCTAGACTTCCACCGACGGATATGTAATTGAAGACACATACTGTCACTTATTACAAGCATTTATAGCTCGAACATCTTGCTTAACAGCTGCCCAGAAGTCATTGAAAACCATTTCTTTAAAATCAATGTGGCTTATCATGTTTTTGCAGAAATTTTATTTAAGATTTTATTGTTTTTAAGAAAACGTCGCTGTTTTTCTGGACTTTTATATCCTAGATACTTGTTATAAGTGCCCAGAGGTGTCTTCTATTACATGTCCATCGCTTTAAGACTATAAGGCAGAGAAACCAATTTTTTCAAATCCAAGTGGCTTATCAAGTTATTGCAGAAATTCTCTTTAAGATTTTTTTATTTTGAGGAAATAGTTGCTATTTTGCAGGATTTTCGAGCAACAGATTCTTGAAATAAGTGCTAAAATATCTTGGCATTTATTACAAGTTTCTACAGCACTAAATGCCTGAAATACAGATATCATTTCTTCAAAATTAAAAAATTCTAAAAAAAATTTCTGCAAAAACTTCATTGACTTTTTAAAATGGTGTTAACTGTCTTATAGTCTTCCGAAGAAGGTCATGTAATAGAAGACACATTTTGGCACTTTTTACAAGTATCAAGTATCAAGAAAGACCATCTAATTTGCTACCATTTTTAAGACTATGAACTTCTTTACTTATCTTTGTGCAATAACTTGATAAGCCACACTTCTTTTTTTTTGTAAAAAAACAGTTTCCGATGGATTTCTATCATCCATGAACGGGTATGTGATGGGAGCCTTCCTTAAGCACCTATTATGTATGCTTACAGTCTGGTTTAGTTAAAGACTTCTTTTCTACATTGTTTTTAAACTTTGAAGGCGATTATTTCATTATTTTAATTTTGTGGCTTATCAAGTTTTTGCACTAAGCCCTTCAGTTGTTTATTGTTATTGTATCTAATTCTAAAAGTTTTTCATGACAGTCAATAACATTTCCAATTTACTACTTATTTATGATGAACGAGAGAATAAAAGTTATCCATCAAATGTTAATATAAAAAAACTTATTTAAAAACTTTTATTCCCATTGTGAAAATTTATACAACAGAAAAAAATAAAATTAAACAAGTAAATTACATGGTATTTGATAAAATGTTAATTTATAACGACACCAACACGCACACAGACTTAAACACACAAATACCACACTTATACTATAACAAAGACCAGACTTAACCAAACAATTTGTAAAAGTGTGAATATAATAGTGGTTGGTCAAACAAATGATGATGATGGTTTGAAATAAAATCTTTTTTGCCGTAAAGGAAAATTATAAAAAAAAAAACTAAAACACACAGAATTCCAAAGTTTATGTTTTATTTACTGTAAGTGTACACTCATAGAAATAAACCTGTAAAAAATTATCAGAAAAATCGACTAAAAATTTGTTAAAAATGACGTTGCAGAAAAAAAAAACTGCTAAATTTAGCAGACTTATTTTTTTTGCTAAATATTAGTAAAATAAGAACAGCAAACATAAATCTATTAACTTTACAAAACTTTAGTTATATTCGAGTTGAAATTTAGTTAATTGAAACTAGCAATTTACTGTGCTAAAATTAGCAAAAACTTTTACTAATTATTTGTAGTCTGAAAACAGCAAACAAAAACTGCAATATCAATATTAGAGTGAGATAAGTTTCTAAAAATAGAACTTTTGTGTTGTTGGAGTTGTACTTCTGAGATTATCGGCTTGTTTTTGCAATACGTGTATAATTTCAGACGAACGTGTGGCACCCGAACGAATACGTAAGGAAATGAGTTTTTATAATTCGTTCGTCTGACTTACGTTTGAGTACGTAAAGCTTTATATTATGTCAAACAGTAGAGATTGCCATGATATTCTTTTTCTGTTTTTGTTAGCTTTTTTCATATACAAATAACTCATTTTTCGTTTTTAGATGGCAACCCAACACTGTAAATGAAATATAAACAAAAACATCTGATTTTTGGTTGAAACAAAACAATAAAAGTGGTGGTAAAAACATAATTTGTATAAAAAAAACAAAAACATTTACAAATAAAAATGAAAATAAATATAAATACAAATGAACATAAAAATGATTTTTCTTTTTTTATTAAAATTTTTTGTTAAAAAGTATTTTTTTTTAATATTAAATTGTGTTCGTCTGTTTTTGACGTTTGTGTTTTTTCGCAATGTGGAAACCAAAAAAAGAGACGAAGACGACAATCTCTTACGTTTTCACTCATTTACACGATTTTTTTGAGTGACACGTCTTACAAAAACAGACCGTATGTATGCAAGAACAAAAACACCTTGTATTGAATAAAACTAGTTTTAATCACAACAAAACTCGATCTGTCGATAGATCAGTGGGCTAAAGCGCTCTGTCTAACGTTTAGCGCGAGTGCAAGTGTCATTAGAAATCAGTTTATCTATACCACGGTCAGTGATTGCACAGAAAATTTCATATAGACGCAATCGAACAAATAAAAACATAACAAATATTACATTACTCAAAAATTCAAAAAAACAGGGTCACTGACGAAGGTTCAATACCAGAAACTGCGCAGTCTGATTCAGAAAATTGAAAATTTGCAATGTAGTTATGATTTTTAGAAAACCACGCCTTTCACAATTAAAATTAAATAAAATTGCATATAATTTATAGTATTAATTGCAATTGTGTGAAAAAGACGTTGAAATTCAAACTCAAGCAATATCAACAAAATGTTTGCTATAAGTACCTTATATTTACAATAATGCTAATAACAGTATATTTTGCTAACATCAACAGAAATTTTTGTTAAAAAATTGTAGATTGCTGATTTCATAAGGGCATACTTTTATTCGCATAAAACAAAAAAACTTTAAAAATTTAAAATTTTTCATGATTTTTTCGTCTTTTAATATTTAACATTTTTTTTTGCTGATTTTAGCATTTTACTTTGTTGCTTTCAATTAACTAAAATTTAGCTCAAATATAACTAAATATCTGTGGATTCAACAGATTTATTTATGCCATTCTTATCTTACTAATATTTAGCAAAAAAAAAAAAAAAAATCTGTAAAATCTAGCTGTTATTTCTGCAACGTCATTTTAACTAAAGTTTTAGCAAAAGTAGTTACTAATTTTTTTCTATCAGTGTACATGTAAGTTTATTATGGCCCATATTGGTTGTGGTATTTTATTGGTCTGATATAGCATACTTTGTTTATGTTTCTGATGGTTTTCATGGTCATGGTCAACTTTGGTTTTTCAGGAAAAAAAATTAAAAACCTTTTTTTGTTTGCAAAAAAATGTTAATAAACATTAGGGTTACAAAACAGTAAAAATATATTCACCATCTGTTTCTATAAATCGAACGGAATAATTTCTCCAGACACAGAAGAAATTATTGTCAATAAAATTTTAATTAAACTTTTGTTTGATTTCAAACTAACTTTCAATTAAAAGTTTAATTAAAACTGAACTTGGTGCACACAAAATTTCCAGCTTTTATTAACCTCAATGACAAAAATTAAAAAAAAATCCAAAATTAAAAAAAAATCACCGAAATGTAAAACACTAGCCATAATTAAAAAAAAAATCGATTATATCGAAATAATAGCTAACATTCTTAAACATCGTCAAAATTAAAAAAAAAAACGCAAAAATTAAAAAAAAAAAATCGCAAATTTTAAAAAAATCTTTACAATTAAAAAAAAAAAAACTTAAAATTCAATGAAAATTTGCTTCACAGTTTTCTTCACAATTAAAAACAATCTTAAAAGAAAAAGAAAATTCGCTTAACTTTAAAAAAATGCAGATGTTTAAAAAAATCGCCAAAATTAAAAAAGTGCCAAAAATTAAAAATATTTTCGTATAGGTTTTAAATTTGATTTATGTGATTTTTTTAACAGTTTTGTTTTTATACAAGGTGGCGCAAAAGTAATCCTCCTATCAGAAAATGCTATAAATTTTGCGATTGGCCCCTAATGTCAGTTCTGCTTTGACATTTGTGTAGTAAACACATGCGAAATACACGTTAATAAACAATGTTACGCTACACTGCTCCAGAACGCGGAATATTGGTGACTATTTATTTGACCAATAATCGGTCGGTGACTTTGGCACAACGTGAATTTCGTCGCAGATTTCCTGGCCGTCCAACGCCTACTGGTGAAACACTGCGACGTTTAGCCGCTCGCCTCGAAGAGACTGGCACAACACGAGATGCTGCCAGGCGTGGCAGACCCCGGAGTAGCCGTTCTGCAGAGAATATTGCTGCTGTAGACGAGGATGTCATGGAAGCGCCGTCGACATCGATCAGACGACGTGCCACGCAAATCGGTATCAGTCGACGGTCTTTACAGCGAATTTTGGTACAAGATTTGAAGATGTTTCCGTACAAAGTCCAGACGGTGCATCAGCTGTTAGCTGCTGACCGCCAATCGCGTGTAACATACGCTCAAGCCATCCTTAATCACCACCAAGATTAAGATGATTTTTCATCAAAATAATCATGAGTGATGAGGCCCATTTCCATCTTAGCGGGTACGTAAATAAGCAAAATTTACGCTTCTGGGGCACTGAAAATCCGCGTGTAACCCACGAAGAGCCATTACACCCGCTCAAAGTCACTGTATGGTGTGCTGTTTTCGCTGGAGGAGTCATCGGACCTTTTTTCTTCGAATACGTCGCGGGTCAAACGGTTACTGTGAATGGTGAGCGCTACAGAGCAATGATCAACGAGTTCTTTTTGCCGCAACTTGATGAATTGGGATTGGAAAACATGTGGTTCCAACAGGACGGTGCAACGGCACACACTGCAAGTGCCACAACCGATATGCTGAAGGATGCATTTCCCGGGCGCCTAATCTCCCGTTTTGTCGATTTGCACTAGCCAGCAAGATCGCCTGATTTGACCGCTCCAGACTTCTTTTTGTGGGGCTTTTTGAAGCCGCGGGTTTATGCCAACAAGCCTCAGACTCTTGCAGCTCTTAAAGACAATATCCGTCAAGAATGTGAGGACCTATCGCCGGAAGTTTTGGCCAAAGTGATGGAAAATGCCATAAAAAGGGCTCAAATGACAATCAACTGTGGCGGCGGCCATTTACATGACATCATATTCTCGACTTGATGTAAAAAAAATTAAAATACCAAATAAAAATAATCCACAAGAAGAATCAAAGTTTTTAATTTTTTTTTTTAAATTACAGCCAAAAAACATCGGAAGGTTATTTCTGCGCCACCTGTTATACATCGAGATTATTTTTATGTTATTTTTAATTTATAACGAGCTTTTAACCTCCGTATATTTACAAAAGCAAATCAAACATATTAGCTAGGTTGATACTAGTATTTCGATCTGGCTAAAGATCTCATCAGAACCCAAAGTTTTAGAAAAGCTAGAGCCTCCATAATAGGCAGAACTTTAACAAAAAAACCTATTAATCATTAATTTTGCTCCATTCATGTCTTCTTAGTAATCAAGCACGTGGTTAGGGTCTTTTCCTAACAAGCATCATGACGTTACTAAACTTTGAAGACCAAAAATGTTCTATTTATATAAAAAAAAAATTTTACTCTGGCTCAAGTAATATTTTTTTACAGTTTTGTCAGTTTTTTGTTTTTATATACATCGAGATTATTTTTATATTATTTTTAATTTATAACGAGCTTCCAACCTCCGTATATATTTTTTTAAATTGAGCCATTTTTTTAATTTCAGCGTTATTTTAAAATATGTCGATTTTTTTCAAATGCAACGTTTTTTTTTTTTAAATTTTGGCAATTCTTTTCGTTCCAATTTTAACGTTTTTGTTTTTCCATTTATGGAAATTTTTTAAATTATAAAGATTTTTAACATTTTTTATATTGAATTGTCACGTTCGAAATCGTACTTAAAATGTTAGTATAAATATTATACAATTGTTAAATAAATAATAATTGTTAAGAGATTTTTTTTAAATTATCAATTTTTTTTAGAAATTTTTTCTCAATTATAGGCGATTATTTTTCCAATTGTGTCGATTTTTAAAATTTTAGCTTTTCTATTTCAGCATTTTTTTCAATTCTGACGTTTTTTTTTAATTATAGCGATTTTTTTTGAATTGAAGAGTTTCTGACTATATTTTTTATCATTTTTAGATTTTGTTTTTCACTTATGGCGACTTTTTCCAGTTTCGGAAAGTTTTTAAATTTTGACGATTTTTTTTTTTAATTTTCGAGATTGTTTCTAATTTTTGACAATTTTTTTTATAATTTCAATTAAAGTATTAATAGTATCTACTAAAACTTTGTTTAAACTTAACAAACAATATGGTAGTTCCAAAAGCAACGTTGGCAGTCATCAGCTCGTCCACTTCCGATTTGCATGAAACTTGGTAATCTCGTAATTAGTATGACAAAACTATTTGATTATTTTTTTAAAATTCTTTTTCGTTCGCGCCTATCGCTGCTTAAAGTTAGTATTTTTTTCTACAAATTTATAAAAATACGTATTGTTCAAATGGTAGTAAACACTGAACGCTTAGCCCGATTTTAAAAATTAATATCTCATTTCAAAGCTTATTTTGTCTTCTTTGTTATATCTAAAGATTTGATTTATATCCTTTAGAAAAAGGTTATGCATATTGAGATATTTGCGATACATGGACATTTTTAAGTTTTTTTTTTATCGTATTAATCACTTAGCCCAAAGAAGACAAAATAAGCTTTGAAATATGATATTCATTTTTAAAATCGGAAACATTCAAATATCAAAAAATGCTTTATTTGATTTGGTTCTTGTCATTAGATGAAGCTACATGCCAAATTTCGAGATTCCAGCTTTGTTAGTTTACCAGATAAACTAATCGCCCCTTTTTCCGGAGATTCGGACTTTGGCAAGTGACGAAAAGCTATAAATTTTGATTTTATATTATTTAATTATAATTAATTATATCATTTATTGCATTTATAGTAATTAAATGTGGTAAAATCCCAAAACTTATTTAACAAATTGTGAAAAGCAATCTGATGTAGGCGTGTCCCTATCCGGATTTCATTCCTGCCTAAGGAAATCTTCAGGGGACTTTGTTATTCATTTAATCCTTTTTAAATAAAAACACTATAAAACATTCAGGGTTGAAATTTAAAATTTTTTTGATTTGAAAACAATAGTTTTTCATCACAAACCAGATTGCTCGATTTTGAAATTTTTAGACTGAAACATGAGTGCTTCCCTAATTAAAATAACATACAAACATTTTTTTATTACACTTGTAAATTGTTGTTAATGTGTATTTTTGTTGTTCAAAACCATAGAAAGAAAACTAAAAAAAAAAAGTTAAGAAAAAGTGTAAATATCTTTAATGACCTTGAGGCTAAAGAACCTTTTCGTGAAGAAAAAGTAAATGAAATATTGAAAAAAGTTACCTTAATTTAAGATCACAGCATCACAAATCGGGCAAAGGGGCATTGTATCAGACACAATATTATATGTATGTCACATAAACCTGGTTCTATTTCAGAAAACTTATAACGCAGTAAATGAACTAAACATGTAAAACTAACAGAAAAACTTACTAAAAATTAGTTAAAAATAACGTTGCAGAATTTCTTTTGCCAAATATTAGTAAAATAAGAACTCCAAAAATATTACTGTTAACTTTACAAAATTAAACAATTTAACAGATTATTGCATATATTATCAATGAATTAAAGTTCGAATTTCTTTATCACGCACCTTATTCGCCAGATTTAGCTAGCTTTGATTTTTATTTTTTATTTCCAAACTTGAAAAAATCGCTCGGTGATTTGTCAATAATATAGTCTATGGAGTCTGTGTTTGATGGCTATTTTAAGGAGCTAGACAGTTCATATTATAAAAAGGGTATCGAATCTACTGCATATCGCCGGGAAAAGTGCATCGAGCTAAAACGATATTATGTTGAGAAATAAAGAAAATTTTTCCCAAATTTTTTGTGTTTTCTTTGTAAGTTTGGCTAGTTTTAGGACGTAGATACTACTGAACTCTAATTAAAATTGCAAAAAATCGCCAAAATTCGAAAAAAATCTAAAAAACTATAAAAATTTATCAAAATCGTCAAAATCAAAAAAAGGCAAAAAGACCTCTAAAAAATTTCCAAATTTAAAAATAATCGCCAAAATTTAAAAATTTAAAAATCGTCAAAAATGCAAAAAACTCCAAATTAAAAATAAAATCGTAAATCTCTTGCACATCATGGTTGTTCAATTGATGAAAGAAAAAGTCAGTAATCATGGCTCTATAACGATCACCATTGACTGTAACGTTCTGACCAGCATCGTTTTAAAACAAGTACGACCCAATGATTCCACCAGCCCATAAAGTTATACTGGATGTAACGGAGTGTCAACATACACTTGAGGATTATCATCATTCCAAAAACGGGAAGTTTTGTTTATTGACGTATCCATTTAACCAAAAGTGAGCTTCATCGCTAAACAAAATTCGCTTATGAAAATCGCTATACGTATTTCGAACAGAACCATGATTTTCAAAATAAATTTGTACAATTTGGAAGCGTTGTTCAGGCGTCAGTCTATTCATGTTGAAATGCCAAACCAAACAAAACATAAATCACTTGACAACTGACAAAATGGCCGCCAGTTAGAAAAGTGTTGCCAACTAAAAGTTCTATACCTGTATAAAAAACACCCTTTACATCGAGGTTATTTTAATGTTATTTTCGATTATTGAAATTGAGATTTTTCCCAGTACAACACAAAAATTGTGTGGTTAAGAAAACCGCGTAATTAAAAAATAGGTACAAATTTGCAACAAATTTCTGCAAAAAATAAAATAAACTGAATATTTTATTATCGCGTAATGAAAGTTGGAAATTCACCCTGTAAAATAGTGGAACATTACAACTAATTTTATATATAAATAAAACATAATTTGAAACAAAACTTGAATGTTTTCATTAGCGAGTCTATGTAGAGTTATACGCTCATAAGACTTTTTACAAATAACATTAGTTTAAGATTCTGCGACTTAAAAGTCTAACTTTCAATAACTTTAAATAATAATAATTGTTTATTTTTAAGTTATTGATACATGAACATATATTACAACAATAATTGCATTTTTCCAAGTCAATGATATAAGTTAATATATAACCATATATGAATGCACATAATTAAATTAATATTATTTATGGAACAATATTTAGGATATATATATATGTACATGATATCATACATTACCATATATGAACTTTTTGTTTACATGTCTAAACCCATATATGCTTGCATACACGGCATACATCCTCATACATGCTGATATATGAAACAATATATCCTCATACATGGAATCATTCATGTTTATATATATGACCATATATTATCATTTTCACCTGGGTGTTTAATAAACTTCTACAGTTATATAGCCCTCAATATTTAAATCTCAACCATCAAATTTGAAGAAAAATAATAAAAAAAAAACAGCAGAAAACATTAAAAAAATATTCATTTAACGCGTTTGGAATTCTAATTACTTGTGTTCTTTTTATGTTTTTTTTTTGCATCTTTTAAAATGTTTTTCTGCCTAAAATACTTTCAATATTTGCCCAAGGTTTTTTTTTTTTTTTTGTACCATAATGGTAATTTGGTTGGGAATTCAAATAAATATAAAAAATGAACATGTAAAATACATATTTTATAGTCGTTTTCTTCTCTTCTTTGAAAATTATTTCAAATGTAATTTGAGTTACGTGACAAAATTAGTTGAACATTTTATGTTTTTTTTAAAAGAATGTTAAAAACTAAGATAATCTTAGTTTAAAGAAAATTTTGCTTCCATCTATGCCGGTAAAGAATATTGTATTGGTGGTTAGTCCCAGTTTTAGCGTAATAAAATCGCTCAATTTAAAAAAAAATTCGCAAAATGTAAAAAAAAACGCTTAAACTTAAAAAATTTAATTTAAAATCAGAATAAGGAAAAAAATCGTTAAAATATTACTACGCGCAAGGGCCATATTGGCAACATTCAGGGAATTTCGATGGTAGAAATGACTAAAAATTTCAATTAAAATAACTGCAAATTTTATTAAATAGGTATTGATTGTATTTGTTTTAAGCTTGTCTAAAAATGTAGTAATTTTTTATTTTTTTTTTAATGAAAAACCGTATATTTTGCATTTTCGAATATTCGAGAAATCGTTTTTTTTTTGGGTTGGTTAACCGGTTATTTTTTAAAAAGATATTTTACTTGAAAAACTAACCAATCCTCTCAAAATGCGTTACCTTTATACGACATTAAATATTTTGAGTTTATATTATCGACTTTTTGGCCATTTTAGACCAACATAGAAAAATCCCTCAATTTAAAAATTTTACACAAATTTTGTTCTAAATTTAAAATTTGTGTTAAAGTAAATGTTTCCCAGTTTAAAATTGGTATTCTTGGTTAGAACGGGTTTAAATTAAGGGCGGCCATTTTCAGAAGAAAGGAGAAGATATATCGCCATGGATATATTCCATGGTTAGCCAGTGATTTTTTGTACCGCTGGCAGCTTCTGACTGGGCAAGTTTAAATAAAATCTGCGGAATCACCAATGAGTAATTTCCTTGTGAGTGTAAAAAAAAAACAACTACACTCATAGAAATAAACATGTGCAAATAGCAGAAAAAGCTACTAAAAATTAGTTCAAAATTACCTTGCAGAAAAAACTGCAAAAATTTAGCAAATTTTTTTGCTAAATATTAATAAAATGAGAACAGCAAAAACAAATCTATTAACTCTACAACATTTTAGTTATATTCGATGTGAGTTTTAGTTAATTGAAAATAGAATCTTATTCTATAAAATTAGCAACAATTAGTGAATTTTTATTGTTGATCTATATAAATTGTATGTGAGTTGTTGGTTAGTTCGGTTAAAGATCATGAATATTTTTCCATATTAACAGAAAAATTATAATTTTATTTGTGATAATTTACTTTAATTAACAGAAAAAACAATTAGAAAAAAGTTATTTGACACCTGCATGAATGGAGTTAACTTTCTAGCCCGCAACAATTTTTACTTAATATATCTAGACTCAAAATAGCTAACAAAACTGTAATATTAACAAAGATTTTGCTATATTTACCTTAAATTTAGTAGAATGCAAATAACAGTTTATTTTGCTAAAATCAACAGAAATTTTTGATAAAAAATTGTATATTGCTGATTTCATAAGGGCAGACTTTTATTCGTGTAAAAAAAAAAACTAAAAAAAACTTAAAAAATTTCACATTTTTTAATCATTTTTTTTGTCTACTAATATTTAGTAAATGTTTTTCTTTGCTGATTTTAACTAAAAAAAACTTCAAAAATTTCACATTAATAATTAATAATTTTTTTCTCTACTCATATTTAGTAAATGTTTTTTTGCTGATTTTAGCAGATTATTTTGCTACTTTCAATGAACTAAAATTTAGCTCAACTATAACTAAATATTTGTAAATTCAACAGATTTATTTTTACTATTCTTATATTACTACACTCACGGAACTTCTGCTTTAAAAACATGTATTTGTTTGGGTTGTAATACAGTTTCTCTATTTTGAATATAAATGTCAGTCATTTGTAAACAAAATAAATTTTTTACTAACCTTGCAGTTCATTAAAAAAAAACAAACCACATCAAATGACTGTTTTATGATTTTACATTCATTTGTTACAGTCGTTTCTGTTATTTAAAAAAATAAAAAAAAAAATAAATGCTTGTTTATTTTTTACTAACATATGTGGTTAATTTTTATTGCACTTGTTAGTAATTTTTTGAACAGTAAAAACAAATGTTTGTTGAATTTAATGAAATGTTAGTCGTCCTGTCTTCAAGTGAAATTTCATTTGTATTTGACTACATTTGCTGTCGTTATAACCTACATAATATCCTTAGTGTAATATTGAGTAAAATAATCCGATAATTTTATCAGTTTTTTCTGCAAGGTAATTTTTTTAACTAATTTGGAGAATCTTTTTGTTTTGCAATTTTTACAGAATGTTCAAAATAATTAGCGTATATTTAACAGCAGACTTGTAAAAGCAACTTCAAAAGTACACTCATAAAAAAAAGTTTGTAAAGTCAGCAAAATTTTAGTCAGGAGGATGCTAGCAAAAAAGTTGCTAGTGTCAGCAAAATCTTTTGCTGAAAATCAGCGAGCTGATTTTTAGCAACAAAATTTGTAGATTCAGCAAAAGTTTTGCTAACACTTAGTAGATTAGAAATAAAAAAGCGTTGGTAAAAATTAATAAATTTTTTGCTGAATTTTAGTAGACTGAAAAAAACGCAAAAAATTTGTAGAAAAATTGTAATTTAGTTAATTTATTTGCTGAAAATCATAAAACATATTTTTGTGATTCTTTTAAAAATAATTTACTATAATAACGAAATATAACAATTTTAATTTTCCCACATTGACGACATGAATTAATTTAATATCTGAAAATATATAGAAATAAATATATATAACATAACAAAAATTTTCATCAACTACTTACATCAATGGTTGTCTTAATGATGCTATCTTTTCAATGACGAAACCGCCGAAGATAATTCTAGAAACGAAACGAAAAAATAAACAAAACAAACGAAACGAAAAAAACAACCCTTTTTTTGCAATAAGAAAAAGAAACCATACAAATCTACCTAAGATGTGTGTTTTTATCTTTCTCTTTACTCTGTCTACATGTCTGTATATGTTTTTTTCATGGTTGATTTTTTTACTTGTCTTGTTAGAGTTGTACTTTTTAATATCATTTTCCTCTTCTCTACTACATCTTGACATGCCGCAACATCTGCTTATCAGCACAATTTTTTTAGCAAAATTAATTAGTAAAACATTAGTATATTAGTAAAGCATTAGTATAAAACAGTTAAGTGCTGAATAAGTATAACAAAAATTTTAGCTGAAAACACGATTTTAGCAAAAATATTTGTTAAAAAATAGTATACCTGATTTACAAGATGTTTTACTAACTTTTCTACTAACTTATTTTTTGAGTGTAGTAAAAATAACTAGAAATTGTAGTTAAGCTTAAACTAATTTAAATTTTTTTTTTTTTTTTTTTTTTTTTGTAATTTTAATGTTTTATTTCAATATTTCATTTAACAAATTAAAAATTTTTGCTTCAGCGCCAATTATGGCTTTATAGAGGCTAAAAAAAAAAAAAAAATAAAAAAAAAAATAAAAAGTAGGCAACAATAAATATATTACAATTTTAATGTATAATTTAAATTAAAAATTTAACAATATATTATATATAAAAATAAATAAAAAAAGAATTAAAAATATACATATTTACATTTTTAATAATGTTAAGTCGTAAGAAGTATTTCGACGTTATTAAGCAAGTATTGTTTTATACTTCCTTTAAAAGTTGACAATATAGAAATATTTTTAAGATTGTCGGGTAATTGGTTATACTCCTTTGCACCAGCGAAAGTAACTCGTTGTTTAGTCAACTCGAGGCGACATATCGCTACGTTCAGATCCGTCGCATGTCTTGTTATTCTAGGAGTGTTTATCAGATTTTGATGAAACTGTATAATGTGAGATCCATATCCTTTAATACATTTAAAAACATAAATCAAAATTTGTTGTTTATATAACCCTCGTATTGGAAGTATAGTTTTTGCAAAAATCTTATATAAATCAACTGTACTAAATCTTAACGGCAGATTAAACACGATCTTCAAAGCTTTATTCTGTTTTGATTGCAGCGACTTTATTACTGAGCTTAATTTAGAGGCATAGATCATTGGAAGACATGTTAAGTGTGAGTGAATTAAAGAATTGTAGAGTAAAATTTTCGTTTCCGGATTCAATTTGTTTCTAAATTTATACAAAATACCAATTCCAGATGATATTTTAGATTTCAGTTGATTAATGTGGTTTTCCCATGTAAGATTGTGAGATAGATTAATTCCTAAATATTTAACACTCTCTGACTCATTTATCAAATTATCACCAATATGTATGCTCATAACTTCATCGTTCCTTGAAATATGTGGCTTAAACTTTATAAATTTAGTTTTCCCTGAATTTAAAATAAGTTTGTTAATTTTAATTTTTTTTATTTACAGTTTTGTTTCGGGGCATTTCCCTGCTGGGCACCTCAACTGAAATCTATGTCTATGGAACACAATATGCATTTATTTTAATAACACTTGCATTGTCTGGTGTCATATCGTGGTATGTTTTTCTGCCAGTTTTCTGTAATCTACAATTAACATCCACCTATGAGGTAAGTCAAGTTTTCAAAGTTAATTATAATATTATATTTGTTCTTTATTTTTCCTTTAATTGGCATTAAAAATAATTGGCTTATATTAAATTTTTCATTTGTATATAAAATACACAAAGTAATTGTATATTAATATGTAGCTACAGTGGTGGATGAAATAATGGAAAAGTGGAAATTTAAAGAAATGTTTTAAATAAAAAACTATAAAGTTTTTATACGTTTTTAATAAATAATTTTTTCTAATTTGTTAAAGATGGAGAAATTTAAGAATTTAAAACTTAAAAGTTTATTTATTTTTTGTTTTGTAAATATTTTTTTTATTTAGCTTATAAGAAAACGTTTTGAAGTTTAAAATATTTAAGCTCATTTAAAAATGCGTTAATTTAAATTTTCCCTATTATTTATAGTCCATCTTATTTGAGTCTGTTTTCTTTTTTAAGTCTATTTGTTGTATTATATTTTTGTATTTATGTATATTATTTGTTTATTATATTTTATTTAATTTTTTTTTTTTAAACTGTAATATTGCATACCATTCAACGTCAAACGTCTGCTTTATTATCAGTACACTAGTACTACTAGTACTCGAGTTACAGTACGTTGACATGAACTTGATGCTGAACCATTTCTTAATACAATCATTGTCATCATCATCATCATCATAGAGTAATCTTGGAATAGCATAGGGAATTCGAAATGAATTTTGTATTTAAACGCTTTTTGTTTATTCAATTTTTCTTTTTTTGGTTATATATAGAAATAACAATTCCCTAAAGTAAAATTAAAATGCTGGTGTATGAATTTTAATAATACTATTTGATTAATATTTTATGTGCATGTATGGAAATTCAATTTCCCGTGTAAAAAAGTTCTAATCTGAGCAGATCTAGTTAGATCTGTTTTACCAGATCCAAACAGATCTCATAGCATATATGACCAGCTCGAATTAGTTCTCAAAAATGGGGACAAATTTGAGATCTAATTATATCTAATCAAATCTGGGCAGATCTAATATTTTTAGATTTGGAGTGTTTTAATAATTTTTAAAATTTCCTAGTTAAATTATTAAAAAATGATTATTTTAATACGTTTATTCAAAAGCTTGGCGCAAATATATAGATAACAAAGAAAAGGTGAAACAAGTCCACATTTTTAAATGTTTCACCTTTTTGAAATTTGGCTATGGCGAAGTCATTTGTTTTTTTTTTTATTTATTTTTTTTTTTAAGGTTTATAAAAATCCCGATGAATCCGCCGAACAAAATAACAAATACAATAAAAATGAAAAAGAATATTTAAAGTTTACATGTCTTAAACAAATTAAATTTAGGTACATTTTTACTTTGGTGTCTTTGAAATGGCTCAGACTTGGGCAAAGGGATTATGAAATCTTCTCAGATATGAGCAGATCATAGCTGATGACAGAAACGAGTGTTAACCAATTTCCCACATTGCTCAATATATAAACAGATCTGGTACTAGAAACGATCAGATCTGAGCGCAACCCTCTAACTGGCAAAAGATTTTTTGCAACGAAATTCATACCATGTGCTCCACGCGAAAAACAAATAATAAGTTCTTCAACAAAATTGTTTATCGTTGCCTAATTTAGGCGAAATGAGCCAAAATATTATAGGGTGCATTTTGAAAACTAAAGCATATAAAAGAGAAGTTTTGAACAAAAAATATTTTTCTTACCAAGATATAACCACGCTCGAAAAATTATTTTTTTCTGCCCTATTTAAGAAGATATCGCGATTTTCGCTTCTTGGGAAATGCGAAATTAGACGAAAAAGTATCTAAACTTCAATTTATATTGTTCAAACTTCAACGCTTTGCTACTAATACTTCTTTCTGCAAAATTTCATAAAAATCAGTCTATTAGTTTATAAGTTAAGACGATGTCCTTTAGAGGAATCATGATGAAATCCTGTGAGTAAGGACTGTAAAGTAAGGACTTATTATGAAAGATAAAGCTTCAATCTTACTTATATTTTATTATAAAGAGTTTTTAGTCAACTTAAATTGGTTTTTTAGATTTTTAAAAACTATATTTTTTTAAAACTAATTAGTTTTTGAAATTTTACGAAATTTTGATTTTGAAGCTTTCTCGCTTCCAAACCGTGGACGGCACACGAAAAATTTCTTCGCAAAATATTTAGAAAATTTAGTTTTCTATCGGAATAAATGCCATATCCTATCAAATATGATCAGATCTGGCCCAGATCTAATTATATTCAATCATATCTAATTAGAATCAATCATATCTAGTTAAATCTGATCAGATCTAATTTTTTTTACTCGGGTTCTTTTTGTTTGTTTTACATATCATTATTTACGTAAATTAGTATGAATTATTGGGGTTTCTATATGTGGGCAAAAGCTTTTTTTTATCTTTGATTTATAAAAATTTAAATGTAGAAATGGTTTTAAAAAAACTGTTATACATATTAATATTTTATTATTTTAATCGATCAAGATTTTATTGAAATGAAAAAAAAAAAATGTTTTTTGAACCATATTGAAAATTTTTTTAAACATGATAAAAGTTAGCAAAACTGTGAATTGTGAAAACGAAATTGCTTTTTATGTCAAGACTGTTTCTCAACAAAAAAAAAAACAAATAATATATTTAAAAAAAAAAAAATCATGGATAATTTCCAAAGTTATAGCCATTTTAGTGCAAAAAAAAGTTAGAAAAAGAATTAAGAACAAGTAACAGAGTTTTTCAGTGGGTAGTAATAATAAAATTTGCTTGCCGACAAGGTCATTACAAAAATTTATTTTCTTTAACTAATTTTAATTTTCATGATTACAATTTTTGCGCCACAACAAATTTTCACTCAAATATTTTTTTTCATTCAAATTTTTTTTTTTAACTCGAAAAATTGTTTTACTCGTCCTATTAAAAAACGAGACAGAAACTCGATTGGGCTATAACTTATCCAAGATTCATTAAGATCTGAGGGATCGTGCCAGAAGATTTCACTGGCTAGTACTTCCTACGAAGTCGGGCTTTACTAAAAATCGACAGAAACTTATTAAGAAACTAATAAAATGTATTATTTACTAGTTGAAAAGCCTGCCATGCCACAGTGGGGTAAATCACAAACATTTTGGAAATAATTCAGCCATTTCTTGCTGGCTGAACGGATTGCTATGAAACTTCACCGATGGCCATGAAACCCAATATAATTTCAAGCTTAAGTGTAAAAGAACGGCCAACTAGATCCATCAGTACCTAATAAATTAGAATCCTCGGGTAATCAAAAAAAGACGGAAATGAACATTTTAATAATGAACATTTTAATAAACCCATGTGTCTTCTTATATAACCGGGCTTAAATCGCTATTTTACCGGTTTGCTTTTGAAATATCTTGACCAAAAGCTAAAATACCGAAACACGTATTGTATGGATTAAACAAAATGTAATAGGTAAAATTTTGAAATAAACACTGTGATATTAGAAGGCACATGTAACGACTGGAATCGTAGTTTTAAAATTTTCATATTGATATTGATGTGGGCGTGGTGGGCAATCATCGTTATAATGAAAAGTTAGTGTTTGCCAACCATGGCTAAATATGCTTTATTTTATTGCAGCTCCTTCTTTTCAGAAAGACTCAAAGGAAAAGCTTCATCATATTTATGAACTGCTCATAGTATTAGTATTTCATAGTATTTATGAAAGATTTCATAAAAAAAAATCAATTTATTATATTTATGAAATGATTCACTATAGAAATGAAGGATATTTTGTATTAGTAAAGATTTCCAATTTTTTTTTTTTATTTCAAGGAATGGAGGGAACAACATGATCGATTTTTTTTTTTGGGTTTTTCGTAAAATAAAAAACTCTTTTTTATATAAAAATTTAAGGTTTTGAGAATTATTGCCTTAGGAAATACAAATTTAATGGACCTTTTCCAAATAGACAAACCATAACATTCTGATATCTTTTCGTATAGGAAAATCATAAGATTTGAAAAATATTCTCCGATTTCGAGAATTTTGATTAAAGAATACCTTCCGATTTGGCGAACTTTCTACTAGATACAACCCTTCTATTTCATTGTTAAATATTCTCTCGAGTTTAATATCATAGACATTTTTCCTACACTTAGGAAAAAGTTCTATAATATTGATGAAACTATTTCATAAAACGCTTACCAGTATAAATATTAGAAAGTGTTTTATAAGTATTTCCGACAAATGATTCATAAACCTTAATTATTTCCATACAGATCTAATTAAAAAAAATTTTAAACTTTCTTATTTTGGGTGCAAATTCTAATGCTTGTAATTCTCATTAAGTAAGTATTTTTATTTACTTAAATATTAAAAAAAAAAAACTAAACAATCGTATTAATGAAAATTTTTCACATACTTGATAAAGATGCTTAATTAACAATGATACAACGATTAAAACTATGGGAACATTCTTATATTTCACCGATTTTTTTTTTTTTGTAGATTTTGTAAGATATTTTTTCTAAAATTTAAATATGGTTAAACTTTATATTTAACATTATTTACAGATTTAATACTTGTACACTAATCTTGATCGATTATAATTATTATTACTTTATGACAAAATAAAATTCATTATAGTTGAAAACTACACTCATTGAAACAAACCAGTAAAAATAGCAGAAAAAGTTACTAAAAACTAGTCCAAAATTACATTGCAGAAAAAACTGCTAAATTGAGCTCAAATATAATTTAACTAAAATTTTGCTCAAATAAATAAATAAATATTTGTAGATTCAAAAGATTTATTTTTGCTATTCTTATCTTACTAATATTTAGCAAAAAAAAAAAAAAAAAAATCTGCTAATTTCAGCAGTTTTTTCTGCAAATTCATTTCTAACTAATTTCTAGTAGTTTTAGCAAAACAAATATTATTCATTTTTTTCTATCAGTGTATTGAAGTGCTTAAAAACAACACCTTTAACTAGAAAACATTTCTAATACTAAAAAACAAATTTTCTTCTTCAAAATATTCTATTGCATCTTTTAACTCTTCAAAATTATTCTACGGTTCATATTTTTCTATTGTTCGTTTTAGTTGTAGTTTTTAACAGCAAAAAAAAAAAAAAGTGCAATCTATTGTTAATTTACATTTTAAATAAAAAATAAATGAAATTAAAAAGAAATAAATAAAAAATATTTTCTAGTATTTGGAAATGCGTTACGGTAAAGCAATACGTTTATTTGGCTCCATACTATTCTCTATTGGCACGGTAAGTAATTGCAAACTGAAACGATTCTTTTATAGATTTTTAACAAAAGTTATTTAATTGAAAACTTGTGTTTTTTTTCTTTCATTTCTTTCATTTCTGTATATTTTCATTTTCAAAATCTATTGTATCAATATATAATATCTCAACCCCTTGAACAATGTGTTAACAACTCACTTCCGGCGGATCTATGCTTGTTCATTGGTATTGTTGATGCCATACATTATTCTGGCTTTCGAATGCGTCTATGGGTGTGTTTGTGTTTTATTTCCGTTTTAGCTTATATGGTTGCCCATAGTGATTTATGTACCAGCATTGGCGTTTAATCAAGGTAAAGTAATATCAATATTATTTTATAGGATTTCTTTAAGTTATTAAATTTAGGTTTTTAAATTAAAATATCAGAATCGTGTTAATGCTTTAACAAAATCTATAAAACTTTAATAAACTAGATTTCGAAATAAATCTAGTAGATTTTTCATGACAGATTCTCTTTATAAGAGAAAACTGTTAACCATTTAATGCATTTGTTGTATGTATGTATACAATAATACATTTTCAGAGCAACTTTCTCATTTCCAACGTTACATTTTGCAAAATGAAGTATTACAAAAAGATCTCAGAGTCCTATACTTTAGATTTGCTTTCTTCTTTTTTTTTTTTTTTTTTTTTTTTCTTTTTAATTTAACCAATACTCAGGGGATGCCCCCTACTCATGCAGTGCATTGTATTGATCAGGAAAGTAGGGTATGGGAGGGAGGAAAGAGGGAGTAGTGTGTGTGGATATTTGATTTAAATTTTTCTAAATTGTAAGTAACAGGGAAGACTATGTTCCACATACGAATCGTTCGACTAAAAAACGAATTTTCTCTGTAATGCGTTGTGCGAAACACAGGACAATCAACTACAAATGGATGTACTCTACTAGATAAGCGAGTATTAAGAATAAAAACTCGGGCTCGTGTAATAAGTTCACTTATCTCAGATGAGCATCTCCCATGGTAATATCGATAGAAAAGTGTTACACAACCCACATTCCGATAATGCTCCAGTGAATCAATAGAGTTGGATACACTACTGTCATTGATAAGCTTCACCGCCCTCCCCTGAACACGGTCCATAAGCTTCAGAATATGCAGTGGAGCCATTGCCCATATATGAGAATTGTATTCCATTTTCGGCCGGATATAGCTGGTATAAATAGTAAGGAGATCGGATGGAGTGAAATAAGTATTGCACCGTTTCTGAAAACCAAGACACTTGAATGCCTCTTTCGACACTTGAAATATGTGCTTATTCCAACGGACATCACTTGTACCCAAGTGAAGAGTTTTTGTGCTACATATTTAAATTTTTAAAAAATATAGCTTTCCTAAAGAAATTTGGAACATCATGGAGTGTGTGGTGGGGGGGGGGGGGGGGGGGGGGGTGTGGGGTAAAGAAATGATTAAATGTATTAGGTGTTATTTAAATTTCAAATAAACGTATATCTAATAAAAATTCTATAATAGAATTTCAATCAAGAATTGTGAATGTTTGGTTTTTCACACTTATAACTATTGTGATGGAATTGTAGTTCTGTTTGTTATATTTAGGGATTTAAAATTCAAATCAAATAGATTTTGAGGTAGTTTATATGCAATATGAGATATGCCTTTATATGGAATTGTATTTTTAAAATTGTTGTTTTTTCTTTTTAGTAACTGGAGTCAATATTCATATTATAACACCGGTTGTATGCATTGTATGCATATTTTATACATGTGTGGTAAGCTAAAAATAATATACTGAGAAAAAAATATATATTTAGAACTCTAAAAATCTTCTTACCTTTTGAATAGTTTTCTGTTTAAATTTGCACCAGTGAGTATTCTGATATGGAATGAATGGTAGCTCTCCACCATCTTTCACTCTGTTTTTCTATGAATATAAATTTCAGAGATTTTTCGTTTCTGAGCTTTCAGCATCAACGTAATGGGGTTGAACTATCTCAACTCAACTTAAAATATTGTTGTTTTTGACATCACTGTTTCTTAAATTGTAGAATTTTGGTAGGTGTTAAGTATATTGAACTGAGGGAACTACAAAGTTTGAAGGCACTGACGCATCTGAATTCGGAAATATGAGATCTTGATAATCGGAAAAAACTATAAAAATGTACAATGTTGTACTTATTTAATATTCTTGAAATATGCTATAGATATGAAACTCATCAAGATGCAACATGATTTTTATTTGGAAAGGTCAAAGGTCACTTTTCTTGACCTATATGTCGGGAAGCTATGTCTTTGAAAGCGACAATTTTAAAAATCTAATAATAATATATGTTGAAGATGGCTTCCTTCTCTACAGTTGCGATAAATTTCAAAGTGGAGGTATTTTTGGATTCAGCAATATAAATCATATTGTAAATGTAGGTATTTTACAAGGAAATTAAAGTTATGTAACAAGAAGAGTCCTTTCCTGGGTTAAAAATGATTGCGGTGAAATTTGGTGAAGTTATAAAGAATCAAAAATTAACAGACCCATGGTTTTTTAGCTGCCCCATCTGTCATTTATTAGTTAAAAAGTGGGTTTAAATATTACCCTATTTTCTGTGTTTTGAGTTTTTTTTTCATATTTTTTCCAAATAAACTATACATAAAGGGTGATTTTTATACAGGTATATAACTTTACGTTGGCAACACTTTTTTAACTTTCGGCAATTTTGTCGGCTGTCAAGTGATTTATGTTTAGTTTGGTGTGACATTTTAACATGAATAGACTGACGCCTTCCAAATTGTGCAAAATTTATTTTGAAAATCATGGTTCTGTTCGAAATACGTATTTTTCGAATAATTTTCGTATAATTTTGTTTAGCGATGAAGCTCACTTTTGGTTAAAAAGATACGTCAATAAACAAAACTGCCGTATTTGGAGTGATGATAATCGTTAAGTGTATGTTGAGACACCGTGTCATCTAGAAAAACTGATTGTTTGGTGTGCTTTATGGGCTGGTGGTGTCATTGGTCCGTGCTTCTTTAAAAACGATGGTGGTCAGAACATTACAGTAAATGGTGACCGTTATAGAGCCATGATTACTGACTTTTTCGTTCATCGATTGAACAACCATGACGTGCAGGAGCTGTGGTTTCAACAAGACTGGGCAACATGTGACACAGCTCGTGCCACAATTGATTTATTGAAGGAAATGTTTGGTAACTGAAGAGTTTCAAGTTTCGGACCCGTGAATTGGCCTCGAGAATCGTGCGATTTAGTCGATAAACCATAAGCGATTGACCACTTGGAGGACAACATATACGGCCACAAATGTTAGAAAAAGTCATCGAAAATTGGACCTCCAAATTAGACTACGTCCGAGCCAGCCGTAGCGGTCATATGCCAGAAGTACTATTTGAATTATAATGCCAGAAGTTTATCTTTCGAAAAAAGTAATTTTCATGTCAATTTAAAAAATTCTTCTTTGTTTTATTCTATTTCAAAGTTCTATACTTCTGTAAAAAACACCCTTTACATAAAAATTAAATTTTTAAGAAAATATTAAACTTTTATGTGCGTACAAAGCATAAAAGTTTCAATTTTAATTGATTATACCACCACTACACCCAGAAAACAGACTCGGTATTAGCAACCGTATTAGTAGCCAATCGAATGATTCTGTTGAATCTATTGAATTTATTTATTATCACCAAATTTCTGTTGACTGAATGTAAATTCTATTGTTATGACAGAATTTTTGTTGTTTCAATCCATTGATTGTTATCACAACCGAGAAATTTGTTTTCGCAACAAGCGAAGTATTCGACTGGCAACAAATACGGTTGCTACTACCGTGTCTATTTTCTGGGTGTAGAGGGCGCTATATTACTATCAAACTGAAAACGCATAATGGGAAACCAACGTATCTTCTTACCAAGTTTTGATACAAAATACGCACGGAATCTATGCTTGGTAAAAATGGGTTAAAATAAGATTTGACCACATAATTCATTAAACCACGCATGTGCGACTAAATTTTAAGTTGAATTTTTCTTAACTTTTCTCTTAACAATTTCCCCAAAAACCAGATTTGTTGGTAAAAAATTTACAAACCAAATTGGGACTTTGCAAGGAAAGGTTACACGAAAACGTGTGGTCGCACCCCCGAATAATAGACAAATTTTAAAAATTTCATAAGAGAACATTTTTGCGGTTTTTTTTTATAACTTTATCAGCACTCAAAAAAATGTATTCTCTCAAACACATTTTTAATTTATTATTTATTATAAGCTTTTCAAGAAAAAGACTGTGTGCCACTAATTCGAAATTTTTAATTTTTTAATCTGAAATCGTACGGTTTTGTACATTTTCCCATATAGAGATATCGTCAGAAAACTATTCAAAAATTTGGAGATTTGTTCTTCTGATCAATTTTATAGAGAAAATGGATCTACGATTACGTGAATTAAATTTGCTTAAAATATTTTCTAGGGTGGTCTTAAAGCTGTTGTTTGGACTGATGTTATACAAACTGTAATAATGGTGGGCGCCATTATATTTGTAATTGTCAAAGGTACCATTGATGTTGGTGGTTTAGGTGTGGTATGGGAACGTAATTGGAATACTGGCCGAATTGAATTGCCAGAGTATGTTATCAACATATTTTAAAGCGATTAGCGATGACTACAAACTAAAATCTCTAATTGCATTAATTGTATTAAAGATTAACTTAAGCAGTTGTTTCCATATTTTAGACTCACTTGGGATCCTACAGCGCGCATTTCAATATTATCAGTTTTAGTGGGTACAACTTTATGGTACACTCAAGTTTGCTGTGGCAATCAAGTTATAGTACAGCGTTATCTTTCTGTTCCCTCATTAAAAGATGCAAAAATGGCATGTCTGTATTTTACCATTGGTATTATTCTATTAAATGTTTTCACTTTCTATAATGGTTTATTAATATTTGCCAATTATTATGATTGTGATCCACTAAGTACAAAGGTGAGTGAGAGAAAATACAAAAGAATGTGAGAGTTAAAACAGAATTTAAGCGACAACGAAGGAACAACAAAATAAAAGTTTAAAAAGTAGTTAACAGTTGCAACTTTCATTCTGTTTTTCCATTGTAGCCTGCAGTTATAAATCTGTTTTATTCTATTACTTTTAGTTGGCCAAAGCCAAAGATCAATTGGTGCCTTTAATGGTTATGGAAACTCTAAGATTTTTACCTGGTATGTCCGGTTTATTTGTGGCTGGTGTATTTAGTGCGGCTCTGAGTTCCCTGTCAACTGGTTTAAATTCTTTGGCCGCTGTTTTTTTAGAAGATTATATAAAGCCTTATCGCAAAACATCTTTATCCGAGACTCAGACAGCATTTATAATGCGGTTTACAGTAGTATTTATAGGAGTATTAAGTGTGGCATTAGTATTTGTAGTAGAATACTTGGGACATGCAGTACTACAACTTTCGACTACATTATCCTCCGTAACAGGAGGACCTTTGTTAAGTCTTTTTCTGATGGGTCTGCTAATGCCCTGGATTAACTCGAAGGTACAAAAAGCACAAATTACACTGTGAAACAAGAAATTGTATCCTCAATGGAACAAAAGAAAAATTAAAGTACACTATAATTAGATCAAAACTTCCAAATAGGTTTGAAAACTTAGCTCGAATTAAATTTGTATAGCCATTTTAAGTTTGGCTAATTTTTACCGTTTCTTTTCTAATATGCGGGGAAGTTCAAAATGTAAAAGGCTATTTAATGCATCCAAAAATAGGTTTCTCCACATATATACTCATATATGGTCATATATTTTCATATACGATACAAAAATATGTGTCTACACATATATAATCATACATACTCATATACAAACTTATATCTGGTCATATATTTTCATATACGATCCCATACTTGCATGGGTAGTTCATTTCATTGAAATACATTAAAAAAATCTAAAACTTGTCCTGAAAAAATCGCAATTTTAAAAGTCCTTATAAATGAAATTCGAGCTAAGTTTTTAAGCCTCTTTAGGGGTTTTGATTAATCGGTGACCTTAAATTTGTTGCACAGTGTTATCAAAAACCATTTCTCATTTCATTTAAATGCTCATTTTTTTTATTAAATTTTAGAGTGCCATGACTGGCTGTTTAATATCTTTTGCCGTTATGACTTGGATTTGTGTTAAATGTCAAATAGCTTTAGCCACTGGTGAATTAGTGTATATGGAAAAACCAGTAACAACCGAGGGTTGTACCTATGATTTTGAATCAATGATCTCTATGGCCAATCAAACTTTACAGGCTGTCGAAACAACGTGAATATACTTTAAAGCCCACTTTATGATATTTTCGTAATTTCTCAAAATTGTTTATTTCATTTTTTTTTAGTACCAAAACTTTTTCTCAGTATATTTATCTCATGTCTTTTACCTATTATGCTGCCGCCGGCAGTGTTTTATCTATAGTTTTTGCCAATTTAGCTACATTTGTATTTGGTCGCAATGATGTCTCCACTATGAATCGTAAATTATTTGCTCCATGTATTCGTCGTTTTATAAAATCCAAGGAATACATGAGCGTGGACAATAATGAAAAATCTGTGATACTAATTTACGAGATGAAAGGTGACTTAAGGAAGTCCTCAAAGGATTTTAGTCTATAAGAAAATGTGATTGTTTTAATATTTTTTATGTTTAAAAATTTTATTTTTGTAAAAGACTCTCTGGTATTTGGAAAGTCAATAAAAGAAAGTATTTTAAGAGAAATTATTGCATTTTTTTTGTGCAGCGAGCACGCAGAGAAAAGAGCATTATGTTATGATAGTTTAGGAGTACGTATAATGTAATGGTTGAAAAACGCTACATAATCATAATGTAATTTTGTCAAATATTATTTTGTTAAAAGTTGAACAAAATTTGAATGTTTTCATGAAAGTTTGCATAATTTTCGGAAAATTATCACTTTAATTTGATTACCATTTGATTACCATTTGATTACTTTGATTACTTTTTTATAAAAAATCTGTAATTCTTGGTGTCCTGGCATCTAAGCATCGCAGAGCAAAAAGTGTATTAATTTGGAACATCGCCTGTATCTCGGAAAACTTTTACTCCGTTTGTAGAATTGTTTTCTTCAAAAATCCCCTAATAATCGCCTATAAATAAAATTGAGACGGAGGAGATTAGAAAAATAAACAAAATCTAAAAATAGAATATTTGTGTTTGGTAGTGTGGGTCACTTCTGAATTTAATATACAATAACAGAAAAGCTAATAGGAAAGAAAACTGCAATTAAGCTGCATTACATTCGAGGCCATAATTGGGTATGATCGCTAAACGGTCATGACCTTGGTATTGTTACGATTGTAATGTAAGAAGAAGCGCAGGTTTGATTCTTACAGCCGCAGTTTGTTGAAAATTTTATAATATATAGACAATCTGACAATTATAAAACACAAATAATAATATAATTTAAATGGAAAATCACTGATGACGCTTGTCCATAAAAAGGCAGAAACTAGTCTAGTCGGATTTTAAAATAAATAGTGTTTATAATTTTTTTTACAGAAAAACGTTTATTCTTCTTCTTAACCTTAAACTTTCTAAAATTGAAAAGATATTTTTAATTTTTTTAATTTGTTTTAATTTGTATTAATTTTGGCTAATTTTTGTCTTTTTTTTAAATATGACAATTTTTGAAAATATCATTTTTTTTTGGCGATTTTCTAAATTTAGACGATTTTATTTTTCAATTTTAGGGATTTTTACTGATGTTGGCGATTTTTTTTTTCAATTAAACCTATTTTGGAATTTAAGAAATTTTTCCTGATGTTGGCAATTTTTTTCGAGTTTGGCATTTTTTTTTCCATGCAGTGCAACTTAAATTAAGGGAATTTAGCAAAAAAGTTAATTTCCTACAGAATCAAACAAAAAATGGGATTTAAACAAAAATACTAATTCTATAAGGGAATTAAGCGAAAATTAAATGATATTTTGGTAAACTACTTATATTGACCTTTTTCAATTGATTATTAGGATTTTTAGAATAATAATCTAAAATAAACTTCTAAAAGGTCACTTCTAAATATAAAAAAGACTATTTATTTCATTTTTAAACTATCCAACGTTTCGTTGGGAATTTTGCCAGCATCATCAGAGATGAATTTTATTTAATAAATAATATTTAGTCAATTTTTACATTAAGTTATTGAACGGTTTTACAATATAAAAAAAATTATCCGAAAAATAGATAAAATTTAGTTTTACAATTGAAAATTTTTTCCTTAAGCTACAGTTTAAGGTGAATTCTAAGGAATTCATTCAAAAATTAAATTAACTGGATTTGAATTTTAATTTAATTTTAAGGCTTACTGTTTTTGTAAGGAACTCGTTCTATACATTTCAATTATTTAAATTCATTCACAGGTATGAATTCATTCTATTAATAAAATTAATTAATTTAGTTTTTGGAAATTCATTCCCAAAAGGAATGAGTTCTTCTATCAACATGATAATAATGAACAAACATTTAATCAATCGGCAAATTTTTATATGTTTTAGTTTTTGTTGTTCAATTTAATTTAAGGAACCGTATCAAATGTGATACGGAGCAGCAACTAGGGTGGAATAATATTTTATATTCGAATTAATTAGTTCCAGTGTTTATACTTCTCTTTTCTTTTCTTTTCTCTTCTCTTCTCTTGTTTTTTTTGCTTTGTATTTTAGCACATACGCAAAAAATATAAGTTTGCTGTTAGCCAGCCAACAAACGTAGGCAGCATTTGTTCAGACAGTATTTTGTTTTGTAACAGAAAGCTCTGTGATTGAGCCCCACTGATACACCTTCTAGGTGTATAAAATGTGTCACAAGGTGTCTAAAATGTGTCAATTGACCCTCTTCAATGACAACATCATTTTGAATTTACCGGTCCCTTTTATATAAAAAGTCCGACCAATTACCTGTACCTGTCACCTTAGAACATTTCATGCGTGTCATCTGGAACCGGTTCCTTAAATTATGATGTCATCGTATAAGTAATGACCAGAGAACACAATTTTTTTTTTTTTTTTGCATTTTTACTCTTATTATTTATTTTTTGATTTTAAATTTTTATGCTTAAAACAACTTTTTTTTAAATGTTTATGAGCTTTAAAATTTCTGTTTTGCAGATTTTCTTCGCTTAAAAAGCGTTTTCTAAAATTTTTATTATTTTTTTTTTAAATAGTGTTTTTTTCGCGAAATTGTTTTTCTGTTATTTTATTGCATAATTTATTTTTTGCGATTTTTTTTCCAATAGATGGAAGATAGGGTGTCACTTAAAAATAGATTTGTCATTACACCCATGGCTCATTTTTGAAAAAGTGCATTTTTAATAAAATTACAAAAACTCAAAAAACACGTTTTTGCATTTGTTTCATATTTGTGAATAATTTTTAATTTCTGGCTAAAGTGAGTTAGCGTTATCCGATAAAGTCAGAACTCCATATCTGAATAATTTTGGGTATTATAGAGAAATAAATGAAATAACAAGTTTAGTTTTTCGAATTAAGGTAATTTTTAATAAAAATACACTTTTTTTTAAAATAGAGCAATTTTTGTCACGGATGTAATGAACGACAAATCGTTATTTTAAAGGAGCGTCCTAATGGATGGTATACAAAATTTGGCACAGCTGATTTTAATCCATTCCACTTATTATACCTTAAGCCATTTTTTTAACCTCAAATATTTGTTTTAAACTCAAAATGCTGGCTTTCAAACGAAAGTTTGTTTTCGACTTGAAAATGCTTTTCACCACAATTTTCTTTTTTTACCTTCGAAAGATTTTTTATTTGCAACGAAAGCACTGTGTAGGAAATAAAAAAAATCGATAAAGGCAAATTTTATGCAATTTTCTGTTGTTATTCAAACGCATGGCTCTCTTTTGAAATGGTGCTGTTATATTATAGAAAATTTTTATAAAACACATTTTTAAGAAAAGCATGACAATTTTGCACCATATTAAACAATATTATTAAAAGAAATTATGAATAATAAAAAAAATATATATAAAAACAATGTTGATATAAAAATTTTCTTTTTAAAATTTAGTATTTTGAAATGAGATTTGGAAAATCAATACGTTACTTTTGCTCCGTACTGTTTACAGTGGGTATGGTAAGTATAATGTTAAGAGAAATCATTTAAATGTTTTGTTAAAGAAAAATTTAAACTTCCCTAGATACTATATCTTCCCGTGGCAATTTACATACCGGCCTTAACATTTAGTCAAGTTAGCGGTTTGAGTATACATACCATAACGCCAGTGGTGTGTTTAGTGTGTACTTTTTACACCTGCGTGGTAAGTAATAATTAGGTGGGGAGGGGGGTGTCTAAAATAATACTCAAATTATGGTTCATTATCTTCAAAGGGTGGCCTTAAAGCTGTGATATGGACTGATGCAGTTCAAAGTTTTGTTATGTATGGCACCATTTTGACCATTTGCATTAAAGGTACTTTAGATTTGGGCGGCTTAACAGCGGTATTAGACCGCAATTGGGAAGGTGGCCGTTTGAATATACCAGAGTAAGAAATACATTTTTGAATGTAGCGGCAAATATGTCAGAATTTCTCTCTATTGTTTTAGTTTAACTTGGGATCCTACTGTTAGAATTTCAATGACTGCCATGCTGGTAGGTGGTACTTTACATAAAATCCAATCGAACGATGTTAATCAAATGTCTATACAACGTTTTATGTCCTTGCCCGACATTGGAAAAGTTAAACAGTGCATGATTTTATTTACGATATTATTAATGTTTTTATTATTTTGCTGCAGTTATATGGGTTTACTGACCTATGCTACCTATTATGATTGTGATCCATTAAGTACAAAGGTAAGCCTGAAATTTGTATAAAAGAGATAATGTTTCAAAAGATTATAGCCATTAAAAAAAAAATCCAAATTTCTGACAATTAAACTAAAAGAAATCAAAACTTCTGCCAATGAAAAGCATGATGGTTTTCTTAAAAATATAAATGAAAAAGTTTTTAAGGGTAATGAAAATATACATTAGTTTAATGAAATTTAATTTTGATTAAAGCTGTTTCTTAGAAAATGTATGAAAAAGGTTAAGGATTATTGAAAGTATAGATAATATCCATGAAACTTGGGTTTTCAGGCTGCGTCGGAAGCGGGCTTAACCCAAAGTGGCGAACACCACAAATACTTTTCATGATTATGCTTTTGGATTGTTTCGGAATAATTTCGGCGTAGAAATCAAAAACTACAATCGAACACATTTTGCAAAAAACAATTTATGACCAAAATTAATTCTGAGGAAACATGTAATTGATATATCACACATATTATATCACACATATCACATATATTTGCAGTGCAACATTAAAGCTGTAATTTTGCAGAAAAAAAATTAACCGAAATAATTGCCAAATTGTGCATCCACAAACATTCCACGCTGAATTTAATGGTGACATTTTTTGCAGTTTTATTAGTTTTTTGTTTTTATATACAACGAGATTTTTTTATGTTATTTTTAATTTATGACGCGCTTTCAATCTCCGAATATTTACAAAAAAAGCAAATCAAACATATTAGCCAGGTTGATAACTAGTATTTCGATCTTGCCAAAGATCTCATCAGAACCCGAAGTTTTAGAAAAACTAGAGCCTCCAGAATAGGCAGAGCTTTAACAAAAAGCCTCTTAATCAAACACATGGCTAGGGTATTTTCTTAACAAGCATCATGACGTTACTAAACTTTGAAGAGCAAAATTTTCAGTTTTTACTCTGGCTCAAGTAATATTTTTTTTACAATTGCATTAGTATTCGTATTGGGTTGGTCTTCAAAACTGGAAGGGTTTTTAGCGACTACCTAAAGATCCGTATAAAATAAACATCGTTGGAAAGCTTGTTTAACTACTTTTTAAATTATAAATAATATTATACCGTTTCCTGAAGTGAGAGTAGGTTAAAAACATTTTTTTCGAAGCTATGAATTTTTTTTTTACAAAAACTTATTTTCATTAATTTTTTTATCAATCAAAGGATATACATTTTTTGGAAGCAAATAAAATTTTAGTTTTTGACCTTTTCAATAATATAACTTATGTTGGCATTTTCCTATATTCATAAAACAAAATATTTCATACGAAAAAAAATTTTAAAATTGACGGGATGCGTCGGCTGCAAGCGTGTCGATCGCGGTGGCGCCGGGAGCTGGGCGTCTCGTCGGCTGCTGGGCGTGGGTATTAATCAAGATGCGGAATCGGAGAATAATCGGGAAGACCGAGTACTAACAGCTAGAATATAATATTATATATCATTTTAAAGGTACTTGAACAGGCTTTCCAAAGATACCAGTTTTATGTAGATCCTATAAGTCCCTTTTAAGATAATCGCTAAAATCTATTTCAACTTTGATGGCCCTCCCACTTCAAAGGGGGAGTGACCTCCAACAAGAGATACCATCATTTAATTAATTATTCAATTTTTAGTGGATGTACAAATTTGGAATCATTTCGGTTTATTTTGTTTATGGAAAATATTCAATGTTTTCGATATTTATAGCTAGTGTCCGATCGAAGATTTCGATCAAAAGACGATATTTGGTATTTGGAGACAACGTAGACAAATTTTGACATTGCAAACATATTTGTTGAGACAATTTAAATCGATTTTGAGTGAAAAAATTAAGAAGAAAGACGATGTTTAGCTGTAAAGTTAAATAATCGGCCGCCGAAGTTTTTCCGATTTGGCCGAAAGTTCAACGGCCAAATATTGAATTCATTGCTTAACTACGAACTTTGCTTTACATTTTATACTCAAAATCGCATCTAATAAGCCTAATAAACATTTTTGCATATGTCAAATTTGTTCATATTGCATAAAAATACCGACACGAAGCATTTTCTGGCCGAAGTTTGCGGTCGGACTCTATTGACATCAGATTTTTTTTCACATCTTTAATATTGCAATGCAAATTGCAATTCCTCAGAAAAATTTTTGATCCTAAATTGTTTTTTCGTCTATCGTTCAGTTTTCGAGAAAATTGGAAAATTTGAATTATGTGAATTCCAATAAGGTTTTTACAAAAAGTGCTCGATCGAATATTTTGCAAAATTGTTATGAAATAACCCAAATACATAATCAAGTAAAACATGTTTGATGTTTGTGCTTTTGGTTTAAATACTTTTTCCGAAGGACTGATTTGTTATATGGAAATTAAAATTATTCAACATTTTTAATTAATTTGATGAATATTTGGCATTGGCTAAATTTCTAGAAAACTTGATCAATTTTATCATAAGACAATTCTCTTAGTGTAATATATTTAATTTCGTAGATGGCTCAAGCTGATGATCAGTTACCCACCATATTAGTAATGCGTATATTGGGCTCTGTTCCTGGTTTACCTGGCCTTTTTGTTGCCGGCGTATTTAGTGCTGCTTTAAGTTCGTTATCGACCGGTCTTAATTCAATGGCCTGTGTAATATCCGAAGATTTGGTTAGACCAGTTGTTACATTAACGGAAAAACAAACTGCATTTTTTTTAAGATTCATAGTGGCTTTCTTTGGCCTTGGTTGCATAGGTCTAGTGTTTATAGTTGAAAAAATGGGCACTGTACTGCAGCTGGCAACTATGACGGGTGCAGTAACCATGGGACCAATACTGGGGTTTTATACTGCTGGTATTTGTATGCCTTGGATAAAGGAGAAGGTAAGAAAATATTGAGGAAATTTTGTTCAAATAAATATTCCGATAATTGTTAAAGCTACAGCTGTATTTTTTTTTGTGCTTTAAAATGTGACAATAAATGTCTACCATGTAAAAAACTCGAATTTTGATAAAAACAGGGTATTATTAATTACATATAAAAAGGTGTCCGTCGATGTCCGCCTGTCATTTGAAACCTTAACTACTCCGCCAATATAGAAGGGCGGTTGCTAGTTGCTATTTTTTGATCAACTTGTTTATTAATATTATAAGCAATTTGGTATTAAAAATGAATAGAATCAGTTCAAGAATGCAAAAGTTAAGAGTGAAAATGGAAAGTCACCTCAAAAATTTTCATACTTAAATTGGTATTAAAGTTATTTCAGTTACGTCGGCATTGTATGAGTAATACAAGTTTACCATTAAAAATAACAATAAATTATATATCGATTCTAAAAAAAGCAAATTTTTTTTTTTCAGTAAATTCCAGTAACATTTTTTTTGCGATTATAATTATAATTTTTTTTATCAAATTGTTTTATTGTGAAATATTTTTTAGACATATGTTTTGCAGAAATTTATTAGGATTTTTTTTTTTTGCCAATATTTGTTCCACCGAAAATATGTCGATTGTAAATAACGCCAAATATTTTTTCTTTTGCAAAATTTAGTTTTTCTTCTAATTTTTCTCGTCCACAATGTTGTTTACTAAATCTTTTTATTGCGAAATATTTTTTTTAGCATTTTCTTTTCTGCAAATTCATTCAAAACATTTTTTTTTTGCAAAATTTTATTTTTGACCCAAAATGTATCGACTGTAAAAAGCGCTTACTATTTATTCCAGCACAATTTAGTTTCCGCAAAACTTATTTTTTTCTGAAATTGTTCGCCAAATTTTTTTCCCCGCGAAATTTTTTTCGACCAAATGTAATATTGAGAAATATTTTTAGGCTTTTGTTTCGCCGAAATTTTGTTGATTCTTCGAATTTTTTTTTCGCGGAATTCTTGTTTTTTTTTTTAATTTTTCCCCTTTTTTTCATATTTTTCTTCTTATTTATGTATTTGTCAATAAATATCAGGGTTGGTATTCAATAGCTTTTAATAATAACCGCAGTTGGCTACCACAGTTACATCAAGACCGAAATGAAAATTTTAGAAAAGGGATTGATTTTAAATATATCAACATAAAGTTAAAATAGCGATAATATAATACCGAAACGCAGAATTTTTAGAGGAATTTTGCAGATATAACAAAATGTAATAGTTAAAATTTTGAAATAAACCCTGTGATACGTAACAAATGGAATCGCAGTTTTAAAAATTTCATTAATCGCAGTAAGAATAAGTTATTTTTTATTTCACTTCTCCCCATAATGAGCAACTTTACCCCCTAATGTTTCACTTCACCCCCAACGAACCACTTTCCCCTACTACAAACATTTTGTTTAACTTTTTTTCAAAAATGGTTTTAGATGTTTATGTCCCGTTTTTATTTAGTTTTTAATACATTTTTTGTTAACTTAATCACCTCTGTCCTATGTTTCACATTCACATGAAAGTGAAATCAAAACGACATTTTTGTGCTTTGTCTTTCACATACCCATTTTTATTTTCGATTTATTTTCCTGTAGAAAGTAAAACGAAAGCACTTTTTTCCTTACAGAAGTTTTTACAAATCATAATACTGCTTTATAAGTTAAAATTTAGCATTTTGACCGAAAACATATGTTTTCGATAATTTTTCTACATTTTTCGATTATTATTTCGAATATTATACATTTATGGGAAGCACCAAATTTCAATTTCATGTGCTTTTCGTATTCAACAAGTAAGGAAACCTGGGACATGGGCGAATAATCTTTATACCCTTTCCAGAAAAATATCAAAGTTTTGATTTAAAAAAAAATTGCTCAAAAACAATTCTCACAGAATGCAAACAAAATGCTTCGCAAAAAAAAAGTTCAGAAAAATGTTACATACTTTTGACTTGCTATCACTAACTCTTACGACTTTGATGTTCTACCTTACTGCTCTTATATCAAATCCCCAAAATAATTCCTAGAAACATTTCTTTAGCACATATTCGATTTTTATCAAAATCCGTAAATTTTCCGTGGAAAGCTTAAGCTGATCTTTTAAAAAAAATCAATTTGCACTGTAAAGTCTTTATCATTTCAGAGCATTTTATTGGGTGGCGTTGTTTCCTTCATAACCTTAAGTTGGATTTGTGTGAATGCTCAAATGGGTCAAATGCAAGGTGATATAAGACATCCTAAATTACCCGTCTCCGTAGAGGGATGTACATATGACTATGATAATGCCACAGCGTGGGAAAGACAAAATTATACGTAAGTTATTTTAATTTCTATAAATATATTCAACATTTTCCCCCTATATTTCTTCTCTCTTTAAGGCCCTCCGATAGAAATATATATCATCTATCCTTTATGTGGTATACCGGTTTTGGTGGCATTATTTGTTGTGTTGTGGCAAATATAGCAAGCTGCGTATTCGGTTTTACTAAGCCAGAAGATATAAATCCTGATCTCATTTCACCAGTATTAAGAAAATTTTTACCTCAAGTAGTGGCTAAGGACATTATTGATATGGATCATATAAAATTAAAAGAAAAGGAACCCTTGTATAATTTCGATTTCGAATCTGAGGCTGAAGTCGTTAAAAGAGATTCTTTAGATAAAGTAGAATAAAAGATAATAAAAATTGTGAAATATATATAAAAATTGTTTTTAATTAGTTGCTTTTGCGTTTGCATGGATTTTACTAACTTACAAATAAGTTTATCATTTAGGCCTTTTAACACTTTCAAAATTTTACATGTTCTTAGCAACATTTAAATTTTTTGATTATTTTTAAGCAAATATTTAGCAAAACTTGATCTTTTAGCTTTCTGCAATTTTAAATATACATATAGATTTATATTTTATTGTGTAACCAAGAGTGAAAAAGTCCCAGCAATATTTTTTGCTACAGATTACCTCTGAACCTGTTCTAGAACAACTTCTTTTACCACCGGTTACATGGAACCGGTTCTAGAACATGTTGCTTGGAGTCGAAATGTAAGGTGTCACAGTCCCAAAACCAGTTCTAAAACTGGTTCTAGAACCGGTTCTAAAGCAACCTGTTCTTGTGTGGAGGTAAAGAACCTATTACAAATAGGACAAACTCCGTATAAAAAGAACCAGTTGCAGAATAGATATTAGAACCTGTTACAATACAGTATAATCTGTTCTGCAACCAGTTATTTGGATATAACTATTTTACTGGGGTATAACCATATAAATAGAATGCTTTCTGAATCAGAGAAATCCAATAAAAACTTTTCAATATAGAGCTCTTTAAAATAACATACTTTCCGATTTTTAATTTTTATATTTTTTTTTTGAAAATTAAAAACCGTTAAAAAATCGCGATTTTTTTTTAAATTTTTTAAATATATGTACAAAAAATAAATTATATTTGAAGACCCTCAGTGAATTCCATTTGCGATTTATCATGGATCTCATGATATATAAATAAACCTTTGTATATTCCGAGTAAAAAACGCTGCTTACATGCACTCAGGTTTGTAAGGGAGTTAGCCAAAAAGAATCCCTTACAAACCTGGTTTTTTTTTTTTTTTTTTTTTTTAAAGAGAAGCAACACTCAGGAAATTCTTCCTATTAATTAATGTATTGCTTTCTTTGGAAAGGGGATAGTGGAGAGATGAAAGGTGGTGAAAGATGAAGGGCTTCAAACATGGCAACACTGTAATTGCGCGAGCAGATAAGTCTTAGAACAGTTGTTGCTCGCCACCTGATGTAGAGTTGGCGAATTTATTGAAGGTTTTGTTTCATAGCCCTGATTCATTATTTTACTTCGGTGGGGTTAAGTGCTATGGGAACACCGAAGGTGGGCGCAGCGATACATATAAGTGATAGAAAACTCATATATATTATTTTTCTAAATTGATGTTGTCGTCACCGGGAATCGAACCCGGGACCATCTGTGTAACAGTCCAACGCGCTAACCATTACACCACAACGATTTTTATATGGCGAATTCCCACTTGGAAACATTACTTTTGGGCAAAATAAGCTCGGATTTTAGCGCTCATTAAAAGCTGTGATTTCAAGGCTTTCAATAAATTCATATTTCATGTCTACATTATTACATTAATAATATGAATGCAGATATAATATAATATAATTTATTTTATTTAAATTTATTTTCATCGGGATAAACATTAATTGCATTTATAGTAATTAAATGTGCTAAAGTCCCAAAACTTATTTAACAAATTGTGAAAAACAATCTGATGTAGGCGTGTCCCTATCCGGATTTCATTCCTGCCCAAGGAAATCTTCAGGGGACTTTGTTATTATAATTTCTAGAGATATTTGTTATGTTAAATCACAAACTCAATGAGAATTTCTTGTCCTCGTCTAGGAGCGAGATTCAAAATTTAAAATATCAAAGAAAAAACAAAAACAACAACAAAATATTGTCACAATTGGCTTTGTCATCTTCCAAATACTACTCTGTTTTTTTGACAGACCTAGCAATGTAGTGACGTTTATTCAAGTAAATCAACAATAGAAAATCATTATTTTACATAATATTCTACAGATATTAATTTTTTGTTGTTAAAATTTTAAAGGTATAATAAAATAATTTTATTTAATTAAAATGAAAATAAAAATTTTTCATGTTCGAGGCCATACTCTATATTTCTTTATTAGGATATTTTCCTAACAAATAATCTTTAGAGTTTTCGTTTTAAAATTTATTAATTGACCACTTTCAGGAATGTGTTGATAGATCTATTTTCTAGGTTCCCATCATCAGAACACGTTTTGAAAGAGATAACAATCCCATGCCAAACATCAAACATTCATATAAACTAGTTTATTCACTACATGAGAACTAATATATGAGCTCGAAGTTAAAGATTATCACCATTGTTCAAAAAATAAATTGAAAACTTGTTTTTTGTGTGTATGTCTTACCTTTGGTAAATATTCAATACACATTTTTGTTTCTCTTCCTTTTCCGTTTCCTTTTAATTTGTACATTTGTTTTTAAAAACAACATGTACAGGGGAAATAGTACACAATACCATACTTTGTCTTTTATATAAGTTTGATATAAATTTTATTAAAAATAAAAATTATGTTTTTTTCGACCTTTAATTGCCCAAGAAATTTTGGTAATGGGTGCGATAAAGTTATGCATTACTTTATAATGTGTACTCCTTACCTTTATCATTACTTCAAAACAAAAAATAATTAGTTATCGACAATGGGTTACTAATCAATTACTTTGTAATGAATACTCCTTACCTTCAGCATTATTTCCAAACATAAAGTAATGAGTTACAGATAATTTAACACTCTGGATAACCTTGTAATGATACCTCATTAAGTTTTACATTACTTCAAACATAAAATAATGACTTACCGATCATCAATTACATAGTGCATGGATTATAAACGTAAAATAATTATTATTTATTTAATTTAAAAAAAATATCTGTAAAAAAAATTGTTATGCATTTTTTTTATGAAAATCTATTAATAGACACATTACTTTTTCACACCATGTAACCATATAAGTAACCATTTACTTTACCCCCTACAAGGTAATGAGTCCACCCATTACTTTTAGGCTCATCTCCTGTAAAATTCATCAGTGAAGTAAGGTGTAATGTAATGCGTGCATTACAAATAACACTAGTTTACAAAATGAAATTTTTTCATAGACATTTAATGAGAGCTAGATTTTCTTGTGTATTTCTCCCGCTGAATTCGAAAATCAAGGTAATTTTTTTTTTTATGGAACTGTTTTTGAGATATTGTAATTTTTTTCATTTTTTCGACCTTTTTTCACTTGACAAATAATATCTCGAGCTAGAAATGTCCGATTGGGTCATTCTTGGTACCCAAATACAAGGCATGGAGATGACGAACAAATATGTATAATCGGATATTTAATTGGTACACCGGTTCAAAATATATCGATGAAAATAGGGCACATTTTTAGAAAAAATCATATTTTACAGTGATTCTGTGCCGATGGAAAAGTACAAATCGTTAAAAAAACATCTGGTTTCTTTTCATGTACGTAAAGATGATAATTTTACGTAAGAACTAAGACCAACCAGAAGAAAATCGACCGGAAAATGTTAGAGTTATAAGCAATTGTGTTAGTAAATCAGGGACCGTAATCATTATGAGTTTTATAATAAAAATTACACAACAATGATTATATTATGAGTTTTAAGGATTTTCTTCAATGGTAATGATTATTTTTGAGTAATATTAATAAAAATCAGCCATAATCATTATTTTTGAGCAAAAAAAAAAAAAAAAAATAACAACTCAAAAATAATCATTATTTATGATTTTTATTTTTTTTCGCTCAAAATAAAACTCACTTTCAACTTATGACTTTTTTGTGAGGATATGCAACGGTCCCTGGAATAAATCCAAATCTCATATTTTCCGAATATTTCTAGCTCGAGTTATGATTTGTCAAGTGAAAAAGGGTCGAAAAAATGAAAAAATTACAATATCTCAAAAACTGTTCCATAAAAAAAAATGTAACCTTTATTTTCGAATTCAGCGGGAGAAAAAACATAAGAAAAATCACCTCTCATCAAATGCACATTTTCAGTGTGAACTACTGTAATCTATAGAGTTTTCGTTTTCAAATTTTTTATTTGACTCTTTCAGGAACGTGTTCTAATGATGGTAACCTAGAAAATTCCCGAAATAGAGCTATCAACATATTCCTGAAAGGGGTCAAATAATAAATTTGAAAAAAAAATTACTAATTATTTTATATAACATACTCGTTAACATCCAACACAGTCGGAAATCACTCGGGAAAACTGGTACAGATCCTTTATAATCCACGATATGAAACTTTCTGCATTAAAACCTGCATTCTTATAAGGGATTAGGGTAAGCTGCTTACAACCTGCATCCTTGTTAGTAAAAACAGTAAGCTCAACATTTTTGATTATTTATTTTTATAGGAAAAGTATTTGTTTCTTTTATTGCTTCCCAGTATTATGTAAAAGTAAGCACTTTTGTTTTATCTTGCTTCTAAAAACACGAACAGTTTTTACTGGGTTTACCATTAATGTGAGCCGACGAATTTTTTTTCGAAACAAAAAAGATTTTTAATCCGAAAAATTATGAAATATAAAAAAACAATATGCAGTTGATTTTAATTTAAAACCAAATATCGATGTTTTAAGTTAGTTAAAAAAAGTGAAATAAAAAAAAACGAATTCTACAAAAACTATAAAATATAAATTTTATAAAATGTGTGTGTCCATTTTTTGGTGCTGGTATAATTAAACTAATTTAAAAAAAATTTTTAATCAATTTGGCCTTTTAACCCATTCCAAATTTTTTTGTGTATTTTCTAATATTTTTTAGTATTTGGAGATGCGTTTTGATCGCAGATTACGATTATTTGGTTCGGTTATATTTCTTATATTAGCGGTAAGTATCAAAATTTTAATGAAAATTTAAACAAATAAAAAGTTTTTGAATTAATACATTTTGTATTTTCTATGAAAACTCGTGAAAGACGATCGTAAAGCAATTTTTTTCATAGAAGATATTTCAAAAACTTAAAGTATTTTAAGCATTCATTTTAAATTTAATATCTTTTCTTTAGTCACTTTGGTTGCCAATATCGATTTATGTACCAGCCTTAACATTTAGTCAAGGTAATTTTAAATAATTGTCATAAGTTATGCAATTAAATCGTATCTAATTATGTATTTTAATTGTCTCTTTGTTCTATTGTAGTAACTGGCATTAGTTTATACACAATTGTACCAATGGTCTGTGTGGTTTGTACCATTTACACCTGCGTTGTAAGTAGAAAGCTAAATTTGGAACGCGTTTGGACTACCTTAAACTTTATTCGATTTGATGTGTATTGAAAAATTTTATTAAAATCAGAAGCTTTATTTTATTTATGTGAATCTTAAGCTATATTTGTTCAATTTAAAACTTCATCATACATAAGAGTCTTTCCATATAAAAGCATACAAAAATCGTATTTTTGAACTCGAACGTCTACAATTTTAACCACACTTACGTACGGCGAATAAATGTCCTATACATATTGCATCGTCCGATGTTTGGGTTGCGAAAATATCGCGTTTTATAATCTGAAAAAAAATTTTAAATTTAACAATAGTCGTATATAATCATGCATATCTTTTTAAACGTTAAAGCCCTTAATCGTGCTCTAAATACAATAAGAAAAAATCTATTTCTATTTTGAAGGTAAAAAGTATTTTATTTTAAACCGCGGTTCTAACCGCTGTATTTAAAAAAAAACAGTTTTTTTAATTTAAAAAAAATATATTTGAATTATAAAATATTTAACTATGCCGTTGCCAAATGCCAATATGGCTCTCGTACGGGATCCAAAGTTATTTCGAAAATCTGAAAATATACACTAAATGTTAAAGTTGGTCACGAACATTTATTTTTGGGATATCATCACTTTTTTCCAGGTTTTGCTTTAATAAAAAAAAAATGGAGTAATTATTTTTTTTTAATTTCAACTCTTTCCATATTTTTGCGGTATCCAAAAACGCTGATTTATTGTTCCTTTTACTATAGAGCAGAATGGGATGTACATACACTTAGGATATTATGTAGGTAAAGACGACAACAATTGTAGTCAAAAACAAATGGAATTTCACTTGAGGAAAGAACGACTAACATTTCATTAAATTTAACTAACATAAACAAACATTTATTTTTTTTTAAATAACAAAAAACGAAAGTAAAAATGAATGCAAAATCAAAAAACAGTCTTTTGATGTGGTTTGTTTTTATAAATGGACTACAAGGTTAGTAAAAAATTAAATTTATTCTACAAATGACTGATATTTACATAAAAAATAAAGAAACTGTATTACAATCCAAACAACTGCATCTTTTTAAAGCAGAAGTTCCCTGAGTGTATAATACTATGTAGGTAAAGACCACTGCAATTGTAGATAAAAACAAACGAAATTTCACTTAAAGAATGGACGACTTACATTTCAGTAAATTCAACTAACATTTGTCATTTGTTTTTAGTGATCAAAAAATTACTAACAATTGTAGTAAAAATTAGTAAAAAATAAACAAACATTTATTTTTTTTTGATTTTTTTAAATAACAAAAAACGAAAGTAAAAAATTAATGTAAACTCGTAAATTAGACATTTGATGTGGTTTGTTTTTTTAAATGATCTACAAGATTAGTAAAAAATAAAGAAACTGTATTATAATCAAAACAACTACATCTTTTTAAAGCACAAGTTCCCTGAGTGTATTTATATGAAATTTAAACTCGACTTTCGATTCTACCCCAAAAATTATAAAAAAAATTTTTTTTCCTAGTTTTTAAAGTGCACCGTTTAGGCAATAGAGTTAATGGAAAACTCTCTTTTTTCAAAAATTTTTAAAAATAAATTCACACACAATAAAATTGTATTAACAACTGAGAATAGTCGTAGGTATACAAATTTTCGATATATCGCGAACTGCTAAAAAGTTATTAAGGTTTTTTTTTAGTAAAATATAATTAAAAAAATATATATTTTTTTAACACACACAATGAAAAGTGTTTTGAGCTACGAAAAATGCTATAAATAATCTCAATATATTGCGGCTCGTTAAAAAGTTGTTAGTCAATAAAATATTGCATTTTAGTTAAGTCAACATTTTGAAAACTTAATAACTGACCATACCATGGGTTACCATAAAGCGAACATTTTTGCATCATTTTTCTTAGCTAAAAATGCTTTTTGATTGTGTGTCATAAAAAATTACTTATAAGTTTTTTTTTGTGTCCCGGGTTTTAAATTTAAAAATAAGGCAAAAAAAAAAATAAACAAAAGTCATAACATTTAAAAGAATTTTATAGAATTTAGGGAATAATTAATATAAAACACAAAAATATTACTATTTTGAGTCTTTAAAGGGGCATTTTAAACAGTTCTCCCAGAAATTTTGAAAATATTAGTTAACATAACCCATACCCTTAACATAAGCTTAGCAATAAGCAATATTATACTGTTATTTTGCCGACGTATTTGAGTTATTGCTAAGATATTTATCGTTGTTCTAGAATATGGATAATTTAAATATATTTTTTTATAATTAAAAAAAAAAAACGTTGTTTTCAAAAACATCTTAACGAACCACGCTGTTTTCAAAAATGCATTTTACCATCAAAACATTATTTTTTTAAACTTTATTTAAAGCCTGATAATAGTTCATTTAAAATGAGGATATGGATGATTAATGTGTACGACTACTTTTTGAAGCGCGAAATTTTAAGATCCGATAGGATTAGGTATCCTGCACTTGGTCTAGGTTATAGTTATATTACGTGTAACTTCTATACTACGTTGGGTTGAAATCGTGAAAGGGTTAATTTTATATGTTCTCAGTCATAATTATTAAATGTTTTGTGAACTGAATGTTTTATGACCAGGGCAACCAGAAATATGCGGTACCGTGAAATAACTCCCAAATGAAATAACTAAAAAAAAAAAATGAAATAACTCCCAAAAATTTTCCATATTAAATTGGGATTTATTTCATTATGAAATAACTCCCAATGCGTTAGGACTTATTTCACAATTTTCCCAAATGAAATAATTCCCAACCAGATTTTGTTGGGAGTTATTTCACTTATTTTTGTCATTGGGAGTTATTTCACATTTGTTGGGACTTATTTAATTTTCATTTTTAAATGTGATTTTATCGTTGGGAGTTATTTCATTTTTGTTGGGAGTTATTTCATTTCTATTAAAATTACATTTTGGTAAAGTTTATGCATTCTTGTCTTAAAATTGTCGTAAAGTAAATAATAGCAATACAATGAGTTATTTTAGCAAAAGGAACGCAGTTCTTGCTAGAATTTTGGTAATTTTGGTGGCATGTCATAACGTCCAATGACATAATGTCCATGGACGTTATGTCACCCGAAAAGTGTCATAATGTCCATGGACTTTATGACACTCTGCAATGTGACATTATGTCCTCAAATGGAGTGACATAAAGTCCATGGACATTATGCCACTTTTTGGGTGACATAAGGTCCATGGACATTATACTCCAGTGTGGAAACAGATCAGTAATTTTGAAGTTTCTTTTGTGTCGCACGCAGAAAAAACTTTATTTCGCGAAGACGCCTGCCGCGTTCTACGGAGAAAAAAACCCTTAAGAGCGGCCGAAGGCCGCCACCCAGAAGAACTTGTTTTTCAAATCAGATGTCGAATCCGTTGAAATCTTATATTTTTAAGATATCAAGTAATTTGTAAAAACAAGTGTTTCTGTGTGGCGGCCTTCGGCCGCTTAAGGGTTTTTTCTCCGTAGAACGCGGCAGGCGTCTTCGCGTCTGCGTGCGAATTTACGATTTATAAGTTTAGTTTTATTTTGTGATATACATATATTTAAAAAAATTGTATTGATATACTAAATATTATTAACCTTTTTATTTTAAAAAGTCTGAACTCTATGCCACATTTGAAAGTGACATAATGTCCAAAATTGTCAAATTAAAAATTGTCATAAAGTCCATGGACATTATGATACTTTTCGAGTGACATAACGTCCATGGACATTATTGGACGTTATGACATGCCGCCTCTGGAAAGCGGTGCGTAATGCGGCGCCACCGTAGTTCGCGTCCTACGCGGCCACGGCCGCGAATCGCAGGATTCGATATTTTTGAATTGGGAATTATTTAATTTTTTTTGGGACTTTTTTCATTGGGAGTTGTTTCATTCTTTGTTGGGAGTTATTTTATTACTATGAAATAACTCCCAAATGTTGGGGCTTATTTCATTTTTTCTTTGGAGGTTATTTCATTTATTAAAATTGGGACTAATTTCATTTTTTTTGGGACTTATTTCATTGGGAGTTATTTCATTGGGACTTATTTCATTTGGGAGTTATTTCACGGTACCGAAATATGCTGTTTCATGATTTTTTCTGTTCGACATTGCGATAAATGGATGAGATATTTATTCTTTTTAGAACAATTGAATGCATCGACTCCTGAGAGCGTATTTTTGCATATTTTGACTAATTTTGATAAAAAGTTTTATTATGGCGGATATTTTTGTACTTTTACACAAAAAAAAAATCATACTTTTAGAGCATAAATTACTATTTGTTTTAATTTCTCGTTATCAAACAATTTTAATAATAAAAAAAAAAAAAATACAAAAAAAAAGATTCATTATTTTTAGGGTTTCAGAAATTTAAGCCATTTTAAGAAATTTAAATTTCGCGTTACGGTATAATTAATTTTGTATCGCCTTTTTTTTAGCAAAATTAATTACTTTACTAAAGTTACTCCCCCTGTACTGAAAAATAAGTTTGAAAATACGGATTTTTAAAGAAATATATGACTTAAGAGCATATTACTTAAGTTTTAAGAGCATATTTCCCGTTTTTAGTGCTGAGAATAAAATCGTTTTTTTGGAGCATATTTCTGGTTGCCCTGTTTATGGCTAACTGTTCAATTGTATCGAAACATATATTTTATTGATTACACTACTCAAAAAAATTTATTTTTTTTGCAGAACCTGATTTTGAAATACATATTTTTTAATTTTTAATTTTTTTCTGAATCCAAATATGTCAAAATTTTTTCCCATTTGCAGTTTTTGAAATATCGCGGTTTTAATATTCACATCATTCACTCCATGTTTTATTTATATTTTACTTGATTTATCGAAATTTCACTGCAAAATAAGGTTTTTTTTCAAATAGATTTATAATGGTAGTCTAAATGCGTTAGTAACAATAATGTTTAACCCTTTGACAACCGAACTTAAACCGCTGAAAATTTTTTGACCATACTTCTGGTAGACTTGGACCTTTGACTAAAAACAAATTTTGGTTTTCCTAAAATGGCATAAAGTAAACAATGGGACAAATGTCAGCCATTCCTCGACAAAGGGTTAATGAAATCATGTGTAAGTTTCTAATATCTATTGTCAATTTTAGGGTGGTGTAAAAGCAGTTATTTGGACAGATGTTTTGCAAGGGTTCATTATGGTTGGTTCACTTTTGTTTGTTTGTATAAAAGGAACCATTGATTTGGGTGGTATTGGAGAAGTGTACCAAAGAAATCTTGATTCGGGTAGAATGGTGGCACCAGAGTAAGTTTTACAATATACAATGGATTATTTCAACCTACACCATTCAATGTTAGCTTTTTAAAATACTATATGATGAATTTCATATCAAAACCTATAAAAAAAGGCACATTTTGAACCCGACCCCCTCAGAATTTGAAGAAATTTTGCATACAGCTACATTTTACCTATACAAATACAACCTCATATTTAGAAATTGCATTTTTGAAAATATGTGGGCGTGGCAAGGTATCGAAGTTTTTGAAAAATCACGATAACATGTACTTTCAAGCTAAGATTACTACGGAATGGCTGAACCGATTTCAAAGATTTTGGTAACATTAGAAAGGTATTTCAGTTAGCTTTCGAAAACATACACTGTAAAAATTATATTATATTACTTTAGCATTGCAAATAAAAACCAAATTCAAACGGCGAAAGACCTTTATCATTGGGCTTCACAAACTTATAAGACCTCCATAGAAGTTGCTTATGCAGACGCTGACGACTATAACAAAACAAAAGAAGAGCTATTTTAAAGGTATAAAAATGCTAAAACTATTACAGGAACTCAAAGCTTCCATTCTTTTATACCTTTAGATGAAATTTCACTAAAAGTTAGCAAATATTCCGAAAGTCAACAGTATGCGCAACATTATATATTAAATCTAAAAAATGAAAATAAACAAGTGGAAGCATTAAAGTCCGATGTGCCGAATTTGGTATAAAAAAGATTAAATTCGGCTGTGCCGAATTTTTGGATACCCTCCATCTCGGTGTTTTCATTAACCAGGGAAAGTGCAAACAATATAAATATCTATATTCTTTGTAAAAATAACAAAAATAATGTTCTTTTTGTAAGTAAATCAAAATATGACTGATTAATGTACTTGGGATGTGTCAGAAGACACAAAAAATTAAAGTAACTGGTATTTCAAATTATTGTTTTTCAGCTTAGTTGCTTGTGCAATTCACGTTTACGACTCCTAGATTAAGAACCCTAAGAAATTTTCCCAAAATTCGATTGGTTTTTACACATCAATACTTTAATTTAGATTATTTTTGTATGTATCAAATAAAAATTAGGGTTTTTAAGGAAAACAAATGCATATAATCAAAAGATTTTAAGATGAAGTATGCACCTTATATGTCTTAAATAAAAAAGTTCTGAAAGTGAATGTCTTTTAAATTGAATGGAGTTTGTTTTTAATAAATGTAATTAGAGTGTAAGAGTTTCCTTGTAAATTTATTAAAGGTTGAGAAAGAAAATAAGTAAAAATAGTGTACGAAAAAAAGTTATGAATTTACATTGTTGGATTCGGGGATTTCGTTCCTGGATATTTTTTTGATCTGATAACGATTAATGTGTCTGGCAACAAATAAATAAAGAATTTTAACTAAACTATTTTGTTCTACCTTTTTCCTAATTGGTGATTTTTTGATTTGTTGGGGTTAACAAAAAAGGTATATGGCAAGCCTGGTATATGGAAAACAAAAGAATACTTTATAAATTAGCTTAACAATTTTTCGAGGGCTTCTCACATTTGCATTCATAACCAGTGTTGCCAGGTTTGCAGAGCATAAAAACGACAAATTTTCTAGAAAAAATCGTCAAAATCGTCATCATATTTTGAAAAATCGGCAGTCTGGTGTATCCCTTGTGTCCGTAAAATTTTTCAATAAAAATGTTTTCTTCTTCTTCTTCCTGTAAAGAGACTAACTAAAGAAATATTCTACAGTAATTAATATAAAAAAATTAATTACGATTGTCATTGTCTGACGGTTGCAAAACACTTTCTAACATAAAATATATTTGTTAGAAGAGGGATAAAGTTTTAATAAAAAATAAAATACAATAATGTTATTCACATTTCAAATGTTAACGTGTTATCGTTGTAATATAACACGATTTTTGACACTTCTCTTTGGTTTAAACTTCGAAAATCATTATATTTTACAACTATATTCATATTTATAAAATGTTGAAACAGTGTGCCCCAGTAGGCTAGTTGGTAGCGTGCTGGCTTATCAGTGCGGGGGTCGTGGGTTCGATTCCCACCAGAGGCATTGATCTGTTTTCGCTACAACGCGCCGAAGGTCATAGTAGCTAGTGCTCGGTTAGGGTAATAGTATATAACTTGTAATTATATGATTATTAATTAATAAAATAACAAAAATATAATGTTGAAAGATCAAATAAATACAACTTTAAATCAAAAAAATTTTACCACATGAACTGTTAATCACTTATATCTACATTATTCTGTGAACAACATTTCAGTAACACAACTTTTTAATCCTTAAATTCTTTTACAAAATTTGGAAATTCTTTAACAATAAGTCTGTTCGATTACTTTTCCTGTAAAGTTCAGTAAAAACTACTCAGTAACAAAATTACAAATAGTAAGACAAATTTACAAAAAAGTAAACGAACAGAAAATTTGTAGGAATTATTAAATTAGATAAAACAGCTTTTAAATATTAAAAAAAATCAACTGGTCATTATGGAAAAGGAAAAAGTTAATTGAAATAATCGACCAAAAATAATTTAAATGTTTTTTAACTTCTTCCATAGTTAATTATTTAATAATTTTCACTTTCAATCCATAAACAATTAAAATTTAATTTAATTTTTGTTTTTGTTTACTAAAAATACAAGCATATTTTTTTAGTCATATGTTTTTTTCATCTTACAAATACTTACTGGCAAAAATGTATCCAGTAAAAACTTGCAAGTTCTTTGGCATCAAACTGTCACTTTACTCTCTCTTTTTTTACCAGTTTTTACTGCGTATTTGTCTAAACGAACACCTTCCAGTAAACACTTGTACGAATTTTTGTGTTATCGAACAAACTTAATGTTATATTTTTTAATTATTAAATTTTGGCACTTTATTTATATTATTAGGCCTGTTTTTTTTAAGCACCGGATTTATTTTTGGATTTATTTTGTTTCATTTAAAGTTGTATATATATCATCTTTCAACATGAAATATATTCGGGCTACAGATCTGTTTGTTTCGCAAAAAAGTCCAAGCCTTGTGTTTTAAGATGAAAATTGTTTTATTTTTATTTAAATCTATCTCCAATAAAATTTTATAAAAATTTAAAAAAATGTTCTAAACATATAAACACAGAAACTAAATTAAGCTAAACCCGTAATGAATTTATAAAAAATAAATGCGGTTTGAATTAAGTTTTATTCAATTCTAGGATTTGCATTTTTGCAAAATTGTATTTCACATCAAATAAAGGATAGCTCTCAATAAAAAAAACAATGTTTTTTTTAATTTTTAACGAAATAATATAAATTTAATAATCGAGCCGGCGATTTCACGAGAATGATAAATAAGTAGATCTTGCTGACATATTAAATTATTGTCAAAAAATCGTCATTTTGGAAGCAAAAGTCGTCAAATAGTCATTTAGTTATTTTGGGTATTAAATATCATCAAAATGACGACAAATCGTCAAACCTGGCAACTCTGCATGCGATTGCTACTAATCCATACGTACATACATACCGTGTTACAAAACAAAACAAAAAACAACAACAATATTTTGTGGGTTTTTTTTTGTTTTTAAGTGTTGATCATGACCATGGATGGTAACCGATTCTATGTGGTTATTGGTCGTAGTAACGCTATTTTCTTTTATTTCGGTAACGGTATTTTATAGGTAACGATACTACAGTTATTTCGGTAATGGGATTTTAGCGTTAACGGTATTTTAGCGTTAACGGTATTTTATTTATTTCGCTAACGGTATTTTAGCGGTAACGATATTTTAGATATTTCGGTAACTTTATTTTAGGGAAAAAGATTTTTCAATTATTTTGGTAACGGCATTTTAAGGATAACGTTATTTTAGTTATTCAGGTAATGTTAATGCACACCACAATTTTTAACCGCATTATGCCCGAGTTTAAATGACTGTCTAGTTTATGATCATACTTTGGGAAAATATATCTATTTACAGAAGTTTTTTTGTTCAGATCTTGTTAGATTATTTCGGTAACGGTATTTTAAGGTAACGGTATTTTACGGATAATGGTATTTCAAGAATATCGGTAACGGTATTTAAGCGATAACGATTGTCAGTTAAAAGGTGTTAGAATCGTGGACGGTATTTCAGCGATATTGACAGCCATCCCTGCTTGCGTATATTCTTGTGTATAAGCATTGAATGTACGTATGCATGTACATATGTATGATGAAATAAATAGTATAATTTAAAATTTGCTTCAAAATTTTTAGAGGTCTTCCCACATTTTCACTCATAACTTTTGAACGCGTTAACCGATTTTGATCATTTTCACTAGAAAACTGCTCATGATATCAACAAACAATTTGACTGAAAATTAGCAGTACCTCTTCTGTATTGTCGGAGTATTTTGTGTTTCCACAGACAGACGGACGGACAGACGGACATGGCTATATCGACTTCTCTATTCATGCTGATCAAGAATATATATAGTTTATGGGGTCCCATAATTTTTTTAAAAGAATTACAAACATTTGACAAAGTGAATATACCCTCCTGCACTATGTGATGGAGGGTATAAAAAAAAATTTACCAAAGGTAAGTCCATATTTTGGGGGTGTCTGAAGAATTTGATAATACGATTCTTGTTGTAATCTATTATAATTACAAAAAAATCTGTATAACTTTCAAAGTATAGCTACTTTATTCTTTTTTGTCACACAATGATATCAAAATATAAGGAAGTTAACAAGAGATGCATTTACTTAAAAAAATTAAAAAAAAAAAGAAAAAAGAACGCCATTTTAGTTTTTAGATATGTTGTATATATTAAGTAGATCCTTCTAAAAAATTTTTTTTTGGTAAAAAACACTTGGCCTTTGAAGTGTTTTTTCCCAGTTTAAAGCTAACTGAAATACCTTTCTAATGGTATCAAAATCTTTGAAATCGGTTCAGCCATTCCGTAGTAATCTCAGCTTGAAAGTACATATTATCGTGATTTTTCAAAAAACTTCGATACCTTGCCACGCCCACATATTTTCAAAAATGCAATTTCTAAATATGAGGTTGTGTTTGCATAGGTAAAATGTAGCTGTATGCAAAATTTCATCAAATTCTGAGGGGGTCGGGTTCAACGAATATCGGTTTTGATATGAAATTCATCATATCTGACTTATACTAGTGGAAATCGTTTTTTTCGTCTGTCTGCATGCAGAGAAAAAATATGATTGCCACAAAACTATTTTTCCTACAGCCATAAATGGTTGTTTTAATTATGTGCTCCACCAATAATATGGTTGCTTTTATCTTGCTATAGTAAAAATTTCTCTTTCAGTTTTCATATTATTATATTGTCTACAAGCATAATATAGCATTTATTATCATATTCCTCTATGTAACTACAGCCATATTATAGTTGCGCCAACTATAAGATGATCAGTCGGGTTTTTCATGAGCGTCTTCGCTCTTTTAGTTTCATTCTTGTTTGAGATTTTGTGAAAAGAAGTTGTGAGAAACAGTCAGCCCCAACAAATTAAATAATATTTAACAAAAAAGCATATAAAATAAACCAACACATAGTGGTGTTAATTGTATTGGTGATTTGTTTTGTGAAAGAAGGAATAAGTTGTAGTCTCAACCCGGTCTACTCTGGAAGTTTAGTCAAAAGTGTGATTGTCGGGCATCCCTTAAATAAAGCTATTTTTATTATACGGACATACAAGTGTTACAAATTAAGTATAAATTGATTAAAAAGTGCTTTATTTTTTAATTTTTTGTAATTACGCAAAAAATATTGTTAAAGAAAAGAAATATGAAAGAAAAATGTAAACAAAATGCACGTGCTTTTCGTTTGTAGTACGAAATAATCATAATATGTTTGCAATAATTATAATATGGTAATAAATGATGACGAAATTCTTGTCCTTGATCATAATATGATAAATATGAAAATAATATGCTTAAAATGCAATTGTTATGATTGCTGCAAACATGGTTTGATCATTTTAAATGTATTGTGAAATTATATTCTTAGCAATATTTTTATGCATGATTTATGCTGTAGTCAGATGTTTAGCTTGTATTAATCAATCATGTTGTGCTAGTTTATAACTAATTTTCAAATAAAGAAAAAATTAAATAAATATTATTTTCAATTTATAACGAGCTTTCAACCTCCGTATATTTACAAAAATAAAGCAAATCAAACATATTAGCTAGGTTGATACTAGTATTTCGATCTGGCTAAAGATCTCATCAGAACCCGAAGTTTTAGAAAAGCTAGAGCCTATATAATAGGCAGAACTTTAACAAAAAACCTATTAATAATCAATTTTGCTCCATTCTTGTCTGTAAATATTACTGTCTGTAAATATTACTGACATAATATTTCACAAAGCTTTTTCTTCAGCGCAAAGACAATTTGATTACTTAAATTATTTTAAACCTAAGTTTATTTAAATGCGTGAACTATTAAATAAATATACTATTCAAAAACATGCACATCTTTTTAATCCGGCTTCAACAGAATGCTGGGAGAATTCTGTAGGGTTCATATTATGATAATTCATAAAAACTTCCAAAACCATAATATAATATAATATTGGGATCTATTTGGAACCATAATATGGTAATGTAATGATCATATTATGATACAGAAGCAGATAAGAGTATGGTTGTCACAACGATAGTGACATGATTTCAGCAATCATAAATCTAAAAATGTATGATGCTCTTCGAATATGGTTTCCTGAACCATGTTTTTTCTTTGCGTGTGTGTGTAACCGAATTACAGGTGACAAAAATATTGATACTTGAATTACTTAGAGGTTGGGGTTAGGTCCCCATTGTAATTTGGTTAAGTGTCATATCACGACATAATTGGCTTAAGTGACTTAAGTTAGGTATTGGTATGAAAAGAAAATTAAAAATTTTCAAATTTAAATAATTGTATTTCCAAATTTTCGATTTATACCAACATCTGGCTTAAATTACTTTAGCCTATTATGTTTCTGACTTAAGCGTTGGTATGGTGTAGGGTATCTAATAATCTAATCTAATACTTGTTATTATAATTTTCTTCTTCTTTCATTCAGTTGGACCTTTGATCCTACTGTACGCATGGGTGTCTTTGCTGTATTTATGGGTGGTATTCTGCTCAAAATCCAGGCTACTTGTATTAATCAGCCAGCCGTTCAGAGATTTTTATCATTATCGTGTATGGAAGATTGCAAAAAAACTATGTACGTTTTCCTAACTGGTTTAGTAATTCTATTAAGTCTTTGCATTTATTTGGGCCTTTTGGCCTATGCCCATTATTATGATTGCGATCCTATAACTACGAAGGTAAGAACAGTTTTAAGTGTTTTCGAAATAAATTTTACAATCGAGTATTATTAGGGATTATCCATTTTTATTTAAACATTTTTTTTTACTCAAAAATGTTTTGAGTTGTATTCAAAAAATGTTAAAAATTTAAACTTTTTGAATACAATCTTGTTTATTTTTACTATTAAAACTTAGTTTTACTGTCCAATTGGAGTTCGAGTTAAATAAAATAAATTAACCAAAGGCCTGTTTATTTTTAATATTCCAAATAATCAAGCTCGAAGTCTGAATTGTTTGTTAAGTATTTTAGTTATATACAAATTCCTAATGTTTCGAATAGCGTCGCTATTATACGCCTAAGATGATGAATAGCGACGCTATTCGAAATATTGGAAGTTTTAAGGAATTTTTATATAAATAAAAATAAAAAATACTTACAAAACAGTTCAGACCTCGAGCTTGATCATTTGGAATATTAAAAATAAATAAGCATTTTGTTAATTTGATTTTTTTCTACTTTCACTACAATTGGATAATTTCTAGTGTATTAATTTATTCGAAATTCTTACTTACTATTTTTGCTACAATAGGAACGTTGTGAGTACTTTTGAAGGCTGTGGTAAAAGTAGTAAATTGTAGTAAGTTGGTTAACTTGAAACTTTTACTTATTTCATTGCAGTTGGAAAATTGACAAAGCTTTATTTTACCTGCAATTTTTACTACAATTTGTAAGTTTTGTTTACTATTTGCATTGAAATTTTCCAGCAGTAGTAAAAGTAGTAAATTTTAGTAAGTAAACGTTCTACATATATTGTTTTGTCTTTTTTTTATTTAAATAAACATTATTTTAAATAGAAATATATATAATAGTTTAATTAAATTGTTTAGTTTTTTAATTAAAAATGGAAAATTCTAAAATAAATTGTTTTACTTTATAAATAAATATTCAAATCTTTTTTTTGTACAGTTAGCCGAAGCTAAAGATCAAATTGTTCCGCTATATGTCATGGAAACTGCTGTTAATTATCCCGGAGTAGCTGGCATATTTGTTTCCGGTGTATTTAGTGCGGCTTTGAGTTCATTATCGACTTGTTTAAATTCTCTTTCTGGAGTATTATTAAAGGACTTCGTAGAACCCTATCGCAGCAAACCTTTGACGGAAAGACAAACTGCCATTTTCTTAAGAGCCGTAGTATTGATATTTGGTGTCTCGTCTATGGCCCTAGTAAAGGTGGTTGAAAAATTGGGCATGGTTATGCAGTTATCGTCTACTCTTACCTCAATAGGAAATGGGCCATTGTTGGGCCTTTTTACGGTGGGCATGACTATGCCATTTGTTAAAACTGAGGTGGGTAAATTTAGTTTGAATTGATTAATGGAAAAGATATGAAGTTTTGGAAAGAGATGCATTGAAAATGAAAATTAAATATAATTAAAATTCTTTAGCCAGTAGAAGTCGTAAACAGTGATGTAAGCTATCCGATTTCAAACGGCTAGCCAGTCAGTCGACGACCGCTTTTCTCAGCCGGTGCTCCGCCGGTCATCATCGGATCCAAATGCCTGACCAGCTTAAGCCGATAGCAATATGGAATTTTTTAAATAGCTTTAAAATTTTGTCTTGCTCTGCACAGAATGTTAAAGAAGTAAATTATTAATTTGTAAATACCCAAAAATTTCTTAGTTGGAAATCAGATCACATCGTCAGCTTATTATTGGTTTGACCTATATACCAAAAAAACGAAGTTTAGACAAATTTTTCTTAAAAACTACATATTTTTACACTTTGAAATAAAAAGTTATTAAGTTTTTACGAAAAACTAATATTCTTGTTTTGGGCTTGACATCAACTTTTTTTAATATCGAACGCTTACCGCCGAAAAGACGTAAGCGCCAATACTTTCCATTTTCCATTTTGATGAAAATCTTTTTTGTTCGAACTTTTGTTCGATCATTTGCATCATTCTACTGATGGCTCTAAGCAGTCGAATGGGAACACGGGTGCGGGCGTCTTTGGACCAGGCTTCCAGCGTGCCTTACCTATGGGAAAATATCCGTCCATTTTTCAGGCGGAGATTTGGGCCATCTGTGTCTGTGCAGGGGAATGCCTGCGAAGGGGAACTCGCAGATCTCGCATCTACATTCTTTCTGACAGTCAGGCTGCACTAAGGGCCTAAATGGCTTATAAGGTGTCGTCCGGGTTGGTCATGGAATACATTCAGACTCTCAATAGGCTCGGTAGAGGCAACTCTCTAACCTTGGGGTGGATTCCTGGTCATGAGGGCAACGAGAGGGCAGATTGTCTTGCCAACCGGCGGGGGCCGAAAGCCCTTTATTGGTACTGAACCATTCTGTGGAATACCTGCGGGGTATGTTAGGGAAAAGCTCAGGGCATGGAGAGAGTCTGAATTCTCTGCTTACTGGGAAAACTCACCTGGTCAGCGCCTGGCTAAAAGATTGATCTCTTTTTCCAGTAGGGGGTCGAGGCGACTCTTGTCGCTTGAAAGGGGGGGGGTTTGAGGACCCTGGCGTCGTACTTAACTGGACACTGTAATCTCAGATACCATCTGCACAAGAAGGGTCAATCGGACACGGATTTGTGTGGGTTTTGCGAGATGGTGTCTGAGACCTCGGAGCATGTTCTCTGCGAATGTCCCAGGCTTTGTGATAGGAGACTTAGGTTTCTAGGTGATCGCTTCATTTCGCCTTCCGACATCGCGAACATTTTGCCTAATAGGATAATTTGCTTTATAGGTAGCTTGAATCTGTAGGTAACTTTAGGCAGCACAAAAGACCTACATTGGATGCGGTGCATAGTGCCTTCTGATCTTATCTAATCATTCTTCAAAATTTCATAATTCTAGGAAGTACCGTTACGAATTTCATAGAAAAACAAAAAAGACGTTAGAGCCAATTCTTATATTCTTCTTATTCTTACAGTTTTTTTTTACATTTTTCGTGACAGCAAAGTGTCGCTTACGTCTTTGTTTCTTTAATATATAACTTAAAATCTTGGACACACTTGAACATGTATTATGCAGCTTTTGATTCGCATTTCAAAAGACTTTTATTATTATCCAATATGTATATATTTCTTTTGAACCAAATAAGAAATATAAAAACTAAAAATCCGGTCAAATTAGACCCACTTATTTCCTCCCTAAAAGTGCTAAAAAAGATGTAATTTGCATTATGTTTTGGTCTTTTATACCGTATTTAAATTTCATTGCAATCGGACAAACTTTGGCACTTACGTTTTTTTTTTTTTTGGCTGTTAGGGCTCAATATGACTTTCTATGCTGCACCACCACTCATTTTGACGTCTTACGACAATTCTCTTATTTGTTTTGATTTTACGCTCGTTGTTTTGGTCATGCAGCCAAACAATAATGAAATAAATTTTTAAACTTTTGTATGCAGTAGACGTGTCAATAGCAGCAAAACAGTAATAAAGTATTTAAGTAAGTTTTACTGCATATGCCGAACAGTGGTCTATACATCAGACCAATGTTTAATATTTGTTAAATTTGCGGATATAATGCAAATACGATTATGAATATCTTAAATATAATACAAGATATCGAAAAACTGGTTTCGGATGAAGAAAGAAGCTATTTGCAATATATATAATCTATTTCTAACTCAATTGTTTTCAAAAATGGTCAGTGCAACAACCCCAATAGTAAGCTGACGAAATGTAAGTCTGCAATTCGTGGTTTTAGTGTTCTAGGATAATTTTTAAAGAAATAACGCTTAAAAAAGACACAACAATATATTTTTTTTTGTATGAGAAATGATACAAAAAGGACTCAACTCTACGGGAAAAATTTATATTCATTTTGTGGACTCAAAAAAAAAAAAAAAACTCAAAAAGGACATCAGTTTATGACGAAATTTTTTGCTGATAAACTCTTTTTTCTGACTCATTTCTGACTCCAAAAAAGACTCTTTTGGATGAATCACTTTCATACAAAAATCTGAATTTTTAATAATATATTTTGAGTCCATTTTTGATAAATTTTTGAGCCCGTTTGCTGGCTGTAATTCTAATTAAACAATTTTAAACTCTCTACGGAAATAATTTTATAATTGTATTAATCGCAATACAAACTTTTCGTTTTATATATTTTGTTTGTCATTTACTAATATATACACAAATGATTTACTGAAACAAATTATGTTATTAATACTTTAAATCAAAACTTATTCCCATTTTATGTTAAAATGATTTTATGTTCCCATATTGATATATAAAAACAAGAATATCGTTTAGAAATTGGCACTTTTTCAACAATTAATCGTTTCTTAATATAAAATTGGCACTTTTTCAACAATTAATCGTTTCTTAATAAAAAATATATAATTCTTCTTATTTTAAACGAGCTTAACATGCTTTATTTATGAACTATATTTATTTATTTCCAATATTTCTTATAATAAATGTTCCCTGAAGAAGTCACCCAATGTGGAGACGAAATATTGGAAATAAATAATCATAATTTATAAATAAACGATGTTAAGCTCGTTTAAAATAAGAAGAATGAAATAAGAGAAAATCAAAGAAAACCTAACATTTTTGTAAAAAATTATAATTATATTTAACTCAAAACTTGAATTCTGTAATAATTTTTTTTTAATTGATAAAAAAACTAAAATCGTCTATTAAGCATCGAATATACCTGCAACATGATTGCACATCTTTCCGTTCTTTATTCTATTACCATATGTGGTAAAAGATTAAAGAAGGAATTCGGGTACTTTTAAACACAAACTTTAGAAATATTTTTATTTAGACGCTATCGACTTAAAATACATTGGATCTAGTAAGAAAATTCACGCTTCTGGTAAAAATTATGTCAGCCGATTTCAGCCGTTCAGCCACCGCCGATTCCGAGTTTCATAAAGAGGGTGGTGAATGGTATATTTTATAAGCATATATGGTTTTACAAAGGCTTATATATGATTATATACGTATATGTCTGATCATATCTACCCATACATAGTTAAATATATGACCATATATGTTTGGATCTGAAACTTGAGGGTATATGACCCTATAGGAACTCAATTCCTCACGTTCTTCCATATGAAATCAAAATTAGGATCCAAATTTAAGTGGTCATCTATGAAACTATATACATATATCCAAAAATATATGGTTATATACATACATATGGAACATATATGATCAGGTATGCCCGTATAGGAGCATATACAATTTAATATATGATCAAATATATTCATATACGATCCCAATTTCATCTGGGTTTGCAAAAATTAACCATTTTGTATGGGAATTTCATAGTGGACCCTACATTTTCACTAAAAAATTCAAACATATGGATGCATTATAATAATTTTTAACACTGGGTTGCCTTAGGCAATTCAAATTTAAAACATGCTTGCGTTTTGTTCCAAAATACAACATTTAGTAAACATATAATTGCAATCTGCACAAAGACAATTTCTTAAACTGTATATCTTTTTCATGTTTAAACTTTTCACAGCAACAACACATTTTTATAAAAATAGCTTTATTCAAGTTTTCTAGTTAAAATAATGCAAGTTTTACCCCAATAAAATTTGCAAAATTTTCTAAATCTTTGGCTAGAGCTATTTTGGAAAAAAAAAATCCGTGCATAATTTAATGTTAAATCTTTTTTAGAGTGTTCTAACGGGATGTATAACAGGAGCTCTTATTATGGGATATGTAGCCATACGATCACAAATTGATATCGCCACTGGTATTTTAAAATTCCCCACAAAACCAGTATCCATAGATGGCTGTACTTATGATTATGGATACATTAACAAAACTTTATTAAGGCAAGTCTTTAAAACTACTCTTAAATCACAAATTTTGAACATAAAATCGAACTTGCGTGGGCAATTTAAATAACATTTGCTAATTCTTTATTTCTATAATCTTTGTATTTTTTTTATTTTATTTGAATTTACATTAAGAATAGTTATCAGTGCAAGTCAAAAATTTTTACCAGCCAGTCAAAAATTTTTACTAGTAAACTAAATTCGAGTACTCTGAATTTATTGCACGTATAACATTTTTAAAGTTAGCACTCATTTTCGCGATATTTGCGATTTAAAATTTTATGCAGAACAATTATTAGGTACAAAGTGGTCTTTGTAAGCTATTTCGGATGCCTAGACACATTCATATTGTATTGATATGTTTACAAAAGTTGTTCAGATTTACAATGGCTACAATTTTGTCATAAAGGGTGTCCCAAGAAGAGCGCAATTTTTAAATTTTAAATAAAACACAGATATTTAAAAAAAAATCGTGAAACTTTATTATATCGTAAAGTAGACAGAAGGAGGTTATGTATGGAACAATATATCGTGCAGATGGCCGCCGCGGCTTTGCTGGCATGCACGCGATCTTTTAATGAAATTTTCAATGACCGTTTTGCATGAATGCTGCGGTATTTCATTAATGCAGCGTCCAATTTCCTCTTTTAAGGCTTGAGTCGTCGTCGACTTATTCGCGTAAACCATCGACTTCAAAAAACCCCAAAGAAAAAAATGTAATGGTGTTAAATCGCACGATCTAGGCGGCCAATTCTGATCTCCAAAACGCGAAATAAGACGACCGGGAAATGACTGATGCAGCAATTGAATTGTTTCTCTGGCTGTATAACATGTGGCGCCGTCTTGTTGGAACCACATGCCCTCCACATTCATTTCTTCAATTCTAGGCAAGAAAAAACTGGTTATCATTTCACGATACCGAACACCATTGACTGTTTGCGCTTGACCTGCCTCATTTTCATAAAAAAATGGTCCAATGATTCCTCCAGCCCAAAAACCACACCACACAGTGACACGTTGAGGATGCATTTGCTTCTCGTGAATCATTCGAGGATTTTCCTCACCCCAAATGCGACAATTCTGCCTATTGACGAAGCCATCAAGGTGAAAATGGGCCTCGTCACTGAAGATGATTTTATCGGCAAAATCAGCATTTTCATGTTGTCTCTCCAATACCCAATTACTCCATTCCATCCATACTCCATTCGTGTAGCGCTCCATTTTTACTAACATCGTACCTTCTACTAGCAAACAATAACAATTGTTCAAATGTCAAACAATGACACTTCGAATGTTGCCAGATTTAAAAATTGCGTTCTTCTTGGGACACCCTTTATATTGTTAGTGAAAAATTATGAGTCCCTGTAAGTTATGCTGAAAAAATCAAAAAAAATATAATTTTCTCCTATATTTTTTTTTTAAAAAAGTGCAAGAAAAAATGATTTTATGCACATAAAATGTTTATAAAATTTGTTCAGTAGACTCTTGACTACATTATTGCCAAATATAGTTAAGCAATATCATCAAGTCTGAATTAGCCGTTGGCCAAAATCTGAGGACGCCCTTTTTTGAGTGGTGCACTGATTTTCAAAATCTTTTGAGGGCCATTAAAACAAATTGGTAGTCAAACTGGCCAAACCGAGTACAGGGTTTTACTAAACTTTGGTAGTACAATCGAACCTATACTGTCGAGTGCGTGCATTTTTTTTACTGTTGCACTGTGTTGTCGGAAGAGTAGTTAGACAACATTTTTTCGCGTATATTGATTCGAACACGGTTTACCTTGAATTATCAACAAGATTTTTCCTCGATTTCGTTTCTTAAAAAATACTGTTTCTTTTCATATTCCACGCATTCTAACCAAAATTTAAAAAAAAATTATTTTTGCAAACAAAATTTCCGATATAATACTAAAACGTTTTGAATATTCAAAAGCTTTAAGCTTTTTTAAATTCAATAAATTTCTCAAATTGCAAAAAAAAATATCGTTTTTATAACGCTTTAAAATCGAACTTCATATCGCGAAGGTCGGGAAAACAAGCGCTAACTTTTAAAAACATCTAGCACCATCGCATTTAAGATACTCGACTTAACAATAATTACGTTTTCCCCAGTTGCATATTTACGACACGCACATTACAAGCTTCCATGGTACATATCCCAGTAAAAAAATTTCGTGTTTTTAGAAGCAGAATAAAACAAATGCGCTGAAGTAAGTGCTTACTATTATGTTGTTCGTATAAAAATAAATAAAAAAAATTTGTTGAGCTTACTGTTTTCCCTTACAATGACGCAAGTAGTAAGCAGCTTAAGTTAATCCCTTACTAGGATGCAGGTTGTAATGCAGAAAGTTTCATGTCGTAGATTATAAACGATCTTAACCAGTTTTTTCGATTGATTTCCGATTGTGTTTGGTGTTTTCGAGTATGTTAAAAAAATAATTAGTCGTTTCACTGTTCCTGAAGAGCTACCACGTGGTGCGGAAAAACTAAATTATTATATTATGTCTAAAATTATTGTCTTTAGAATTTTATGTAAAATAAATTATATATTATTCATATTATTACTTTTAATCGTAATAATGTAGACATGAAATATGATTTTACTGAAAGCCATGAAATCACAGCTTTTTGTAAGCGCTAAAACCCACGCTTATTTTGCCCAAAAGTAATGCTTCCAAGTGGGAATTCGCCATATAAAAATCATGGCATATGTAAGCAGGTTTGTAAGGGATTCTATTTGGCTTACTCCCTTACAAACCTGCTTGCTGGTAAGCAGCGTTTCACTTCCGCTATTACCATACGAAACTTTATTTAAAATCTACTCAATTATATTATTAATAAAAGTAATTTTGAGGGCCTATCTACTAATGTTGATTAATTTCAAATAAAAATATGAAGCTACGAATTATTAAAAACGATTTATATGTATTATACAATAGTAGTTTTTAATTAATATTGTAGAAGTTCGATTTGTAATTAAACAGTTTTTTTCACTCTCCTTAACACTTGTATAGCAGCAGATAGCTCCGTTTAAATATAAGACAACGATATGGCAGTGCATAAAATGATACACGAACTAGATTTCGAAATCTAGTTTAAACTGTATTTCGAGCATAATGTAAACGCAAACTTACAAAAACCTTAGAATCATTAATTGTAAGTGCGTGGCGTAGTAAATAATTGAATTAGTCAAATGTGTTACAATATTTGCTCAAAAATAATATTAAATAGGAAAAACCAAAAAGTGCAAAAAGATTTTCTAAAAATGGCTGAAAAAATGGCTAAATGCCATTTGTTCTGGCTAAACGTGTTCAGAAAGGGCTAAATCTAGGCAAAAAATTACTGAATTGGCAACACTAATAATACGACAGCTCACAAAATATTTTTTTTTTACATGTGTTTTCTTCATATTTCTAGCACTCCAATTCCCCCCACTTCCGGCACGGCATTTCATCATGTATCCTTTTTATGGTACACCGGCTTAGGGGCTGGTCTTACTATAATTGTTTCATTATTGGCCACTTTATATTTTGGCAAACAAGATTCTAGTGAAGTGGATCCAAAACTTATAACACCAAAATTAAGGAAATATATGAAAAAACAAAAATATTACAGCATTCCTTTGGGTATGGAGAAAATTTCAAATGTTATAGACAACACTTTGGAAAATGGTAAAAAAGATGAAAAGGAATCTATTAAAAATGAAGAAAAGGAGCTGAACATGAAAAACTAATTAAGTTATATGTTAAAAAATTTTGTTATTTAGTGTTATTAAGTTCATTAAAGTTGTTATTCAAAATTTATATGAAAATTGTTATTACTTCTTTTTTTTACTTGAAGTTTTATTGTACTCACCCAGAAAAAGTTTTTAAAATCGGTTAATAAAATCATTAATTTTTCAATTGATTTCGCTAGAATCGAAAGTGTAAAACAAGTTTAAGAATCTGGATGGAGTACTTGTTTCTAAACTGATTCTACATACAACTGTTTTACTTAAAAGTAATATAACCAGTTGCTTTCGGGACTATAACTCTAAGGGCAGTAGAAAGTAGAGGAGGTGCAGATAAATGCGACCGAGCCAATCATAGAGACACGAAATCAACAATTATTTCACGAGTTTAATCCAATGATTTTAATTAACTGTTTGTTTTAATGTTGTTGTTGTTTGTTTTTAACCTTTTTTGTTTGTGGTTTTGGTCATTTTGCACATCCTCTACTTTGCACAGTCCTTTCAACTTTGAACCAAAATCAATCTGAAAAGGAATTTAAGTTGCTTTAAAATCGATTGTTTGGACATAGGTCATTTAAAAATATTTTGTCTGGTTGATATAAATTTCATTGTGTTTCGATTTTCAGGCGCTCAGCTTGATCAAAATTAAGAAAACTGCATTGTCGTATTGGCAAATTTTATAGAAATAACCAGTGAAATTGTAACAATTTAAGGAAAGTTATGTAGGATTTTTCTATATTTGGGCCATTCGCTGACATATTAAAAATTAGTTTAAAAATTCAAAAAAAAAAAACATTTTATTGTAAAAGTTTTCCGAATTTATAAAAATTATATGTTTGTGATTGTTTATCAAATAGTTATTAATTCGTTATATCTTTAAAAATCTTGTATAATTAACAAATTTTTATATACATTCATATTTTTAGTATTTCGAAAAACGTTTTAGTCGTCGTATGCGTGTTTTTGGTGCTGCTTTATTTAATTTGAAAACTGTAAGTACTGATTAGCACTAGTTAACAAATTACTATAACATTTTTTGCATACTAAATCCCACTTCATTTTTTAACAATAAATTTTAGGGTGCTATATTTGAAAAAAAAATTATAAATTTGTAAACCCAAAAAATAAAATATTTGTAATATTTTTACAGTGTACACTGAGATAATTATCTTCACTTCAGTATATTTTACTAATGTTTTACTAATTTATTTGGCTCAAAAAATTATACTGATAAGCACATTAATAGTGTGGACGACAACCAGATTGAGAGATATGCGCAGAATCAAGTAGATGTCGCGGACTGTCAAGATGTAGTAGGGACGAAGAAAATGACATTAAAAAGTACAACTCTTGTAAAACTTATACAAAAATCAACCATGGAAAATTTTTTTATGTGTTTTTTATACAAAAGAACGCTAACAATGTGAATATACATATACATATCGCACACCTAGTTCAAAAGTGACTCAACTCAAAATTTTTCATTTTGCAGAAATCGAAAAAATATTTGCAATTTTATACCAATTAAAACATAAAGAAAGACATAACTGTTTTTTTTTTAGCAACAGTTAACAACAACAAACTACACTGATATTTTTTTTATAGATAAACAAGTGTATTGTGCGTAGTTTAAGCATACAAACTCGAAAAATTAAAATTTTAAGTTTAGTCACTTTTGAACTAGGTGTGCGATATGCGGATTAAAAAACATATGTATTTGTGTTGTCAGCGGCTTGTCAAAGTAATTGTCTATAAATTAAATTAGAGACAAAATGAAATATTTAAATTTAATAAACATTAAATGTGTATTTGTAAACTAAATCTTTATAGTGATTATTAAGGTAGTGTGGTCAAATTGCAAACAAATATAAGTTCAGGTAGACAGACTAAAGTGGAAGATAAGGACACAAATCTTATGTAATTTTTTTATGTTTCCTTTTCTTATGCAAAAAAAGGTTGTATATTTCAACAATAATTGATGTAAGTAGTTGAAAAATTATTTTGCTTAAGTTATATATAATTATTTTTAAATATTTTCAGATATTAAATTAATTCCTGTCGTTAATGCGGGTGTATGAACATTTTTATATTTTATGAAGTATTCTAAATTATTTTTAAAAGAATCACAAAATATTTTTTTTTTAAGATTTCCAGGAAATAAATTAACTAAAGTATAATTTTTTTATGAATTTTTTTAATTTTTTTCAGTCTACTAATATTTAGCAAAAATTTTATTAACTTTTAGCAAAGATTTTTTAATTTTTAATCAACTAAGGCGTTGTGGTGTAATGGTTAGCGCGTTGGACTTTTACACAGAAGGTCCCGGGTTCGATCCCCGGTGCCGGCAACATCAAAATAATATGTATGAGTTTTTTCTATCCCTCATACGTATCGCAAAGTCCACCTTCGGTGTTCCCATAGCAATTAACCCCACCGAAGTAAAATAATGAATCAGGGCTATGAACCAAAAAGCTTCAATAAGTTAGCCAACTCTCCATCAGGTGGCGAGCAACAACTGTTCTAGGACTTATCATCTCGCGCAATTACAGTGTTGCCATGTCTGAAGCCCTTCATCTTTCCGAACCTTTCATCTCTATACTATCCCTTTCCAAAGAAAGCAACACACTAAATATAGGAAGTATTTCCTGAGTGTTGCCTTTCTTTAAAAAAAAAAAAAAAAAAAAAAGTGAATCTAATAATTTTGTTGGTAAAAATCAGCTCACTGATTTTTAGCAAAAGACTTTGCTGACATAAGGAATTTTTTTGCAAGCACACTCCAGACTAAAATTTTGCTGACTCCTCAAAAATTTTTGGCTGACTTTATTTACTTTTTTTTTGAGTGTAGAGCAAAATATTGTTTATTTTGAGGGTTAATGATTTGTTGACAAAAATTGTTAATATCATGAAGATATATCTCTCAAAATCATGGTAACCTGTGACATGTGTTAGAATTTTTTATTTGTGGATGAGCCGGTGATATTTCCTAGGATAGTCTGTGCCAATTTTAGAAATGTGTCACCTAAAATATCGATTTTCAAATCAATCTGACCAGAATGAAAACAAAAAAAAAATAATAATGGGATTTAGTTTGCAAAATGTTTGTAATCTAGTATCAATATTTATATTCGAAATTGGGTTAAGTTTACATTTTTGTACCGATTTTCAAAAGCTTATTTGGTTGCCAATTGCCGTTTATGTACCAGCTTTAACTTTCAGCCAAGGTAAGTATAGTTCTTTGGAAATTTTTAAAAAATTGTACTAATTTAGATTTTATTTATAGTTAGCGGAATTGATATTCATACCATTACACCCGTGGTAATTATTATTTGTACATTTTACACCTGTGTGGTAAGTTTGGCAATGTAAATTTTATTTTCCAAATAATACGTCAGTAAAAACAACTGAAAAAGCAGTCAATTTTATAGGAAACTAACATTCTGCAGCTTTAAATAAAATAATTTAAGACACTGTTAAATTTGTGGAGACAATTTTATATTTTAGATTCAACGAATCAGAATATGGTCCATTTTTTTCTAGAAGAGGCTGTTTTCAGTCAAATGTTATTTTTTTTTTTTTTAATTAACTGATGTTTCAGTTTTCTTGAGTGTCGTATTATATTGAGTGTATTTACAGATTTTTTTTTAGCAAATTTTAAAGCTATTTTTTTCTTTTATCTAGGGCGGCATAAAAGGTGTTGTCTGGACTGATGTCTTACAAAGCATTATTATGTTTACGTCTATGATTGTGTTGATAATTAAAGGTACTATCGATATTGGAGGTTTTCAAGTTTTATGGCAAAGAAACTTAGAAGGTGGCAGAATAAATTATCCACAGTAAGTTAACAACATTTTTATGCATATCATCCCACTGTGCAGGAGCGTACATTTAAAATTTGAATTAATTACGTTTAGGGAATTTAACATTTTTATGTTCTGTATCCCACTGTGCAGGAGCGTACATTAGAAATTTGGAGGAATATCGTTTAGGAAGAAAAGGTGAGAATAGATGATGAAACATTTTGGAAAAGTTTCAGACAATTTGGAATTGATCTCGAAATTGTGCTTTTCATCTAAAAATCCTTAGTTTTGAATAGAGTAATTTTTTCTCGAAATCTGACAAAATTTTTGTCTCTCCAAAAATAAAAAGAGATTTTTCTCAAACATTTTTTAAATTGAAAATTTTCCTCGAACATTATTTTCAGTAAATTGAAAATGAAAATTATTCAAGTTCGAGGCCATACTCTATATTTCTTTATTAGGATATTGTCCTAACAAATGATCTATAGAGTTTTTTGTTTTCAAATTTCAATAATGTGTTGATAGATCTATTTCGGGAATTTTCTAGGTTCCCATCATCAGACAACGTTTTGAAAGCGGTAACAATCCCATGCCAAACATCAAACATTCATATAAACTAGTTTACTCACTACATGAGAACTAATATATGAGGTCGAAGTTAAAGATTATCACCATTGATCAAAAAATAAATTGAAAACTTGTTTGTTATGTGCAATGTCCACCTTTGGTGGATATTCAATACACGATTTTGTTTTTTTCCTCCTTTTTAGTTTTTTTTTTATTGTTTATAAACCAAAACAGGGAGAGTAAACTAGAATGTACTTTGTCTTTTATACAAGTTTGATATAATTTTTATTAAAAATAAAAATTATGTTTTTTCAGTAAATTTTTTTTTTACTTAAAATTATTTGTAATTTTATTTTGCGAAATCAACAGAATTATATTTAAAGAATATTTTTAATGCATGTTTTAGCATATGAAACTTGATTTTACTTTGAAAACATAGACAGAAAAAAAATTGCGTTAAGAAAAACGGGACAACAAATTGTAAAAAATCCCAAATTAATAAAAATAAAATTGAAAATTTGACAAATCCTTAAAATAAAATAAAATAATAAAAAAAAAAAGAAACGCCAATAATGAAAATATCGCCTTGATTTAAAAAAAGTAAAAAATTTTAAAACGTGTTAGAGATAGTGACGCTTTAAATTCTATTTCGGTGTTTTTTTCCATAATTTTTTTCATAATTTTTGCTATTTTTAAATTTAAGCGATTTTTTTAAATTTTGGCAATTTTTTTTTTTATTTTGTTGCTATATTTTTTTTTTAATTTTAGCGATTTTTTTAAATTTTTAAATTTATTTTCTAATTTTGGAGTTTTTTCAATTTTGCCCTTCTGTTCTAATTTTGGCGATTTTTTTCAGCTTCGTAAAGGTTTTCAATGTCGAAGATTTGTATTTTTGGTTTTGGCAATTTTTTAAAATTTTGCTGATTTTTTCTTTATACATTTTTTTTGCATTTCATAAATTTTTTTATTATATTATTATTATAATTTTGGCGATATTACTTACGTTTTCCTAATACTTGTCGATTTTTTGTAATTAAAGTTTAAATTGTTAAATCTAAACTAAATCGATTAAATATTTACAAATTATTTTAATTAATAAATACTTCAATTTCCTCAATAGACAAGAATTTAATTAAACTTCTAATTAAAATAGCCAATACTTTAATTAAACCTAGAGTTTAGGTTTCACTGTGTAACTCATAAACCATAAAAAATTAAATATCAACTCAATAAAAACGTCAAAAAATCTGTTTTCTTGTGAAACCTTTTCTCGTCTACATTTAAATCTGAAAGTTTTTCATTCACATTTTTTTTTGCGTGAAAACTTTTGTGAAATTTTTCGTCACTTTTTTTTCGTAAATATTTTTTTGTAAAATGTTATTTATATAAATATAAATAAAATAATAATATAAATAAATTTTCATTAAAAACTTTTTATGAAATTTTTTTTCGCGTAATCAAGAAAATATATTTATTTAAAATATTTTGTTTGCGTGTTTTAAGCGTTTAAAACGCTATTTTTATTGCATGATCTGCTTTGCCATGTTATTGACAACCTAGCAAAAATAAATGGCACAACTTCTAAATGAAACACTTGTTTCATTACATCAACAAGATGTGGTTTGTAATAAAATATTCCAATAATTAGGTCTTTTTCACGTGTGACAAGATGTTAATATTTCGTATGTGGGTTGCATGAAAGCGTGCTGTAATAGCAATCAGAGGGTCCCGGGTTCGAATCTCAGAACCACCAATAATATTTTTTTTTTGTTTTTTTTTTATACAATTATTTACTTTTTTTAATTTACTATGAAATTTTATGAAAATATAAAAAAAATTTCAAACAGAAAAAATATTTTTAAAATACTAACTTTGTTACAAAATGATTTTAACATTTATATATTAAATAAACTTAGAAAAGTTAATTCCGTGTATTTTATTTAGAAATTTTTGTATAATTTTGCGACAAAATTGTTTTTTTTTCTGCTTTAAATTAATTTTTCATTCAATAATTAATTTTTCATTAAATATTAAATACATTTAATAAATTTTTTATTAAATCTAAGTTTAAAAACATTAGAGATAATTATTGAAAAAAATCCTATATCAAAGCTATAGAAAAATCTGTATTGATAAATTCTTACTAAATAAAAATATATGCTAATAAAGAAATATAGAGTATGGCCTCGAACTTGAATAATTTTCATTTTCATTGCACAATTTTAAGGGTCGAAAAAAACATAATTTTTATTTTTAATAAAAATTATATCAAACTTGTAAAAATAACTTTATTTAAACATATATTTATACATGCATTTTTTTGTTCATAGTAAAGGGTCCGCCAAACAACTTTTTTTTTTTGAAAATGCTATTAAAAAAAAAACCACTGAATATTTTCTCAAATTTCCTTTTTTTATTTGAAAGTACAATCCTTTCGGTTAATAATGGAAAATAATTTCATTCAAATGGCTGCCTCGGCTGGCCATGCAGTAGCCTACACGATCGGTCCAATTTTTAAGCACATTATCGATTGTGTGCAGCTGTATTCCACCAATGGCTTCACGAATATTTTCCTTTAAAGCGTCAATTGTCTCTGGCTTGTTGGCGTAATACTTATCTTTGACGGCACCCCACAAATAATAGTCCAACGGTGTCAAATCGCAGCTCCGAGGTGGCCAAACGACATCAGCTCTGCGGCTGATAATGCGATCTTCAAAAACAGGGCGCAAAACATTGAGTGTAGCTTCGGCTGTGTGGCACGTAGCGCCGTCCTGTTGAAACCAAATGTTGCCAATATCCTCCTCTTCAATTTTTGTGAACAAAAATTCGTTCAACATGGCCAGATAACGATCGCCATTGACTGTATGGGCCACTCCTGCAACATTACCATGATTTTCAAAGTAATGTCGCAATATTTCCCAGCGTTGTTCAAGCATATTCATCAACCATATTCGTTCAGCGGAAGGATAAAACTAATTATCTGTCAAATCAGACATGAGCTAAGTGTTACCATTCACGAAATAAGCACTAGTTGAAAAAAAAACGTTAGATGGCGGACCCTTTATATCATCAAACAAGAATAAGTCTGCTAAAAGTCATCATGTATATCAAGTGATAGCTCAGGGGAAGAGCGCCAGCTTTTCATGACCAGGTTCATGTGTTGAAACCCCACACCAGCCACAAGATTATTTTCTAAATTCAAAAATAAATAAAAACAAGTGAAAAAGAACATCCTTTCCATTGGTTTAAACTTGCATTGATTGTTATTAAAAGGAAAAACTCCCCTCATATGACAAGCCAATGTTAAATTCAAAGATGAAGAACCCAAATTTCAACAACATCCAATTCAACAGTGTTTCTATTACTCTTTTTTCCTCACTTTTTTTGCTGGCAAATTGTGCTAAAAAATCACAGAAATTAATAATTAAAAAGAACATTTCTTTAAATATTTTTTATGCGCGTTTTTGGCGTTTGAAACGCTATTTTAGTTTTATGATCTACTTTGCCATATTATTGACAAATTACTTAAAAAATCTCAGAAATTAAAAATTGCTTTCATTTAAAATATTTTACATATTTTTTATTTTTTTTTTAAATTGCTTTCATTAAAAATATTTTTCAGTTTTTTTTTTCACAAAATTTTTTCTCATGAACTGTTTTTTTGTTACGGGTTTTCTGCAATACCGTTTTTAAGCGACATTCGTTTTCGTGAAATTTTTTTCGCGAACATTTTTGTCTGCAAAAATGCTTTATTAGCGAAAATGCTTTTATGTTAAAATATTTTGCGAAATATTTTTTTACGATATAAATAAAATAAATAAATAGAATTTATTGCTGCAATTTTTGCAAAAAAATATTTTTCAGCAAAAAGTTTTTTATGTGAATTTTGTTGTTTTTTTTTCTCGCGAATTCATTCAAATAAAAAAAATTAAATATATATTTTTTAATACAAATTTTTCTAGAAAAAATATTTGGCCCGAAAAATATTCTATATGGTTTTTTTAGCATTAATTTTTTCTACGACTTTTTACTCACAGTCTTCATTCTGGAGACCAAATATTTGTTGCTGCCGAATTTATCGTTTATCTTGTTAACATTTTTATTCCAGAATGTCCTGGGATCCTACTGTGCGCATGAGTGTGTTATCGGTTTTTGTCGGTGGTACGTTTTTGAAATTACAAAATACTTCAATATGCCAACCAGCTGTACAAAGATTTATGTCATTGCCAAGTTTACAAAAGATCAAACAAGCAATTTATACATTTTCGATTGGCTTAACTCTGCTCTATGTGCTGTGTGTTTATGTGGGTCTTTTAGCTTTTGCCACTTACCATGATTGTGATCCAATGTCGACAGGAGTAAGTATGAAATTTAAAATGTGTACAAGTCTGATAATTTAAAAATATTAAAAATTTTGATTAATGAAAATTAAAATTATTCAAGTTCAAGGTTCATTGCACAAACATAATTTTGTTGAAAAAACATAATTTTTATTTTTAATAAAAATTATATCAAACTTGTAATTTTGACTAATTTTAATAAATTTGGTCAAATAAACGCTTTTACTGAAAGGCGTGGTAGAGAAGAATGAGTGTATTTTCTAAAAATCATAACTACATTGTATATTTTCAATTTTCGGAATCAGACTGCGCAGTTTCTGGTATTGAACCTTCGTCAGTGACCCTGTTTTTTATTTGAATAATATAATATTTGTTATGTTTTTACTTGTTCGATTGCGTCTATATGAAATTTTCTGTGCAATTTGAATAATATAATATTTGTTATGTTTTTATTTGTACGATTGCGTCTATATGAAATTTTCTGTGCAATCACTGATCGTGGTATAGATAAACTGATTTCTAATGCCACATGCACTCGCACTACACGTTAGACAGAGCGCTTTAGCCCACTGATCTATCGTCAGGTCGAGTTTTGTTGTGATTAAAACTAGTTTTATTCAGTACACGGTGTTTTTGTTCATGCATACATAATCTCAGAAGTACAACTCCAATAACACAACAGTTCTATTTTTAGAAACTTACCTCACTCTAATTGCCACTGTTTTCCCATATGTTGTAAGTGATGCCATATCTATGATATATTCTCTGTATATTTGATAGATGGCGCTTACGAAGTTAGGGAATTGCCAGAGAGCAAAGTTTGATTATTGTTTGAGTTTGAATTTGAACGTCTTTTTCAGAAAATTGCAATTAATACTATAATTAATATGCAATTTTATTTAATTTTAATTGTGAAAGGCGTGGTAGAGAAGAATGAGTGTATTTTCTAAAATTTTCTGATATTTTCAATTTTCTGAATTTTTAACTATTGGTCATTTTTTGAACAAAAATATGTTTTTTTTAAGTCAAATTTTTCCCCGCGTAAATTTTTTTTTAACTTTTTTTTTCAATTTCAAATTTAATTTCTTAAAAACTTTTGAATATTTTTGAGCCTAGTTTTTATTGATAATGTTTTTTCTTTTGTTTTATAGTTAGCCCACGCTAGTGATCAATTAATTCCCTTATTGGTAATGAACATTTTGGGTAAATTTCCCGGAATGCCTGGTCTGTTTATTGCCGGTGTTTTTAGTGCTGCCTTAAGTTCTTTATCCACATATTTAAATTCTTTATCGGCAGTGGTTTTAGAGGATTTTGTAAAGCCCAATATCAAAGGCGAATTAAGTGAAAGATGTACGGCTATAATTATGCGTTTGGTGGTAGTTGTCTTCGGTTTAAGTTCCTTGGGTTTAGTGTATGTGGTTGAAAGACTCGGTATGGTTTTACAATTATCGATTACATTGCAATCAATACTTTATGGACCCATGTTGGGTATATTTACTGTGGGCATGTTAATGCCCTGGATTAATGAAAAGGTGTGGGATATGTGAATTTAAATGGTCTATAATTGGAATTTAAATGAGTGCTTATTTATTTTTTTTAGAGTATTTTATCGGGTAGTATATTTTCGTTCACGAGCATGGCTTGGATATGTGTTAATGCTCAAATAGCCAGTATTACTGGAACCTTTAGGCACACCAAATTGCCCGTATCTATTGAAGGATGCGATTATGAATTTGATATGACTAAATATTTAAATTCAACTTCTGAATAGTGAGTATTTAAAAGACAATGTGGGACTTTACAAGACTATTGTACTCGTCGTATAACTCAAAATAATAACTTTCCATTCAGACTTCCGAAACAAAGTTTGCAAATTTACAAAGTTTTTACATAAGACTTTATAAATTTGCAAAATATTTGTGTTAAATTTATTAAATAAAACCTTTTCAAATATTTGTAGTGTAATAATTTTTGACTAAACAAATTATTAATTTCAAAATATTTAATTTGAAATCAAAAATTAGAAGCCATCCTATTAAATTCATTTTAAACTTTTCAAAATTTCGATCGAATTGTACTACAGATACAAAAGTCTGGTGTACTCCTTGTATATTTTAACAAAAAATTAAAACAGAAATAAAAAAAAACATTTTCAACTTTACTATTTCACATTTAAAAGTTTTTAATTTTATTATTTTATTATTTTTACATTTTTATTTTATTTCAGTCTTCCCATCCATGGTAATTCCATCTATCATATATCCTTTTTATGGTATACTGGTTTAGGTGCCTGTTTAGTAATGTTGGGTTCAAATGTGGCTTCTTTGGTTTTTGGTTTAAATGATGTTACCAAAGTTGACGAGAAATTATTGGCACCATTTGTGGCCACATTTTTAAAAAAATATAAATATTCTAAAGTTAAACTACAAGAAAATATTGAATTCAATAATAATAAAAATGAAAACTAATTAATTATACAAAAATGTACTACTTATAATAAAATTATTAAATAAATACATTTATAGCAATTCATTAAAAGTATTTTAGTTTATTTTTAAGTCATGGAAATGTAAAAAGTTTCAGCTTCAAAATTCATTCAAAATTAATTTTAAAATCTTGACTGAAAGCATTAAAGTAATTATAATTTGGCCTTATAATTATAAAGTATACTCTAATTAAATTTTGTTTAAATTTAATATGAAACTCTGCTCGAACTACAAATTATGTAATTTTACTACGAGTGTGTAAATTAAATAATCACATATATTGTGAGAAAATTGGTTACACTCAGAATGTGTATATTAACACTGACAATGTGTATTAGCTAAATAACTACACATATAATGCATAATTTGATTACACATAAAATGTGTGTGTTAGCACTGACAATGTGTATACAATTTTAGGAAATTAAATGTAATTTTGTAATTTTTTAAATTTTTTTAAAAACAAATTTTATTTAAATTAACTAGAAAATTGTTAACTTACTATAATTTTGGTAAATTTACAACGAGTATTTAAACAAAATACTTACACCTATTATGCGCAATTTGATTACAAACAAAATGTGCATATTTACACTGACAAATTCTATGACATAAGTGTAATTTTACAAGTTTTGTGCGTAAAAATACATTTGAAAAAAGACAGACATACATCCAAAAACATAAGAGTAAAATTATTTTTAAAATATTTTTTAATAAATAGACCTAACCATATTTAAGCCTTATATGTGCTTCAGACTCCGATTCTGCGAAATTATTACTACAGGCAAAGTCTTAGATTCTGAGAATTTTTCTTATATAAAAAGTCTTACCTGATTAAAAACTCTCAGAATTTGAGTACTTTTTTTAAAAGTCCTAACTTCTAAGGTATTTTTCTAATAAAAAAGTCAAAAATATTGAGAACTTTTTCCCATATAAAAAGTGTTAGATTCTAAGAATTTGTTTTTTTTTATAGAAAAAGCTTTAGATTCTAAAAAATTTTTGGGAAAAGAAAAGTCTCAGCTACTTAAGATTTTGCTGGTTTAAAAAACCTCAGATTTTGGAAAAAAAAATTTTCAAAATTGACTCAACTTCTGAGAACTTTTCGTATAGCAAATGGTTCTACATATAATAGCTTTTTTCTGTAGAAAAAATTTAAACATTGAAGATTTCTCCTTACCAAAAGGATTCTAATGATTTTCTTAACTTCTTAAAAAAAGTCTCATTATTTGTTGACTTCCTTTGTAACAAAAGACTTTGGTTGTGAGGAATTTTTCACATGGAAAAAGTCTCAAATTCAAAAAAGTCTTAGTTTCTTAGTTCTTTTTAATTTTTTAAAAACATCAGATTCTGAGATATTTTTTTCAGAAAAATTTTCAACTTCCGATAGTTTTTTTCGTAAGAAAAAGTCTCAACTTCTGACAAATTTTTCCCAGAAAAAGCTTTTTCTTATAGAAAAAGTCTAAAATTCTAAGAACTTTTTCTTACACAAAATTTTTTAAATTTGGAGAACTCTTTCCAATTAATAAAACCTCAGAAAACTAAACTTCTCAGTTCTTTTTTTAAGAACAATTCACATATTCTCGGGACTCCACAAAGTTTGAGAAATGTGTCAGATTTTGGGAGGTTTTTTCTGCAGGAAACATTCTTAAATCTAAAGGTTGTAAAGTGCTTTATAATCTAACATTTATCATACAAAAAAAGTCATCAGAATCTTAGTTTTTTCTATAGCAAATAATCTATACAAAATAATATATATTCGTAGTAGTACATTTACAAACACTTCTAAGAGTGTAATTAATATTAATCATACGTTTAGTATGTATCACATTGTCTTTAAAACATCATACGTATGAGTTTTATTTAATACAAACGATATCAATCATACGTTCAGAAGGGCCTCAAATTATATAGATGTTAAAGTTCACTCTAAATAAAGGGTTCGCCATCTAACGTTTTTTTTCAACTAGTGCTTATTTCGTGAATGGTAACACTTAGCTCATGTCTGATTTGACAGATAATTAGTTTTATCCTTCCGCTGAACGAATATGGTTGTGTATACGCTTGAACAACGCTGGGAAATATTGCGACATTACTTTGAAAATCATGGTAATGTTGCAGAATGTGTGCGTACGGATTTTGGAAGAAGAGAAGCACCGTCAGCTCCGTATGTTCGTTATCTTGTGAAAAAAGTGAAAGAAACTGGCATCCTCATCGATAAACCAAAGCGTGAAAAGCCAAACAGTGCGTACACCCGAGAATATTGCTGCTGTGGCAGAAAGTGTGCGTGAAGCGCCATCAACATCAATTGAGACGAATCATTCGTCATTGAGACGAATTTTGCATAAAGACCTTGGTATGACGCCATACAAAGTCCAATTGGTTCAGGAGTTGAAGCCAACTGACCATCCAAAGCGTTTTCGCTTCGCTAAGTGGGCCTGCGATCGACTTACAGAAGATGCCGATTTTGCCAAAAAAACATCTTTTCAGATGAAGCTCATTTTGATCTTGGCGGGTATATAAACTACATGGCCAGCCGAGGCAGCCATTTGAATGAAATTATTTTCCATTATTAACCGGAAGGATTGTACTTTCAAATAAAAAAAGAAATTTGAGAAAATATTCAGTAGTTTTTTTTATAGCATTTTCAAAAAAAAAAGTTATTTGGCGGACCCTTTATAATAGTCAAATAATAAATACAACCCAGTGTAGAAAAGCATTACCATATACATAAGTATACATATTACGGAATGTCAAGTACTTGCAATTGCCATTACTAATCTTATTATATTTATATGGGGTGTTGTGAAAAATAATAAAATATCATTACTTAGCACTCTATGAAAAATAAAAAAAAAAAAAATATGTGGAATGGTGGCAGAAAAATTTATAAAAATTTTATTTTATAAGCCCCCTTTTAGAGTGGAGAAACGGGTTAGACAACATATTGGTGGTCAGTCATACATTTGACTCTCCTAATGGGGACAGTTAGAGCAGTGGCAGCAAATTAAAAAATAAATAATTTTTTTTGTTTGGGAGCCCCCTTACGGAGTGGTGATAATGAGAAGATATTTTCGGGAAAAACATTGTTGGAGAAAAATTAATAGGGGTCAACTTACATTTTACTCCTCCAGGTACGATTCCGTGGCAGTTGTGTGGCTTCTAGAAGACTTTTCCCCATTACTCCCATCTTTGAACCCGATGGGGAGCCACTTGCAGCAACTCCACCACCGCCATTTTTTAATCATGTATTTTTTTCGAACCTCACAAAATAAGGAGTTCTAGCGAATCGAAATCGAAAAAATCGTCCACTATCCCATACAAAGTGACCGTATAAAATAATATATGAACATATGTCATCTTATTTGTCAATATATGTATAGTAGAGTGGGCCGATTTGTAAGGACAAAAATTTGTCGATATTGTGCCATCGATTTTTCGATAGCTTTTGTCATTTTTTTTTTTTTTTTTTTTTGTTTTGCAGTTTTTCTATTTATTGAATCTTCACTCAAATAATGTGAACTAACAATAAGTTTACAAATCTTAAAACTAACTCTTAATTATTATATCCAGCCAGTGCCAGACAAATTTTTGACGATTCGATGGAGATAATCTATTGCTCCTTGTTAGCGGACCAGATCCGCCGTGTCCCTCCTTCTAAGACGTTGGTGGCCATGATTATTAATCAGGTTACGGGCTAATAAGTTGGGATGAGTTTCCAGTTTATTTAAATAAAGTTGACTGTGTCTAATGATTTCATCTTTGACCAGGGTTACATTTAAATCTTTATGTAAGTTGCAATTTCTGACATACCAGGGTGAGTTTGTGATCATTCTCAAGAACTAATTTTGTCTTCTTTGTATTTTTTCAATATTTGACGCGGAGGCAGTACCCCAGATCTGGATTCCATAGCACCATATGGGTTTCACGATAGAATTGTAGATGAGTAACTTGCAGTCCAGACCCAGTTTAGAGTTTCTGCCGGTAAGCCAAGAGAGTTGCGCCGTTTTTAGTTTCATCTGGGTTAGTTTAGCATCCATATGAGTTTTCCACGTGAGTCGACGGTCAAGGTGAATACCGAGATATTTTACAGATGTGTGTTGAGGTATATTCTGATTATTAATTTTGATGGGTGGACACGTCTCCCTTCTAAGCGTGAAAGTGATGTGGATACATTTCTGCTCATTCACTTTAATTTTCCACTTATCCAACCAAGCTTCCAATTGTGAAATGTGGGTCTGCAACATTCTAGACGCTATGTTTGAGTCATAATGGACGCTTAAAATTGCGGTATCATCAGCGAATGTTGACGTGTGGGTATTAATATCTAACGGCATGTCTGAAGTATAAAGGACATACAACAGAGGGCCCAAAATGCTGCCCTATGGGACACCGGCTTGTATATCTTGGGGAGGACTGACAAAGCTATTTTCAGCAAGAGTAAATTTTCGATTCGTTAAATAGCGTTCAAGAATCTTGTGAGTATTAGAAGGCAACAAACGTTTCATTTTAAAGAGTAATCCTTCGTGCCAAACTTTATCGAAAGCTTGTGAGACATCGATAAATAGAGCAGAGCAGTATTTTTTTTCCTCGAAAGTTTTTCTTACAGTAGAAACTATCCTATGAGCTTGTTCAATGGTGCTATGCTTTCTCCTGAAACCAAATTGGTGAGCTGGAATGGAGTTGTTTTGGTCAACAAAAATAGACAGCTTTTCCATAAGCAATTTCTCGAAGAGCTTTGACAAGTTGGATAAAAGACTAATAGGCCTATATGATTCTACTTTTGTTAGATCTTTGCCTGTCTTTGGTATCATTTTAACGAGAGAGACTTTCCACTCTGAAGGGAAGTATTCAAGGCGTAAAACAGCGTTGAAAATAAAGAGAATTGTTTTTATTCCTATGCTGGGTAGCTCCATAAGCTTCTTATTGCTGATATTGTCAATACCAGGGGCTTTTTTGGGGTTTAGTTCACAAATAGCCTTTTCGATCACTCTCATCTCAAACGATAATTGGGTATCTGTTTGGTACTGAGGAACAACAGGTGGCAACTCAGTTACAGATCTTGTTATGTTTGGCGTGAATACTTTTTTTAAATGTTCTACAAACAGATTCCCTTTTTCGGTATCATTTCTCTCCGTTTGATTTTCGCAAAGGGGGTTTACAAATGACCGGTCTTTTTAAATTTTTTGTAGCACGCCATAGTGAATAATCAGTTCTAGATGAAGGATCCAAATTTTCAAGATATCTGTTTAATGAAACAGTTCTTTGGTGAGCAAGTAGCTTTCTTAAATTTTTTGTACATTCTTTCAACCGGGATCTGTGCTGTTGCCACTCTCTTCGAGTTCTCCTTTTTTCATTTAAGAGTCGTTCGACGTCTGCAGATAGGATAATATTTTGTCTGTTGGGTCGAAGAGGCTTAGTAGCAAGTTGAGCAGCAAGTTTAAGATTTGATTCAAAGTTTTGAACCGAGAGGTCAACATCTTCTGGAGTTCTTAACGGTATGTTTTCCGAGCAATGTGTACTGATAATTTTTTTATATTTCAGCCAATCAGTTGTTTTGCCTGTCAGTGGTAATTCACCATAAGGGGATGCAATTTCTCGGGGGTTTAAAATACTAACAATGGTGGGTGTGTGATCAGATGAGAGTTCCAATGAAGATTCAACCTGGATCAATTCTCTTGGAATGGACTTAGTGACTCCAAAATCTATCAGGTCAGGTATTTTCTGACGATCTGTTGGCCAATAAGTGGGTTCTCCACCAGAAATCACATCCATACTCAGTTTAGAAATTGCGTTGAACAAAGCACGGCCCTTAGGGGTAACAAGCCGTGACCCCCAGAATGTATGCTTGGCATTGTAGTCGCCAGCTGCAAGAAAGCGCGGACCCAATGATTTAAAAAAGTTTGTATACTGATCTTCCGTTATGGCAAATCTTGGGGGAGAATAAATTGACGATATCACTAAGTCATTGTCAAATTCCTCGAAACATATAGTAGTGGCTTGAAGATAATTTTCGCAGAAATCACCCAATAGATAGTGCTTTATCCTGGATTTAATGAGTATGGCCGATCCTCCACATGACCTGCCTCTGGGGTCCTTGGTATCATAGATTGTGTATCCGCGAATTGAAAATAAACTTCTCGGGGTTAAATGTGTCTCAGAAATAATCATAACATCGATTTGCTGATTTCTGAGAAAATAATCGAGTTCGTCTTTATGTTGGCATATGCCGTTTGCATTCCAGTAACATATTTTCAAACTGTTCATGGTTTAGTTAGTAAAGCTTGCATTAAAATAAACTGGTTTCTCATCATCTCTTGCATCATATTACTCATCGAGTTTGTAAAATTGGTAATTGTTTGAACCAGGGTTTCTATAGTTGCTTCGAGTCTACTGAAGTTTTGGATCGGGGGATCGGTTTGCAAATGTGTAACACTTGGGTTTTGTTGTGCAGGTTGAGGGATTTTTGAAGCTGTTGCTTGACCTCTTAGAACATTTGAGTATGAAGCACTGTAAGGGTTAATTTGTGGGATTTGAGGAATATTATTTTCGGGAGTAAAATAAGCTTGCATTCGGGGGTTTCGGGTTTTATTTAACATAGATTGTTTAAGTTGTTTGTAAACTATACAACCTCTGTAGTTAGCAGTATGGGGTTTACCGCAATTGCTACATTTTTTTGTACTATTATCTGTTCTTGGCTTAGTGCAGTCAGCTGTGCTGTGCAGCTCACCGCAAACAACGCAAACTGGATGCAGTTTACAATATGACCTAGTGTGGCCAAACTCCTGGCAGTTAGTACATTGAGCAGGTCCGTGTCGCTTATGAGGTGCTTCAACTGTTACTCGATGGTAAGTAAGTACCTAAGTTTATAAATAGGATGAGTTTCATTTTTTTTTCAATTGGATGTCACCCGGTTCCAATTCAACTCTAAATAGGGGTTGGGGGAGCTTATCCCGATTTCTGATATTAACAACGGATTTTACTTTAAATCCGATGATTTCGAGCGCCCTTTTAACTTCTACTGGGTCCGCGTGAGAGTCGATTCCCTTAATCACTATCTGAAGACCTTTGCTGCTCTTCAACTGGTAAGTATAAAAATTTTTCTGATTTGATTCAAGAGAAGATACCAATTTTCTGTAGTTGGATTCACAGTGAACTTGAATTTTTGTTCCAGGAATTTTGCCATTCTTAGTTGGGATAACATAAAACGAATTTTCCCCTAAAAGGTTGATCAGAGTTTTCACTAACTCTGATGAGTTTTGCTCTCTCAGATAGATTGGTGGAGGTCTTTGTTGTTTAGGTATAACCGGGACATCATCATTTTCGTTATCCAATATGGCATAACGGTTTTGAGATTGGGTAGAGCTTGTTTCATCTCTACTAAGCTTTGGTGAAGGTGCTATTTTAGCCGATTTTGGGCTTCTTTTCCTTTTAACTATTGTTACATACCTGTCCAATCCAGTTTGTACTAGTTGCTTTTGGGTATCGATGACTGGCATGCCAACCTTGGGTATAGCGCCACTTAATGGGTTAATATTTTTATTCATGTTTGTACTCGATGAGGTTGGTACGGTTTTCTCACTATTTGAGTTATTATTATTATTTGAGTGCTGTGTTGACCTGTTTACCTCTTCTTTTGTTTGTTTATTAGTATTGTCTAACTCTAAACCAGAGATCTGCAAAACACCGCACATGTGCGAATGCTCTCTTACTAATGAGGAGAGCATGAGAAGATAATTTTTATTTAATAAAATCATTTAGTCTTGTTGGATCATTCATGCGAGCAAGTTGTGTAGTCGCTTGTTTCTTTTTCCAGGGTTGCCATTTAGATTTTATATAATTCCTATGAGCAGGTTGTGTAGTAGCTTGTTACTAGACAAGACTGAATAAAATGTTTAATATAGAATGGGAGAATGCTTTTTTATTTGCCGAAAATTACTTCGGTAAAGCTGAGTGCTTAGTGTGCCAACGCACTATGGTGCGTGATTATAAATTTTTCATAGAAAGGATTCAATTAAAAAAATCTTGCGAAACTCACATTGCCATCATCAGTGCATACTTAATTTATTACACTGCAACCAACATTTCTTACTGGATTTCGAAATGTTTCTCAACGTATAATCAACATGCAAAAAAAAATGGATTATTATTTTTTTTTTTTTCTTAAACTATTACTTCTTTTATAATTATGAATTAAATAAACTCACATACTTAAAGCGTTTCTTTGAATTCTTCTGAAATCTATTTTTATTTCGTGATTTTCTATCTTTTAGAGCTTAAAATATATCTGAAATTAATTTATTACTTACGGTTTAAAACGCATCAATGGTGCAATTATTAATTTTTTGAAAATATGAAATTTACTCGGATTTGGTTTACAGAACAGGACCGATAATTTTGTTTTTTCTATTCACTTTAATATAAATACGAGTACCAATTACATAATTAGCCCTGAATGATAATTACAAAAATTCGAATTAAAGTTTTACTAAAATTATAAAACATATAATTATCCAATTTAAAAATGTAATTACGTAATTTAAAATGAATTTTATATTGTTTATTTTCAAAATAAAAAAATAAAATTTTTTTTTCACCTTCCAAGCTTTCATTAAAAGTTTAATTGACATTAAGTCTTTATTTGAGTACAAAATAAAATAACAAATTAAATGGTATTTTTAGTATATTTATATCACATGTGGCGATTTGTGTTAATTTTTTTTTTAATTTGTTCGGGGACAGCACCAAATATGTCCTGTCAACCCTAATGCAATGAGAGAAAAATAAATTACGCTCAAAATCAAACAACCAACACAAACATAAATGTGAATGTATGTGTGTGGGGATCCCTGCTCTAAACTCCATGATGGTGTGGTTGATTGTGTAGTGGGGGGATGCGATGCATTAATTTCACTTGAGTTAACATTCGAAGGAGAGGCAATTTGAGCGGGAGACAATGAGTTATTTTGTTGGTTGAAAACTAGGGTAGGGGGGGGGGGGGGGGAGCGGCCAACTGGCATTGTAACTCTTTTTATTTTATTTTATGTTCTGCTTTTTTAATTTTATTTTTTTCTTCTTGTGTTTGAAATTAAATTTTAAGTTTTTTTCTTTTTTGGATCGTTTATACTTTCAAAGAATAACAACATTTGATTATGTTGTTAAAGCGTCCCTTTCGCTATGATATTTCAATTTTGTTTTATTATTTTATTTTAATGTTAGTCACTTTTTTAATAAAAAAATCGATTATATTGACGAAACACATAAAATACACGTCCGCACAGGCCGAAGAAATTTTTTGTTTGAGGAAAAAAAGTTTCATTTTCGAGGCGCCCAAAAACTCGTCCAAAACCTCAAGAAAAACATTTTTTGGAAAAACTGCTATCGCAATCACCTTAAAAATAAAAGTTGAGAAAAAGTCCAAAAATTTTAATTTGGGCCCCTCGAAAATGATTTTTTTTATATGTGGTAGTAAAATTTTTTTTTCTCATGCCAAAAGCTATCGAAAAATCTATGGCACAATATCGATTGCTAAATCGAGCCACCCGAATGTATACGTTAACTTTTCTAGTATAAGCGAATATGGATGACCATATATGCTCTTATAAAAATATATGATCATATATGAACTTCTTTAACAGGGATGCAACGTTTCATAATATTTATGAAATAAAAAAACAAAATCAATTTCATCATATTTATGCAATTCTTCACTATATAAAGGGTGGTTAAATTGTAAGGGCCAAAACGGCAAGTTTTTTTCTGCATTTAATTTGACATTTCTCAATTTCAGACTAACTCAATTTGTACCATGGAAAGATACACTAACGAGCAACCCGTTAAAGTTATTCAGGCTTATTATGAAAATGGGCGTTCAAATCAAAATGCATATCGTGCACTTGATGATTTTGATGAGGCACATTTTCACCTCAGTGGATTCGTCAATAAGCAGAATTGCCACATTTGGGCGAATGATAATCCAAGAGTGATTGTCGAAAAACCATTGCACCCACAAAGAGTGACTGTTTGGTGCGGTTTATGGGCTGGCGGCATCATCGGGCCGTATTTTTTCCAAAATGAGGCCGGTTAGGCATCATTTCGTTATCATCGTGAGATGATAACGAACTTTTTATGGCCCGAATTGGAAGATATGGATGTGGACGATATGTTTTTTCAACAGGACGGTGCCACTTGCCACACAGCTAACGAAACAATGGCTCTTTTGCGTGACACATTTAATGGCCGTGTTATCTCACGTGGTGGCGATGTCAATTGGCCGCCAAGATCATGTGATTTGACACCGTTGGACGTCTTTCTTTGGGGTTATTTGAAAGAAAAGGTGTACGTCGATAAGCCAGCCTCAATTATGCCTCAGCGTCATCGAAAATTTGGACCATCGGATGGAGGTGTGCCGCCGAGGTCGCGGCGGCCATTTGGCCGATATTTTGTTCCATACATAATTGAACCATACCAATATTATCATAATAAAAAGAAATGACAATAATTTCCTAAATAATTATTCAAAATCAACATCGGCCCTTAAAATTTAACCACCCTTTATATGAAGGTTAGCTTGTATTAGTAAGGATTTCATAATTTTTGTGTAGAAAAATTTCATAAAGACCATGTTATTGTCATTATAATTCTTGTTTCTTATGAAATATTTCATAAATATTTATGTAATTGCTGCATTTGACGAAAATTTATGAAATTTTTACCAGCTTTACTCTATGTGTACGATTTTTCAAAATCGTCAAATTATAATTGATTTTTTTTTTTTATTTTTATTGCATCTTTTTCTTCATATATTAAGCGTATAATTTCGTTGTAGTGCATAAAAGACGTTGCCCTAGTAATTAATATTAATCATACGTTTAGTATTTCATTGACTGTAAAACAGCATACATATGTATGCATGAGTGTTATTAATAAAATTAATATCAATCATACGTTCAGTATGGCCTAAAATTAATTTTGAAGTTTACTGCAAAAATAATAGCCCAAGAATAAATATTTACAATACATACAGACAGAAAACTGTTTTGGAGTTGCAACCGAATTTTTTGCCAACCGAATTTTTGTGGTTCCTATTATTAAATTTTAATACTGTTGTAACAACCGACATTTATTTACAAATTTCAAATCTTTATTGTAACAATTGAATATATTTTTTTTTCGATGGACTATAATATTCTATAAATAGATTCACATGCATTCAACAAAATTTATTTTATTAATAAAAAAAAAATTATATGCCTCGAACTGGGCTCGAACCGGTGATCCCTCTAGCCTAAACCCAATTTAAATATGTTTTTTCAAATTTCAACCTTGAATACTTTCTAGTTTCAAATTTAAATATTTGTCTAAAAATAGATTTGTATGTAACTGCAAATATTGTATTCATGGGAAAAAATCTACGAAAAGTGGTTGGTTGTTGGTATTTAAGGTAATGTAGAAGATAATATATGTTCAATATTTATAAGGAAAACCAATAGTTTGAATGATGTGACTGTGTTTTGGTTAATTTTATATATTTTCTGTTTACAATATAATTCAATTATTTTGATGATGAATTCTAAGTACTTACAATTAAACTCATTGAATAATGATTAAATTTTGTTGATAACAATGAAATTCTTTCTATTACCCAGTAATAAGTTTGGGATAAAGAATTAAAAGTCTGTCACTGGTTACTTTTCTATTACACATCCTATTATTTTAACAAGGGCATGTCCATTTTGGTAACACCGTACAAAACACATATTACCTCCAGCATAAATGCAATAATTTTTTTTTTTTTGACAATTTAATTTTTTTATATTGTTTATCAAAATATAATTTAAAAATTTTTATCTAAAAATTTGAAACATGAAAATTTTAGGTGCAAAAATAAACTTTTTGTTGTAATAAGAAGATAACGTGTTACTTTTCTATTACAAACCGTATTATTTTGACAAGGGAATGTCCACATGTATCATGTTACTCCTCACTTACACGTAAAGAGTTACAAACATTTTTTTATTTAAATCTTTAAATTTTAAATCGAATATTATTTTTAAACTGTTAAATTTGTTAGAAAAATTTAATTATATTAAATTTTGTATAAAAGCGAACTAATTAAACCAGAAAAACTTTCAAACGTGTGAATTTGGTATTACTAACGGGCAATCAGTAATATCAAAAGTTGCGAAATAGTGTAAGGGTAAGGAGTTTAACCTATTACCAGGTAACATGTTCCGTAATACCAACATATTACGGAGGTTTTTCGGTGTAGTGCATGAAAACATAAAATATACAATTAAATTACTTTTTATTAAAAATCAACAGCCCGAGTAAAAAAGTTATTTAAAAACTTATATAATTTTACATAGATAAATATGATTACATGTACACTCAGGGAACTTCTACTTTAAAAATATGTAGTTGTTTGGGTTGTAATAAGTTTCTTTATTTCAAATGTAAATGTCAGTCATTTGTAGAACAAATTAAATTTTTTACTAAAATTGTAGTTCATTTAAAAAAAAAACAAACCACATCAAATGACTGTTTTATGATTTCACATTCATATTTTACAGTAGTAGTTTTTTGTTATTTAAAAAAATAAAAAAAAATGTTTGTTTATTTTTTACTAACATGTGGTTAATTTTTACTACAATTGAGGTTAATTTTTTGAACATTGAAAAAAAAAACAAATGACAATGTTAGTTGAATTTACTAAAATGTAAGTGAAATTTCATTTAGTTTTAACTACATTTGCAGGGTCTTTACCTACATAATATTCTAAGTGTAGTTAGTCAAGTGTGGTACTATATTTGTGTTGATATAATTATGTATAACTTTCAGTTTTTTTAACATTTTCAAATATGCTGTCATATATACAGAAAAAACTAAAAACGGGCTTAAATTGAAAAGTTTATTGAATCAATTAATATTTTAATTGAGTTTGCACCTATCACAGCAATGAAATTATCAATTAAAACTTTTATTGAAAATTAAGAAGGAAAAAAAGTTATAAATAGATTCTACAAAAGAAAAAAAAATATGATACTTACAAAGAAAGTGTGTAAACGATACGTTGGTATGTGTGTTTTTTTCAATGCTGAGTCTGTTTGTGTGAATGTTTGTATGTGTGCCTGTTTTGTTTGTAAACTTCAAATGCATTTGATATTTTATACTGAAAATTTTCTATTTGGAGCATACAGTGTATGAAAAAATAATATGATAATTACGTTTAAAATAAAATATGTATTTATATATTTAAAAGTCAATTAAAATACTAATTAATTCAATTAAATATTTGTTTAGAAACAAATTTTATTTCAATCAAACTTTAATTAGATATTTTAGGTTGATAATTTTTTCTGTGTATTATATGTACCATATCGCACACCTAGTTCAAAAGTGACTAAACTCTAAATTTAAATTTTTCGGGTTTATATGCTTAAACTATGCACAATACACTTGTTTATCTATTAAAAAAATATCAGTGTATTTTGTTGTTGTTAACTGTTGCTAAAAAACAGTTATGTCTATCTATATTCTTCAATTGGTATAAGGTTGCAAATATTTTTTTACGATTTCTGTAAAATTAAAAATCCCCAATAAGATATATCAAAAATTTGCTCCCTGGCAACTCTTCCCTAACTACGTGAATAGCCAAACTACCGTATGTACAAAAAATACATCATAGTTGTCGCTAACTCACAAAATTTGGGAAAATAGTGGAAATTAGATTACATTTGTTACAGTTATATTAGTTTTTTGTTTTTATATACATCGAGATTATTTTTATGTTATTTTCAATTTATAACGAGCTTTCAACCTCCGTATATTTACAAAAATAAAGCAAATCAAACATATTAGCTAGGTTGATACTAGTATTTCGATCTGGCTAAAGATCTCATCAGAACCCGAAGTTTTAGAAAAGTTAGAGCCTCCATAATAGGCAGAACTTTAACAAAAAACCTATTAATAATCAATTTTACTCCATTCTTGTCTTCTCAATTTTACTCCATTCTTGTCTTCTTGATTTTCTAACAATTGTGAATTGTTGTGGTGTTTGTATTAGCTATCTTCTGCAATTACAATTAAATGTAAAATCGACCCCGTGTAATTGAAACTGGTTTTAAGCCACAGCAAAAATCAACCTGACTTTAGATCAAGTGGTTAAAGCGCCTGTCTAAAGTGTAATGCGAAGTGCATCTGGCAAAGAAAGCAGGTTCAAGCCACGGTCAGGATTGCATTTAATTTAATTTTTTTTTTTTTTTTTTCAACTTCATTTTTTATTATTGGATCTTTCCTTGGAAATTTACAATAAGTATTCAAATCTTAACCTAATTTGCATTTAACCTAAATTGCATTTAATAAATAAACATATTATATAGATGCAATCAAACAATAAAAACCATAACAAATAATTACAGTATTGTCAAAAGGATTACTGATGAAGGTTGTGTTACCAGAAACTGCACAGTCTAATTCAATAAAAATTTACAATGTAGTTATGATTTTTAGAAAAGTATGCTTAATCTTCACTACCACGCCTATCTCAAACAATTGAAAAATATGTGCATATTAATTATAGTATTAATTGCACACTGTCTAAGAAGACGATGAATAAAATTCAAAAATCCCCAATTAAAAATTTCGAGTTGAGTCACTTTTAAACTAGGTGTGCGATATCTAGTTAGATATGCATGGAATTTTTTAACATAGTACCATATATAATTGAAAAATGATGAATCATACAAAATTTTATATTAGCAAAACGTTAAGAATATTTTAATATGAATGTTAAGAATACATTCATTTATATGTATAAAAATCAGTATAGCCCCATGAAAAAAATCTAAGTTCATTTATATACAATTAAATATAGCCCAATGTAAAAAAAAATTATATTTTTTTAATTATTTAAATTTAAAAGTTTGAACTTATTTTTTTTTTCTCTTTCCTGATTTTTTATTCCATTTAACATAAGCGTGCTATTTTTATTATTAACCAATACTAAGTTTTTGAATGTGGTATTAAAATGTAGCAATATATAAAAATATAAAATTATGTCTTTCTACGTCAAATTAGATATGCTGATATCAGATCAAAATCCTGATAAACTTTTATATAATTTAATATATTTATATAATAATTGGATACACCATTTTTAGGATCATAATATATCTCTCGTTATATCAAATGAGATATCATTATATGTGATATCATATAAATATATATGATATCATATAATAAATAATAATATTTTACTCGGAAATTAATTTAACAACCCAAGTAAAAATGATTTTTATATGATCATTTATAATTTCATACAATTATATCACGTTGAATATTGCCATATGTAACACTACGAGGGCGGTCCTAAAATTATCCGACCTAACAATGAAAACACAAGAACTTTGGTCACATTTTTCATTATTTCTGGGCGCTGCGGTGTAATGGTTAGCGCGTTGGATTGTTACACTGATGGTTTTGGGTTCGATTCCCGGTGACGACAACATCAATTTAGAAAAAAAAAAAATAATACGTATGAGTTTTTTATCCCTCATATGTATCGCAGGCCCACCTTCGGTGTTCCCATAGCGCTTAACCCCACCGAAGTAAACTAATGAATCAGGGCTATGAACCAAAAACCTGCAATTAGTTCTCTAAATCTTAATCAGGTGTCGAGCAACAACTGTTCTAAGACTTTTCATCTCGCCCAATTACAGTGTTGCCTTCTTTGAAGCCCTTCATCTTTCCCCACCTCTCATCTCTTCACTATCCCCTTTCCATAGAAAGCAGCACATTAAACAATAGAAAGAATTTCCTAAATGTTGCTTCTCTTTTTCAAAAAAAAAAAAAAAACATAATGTCCTTTTAGCTCGATACACTTTTCCAAGCCATATTCAATAGCTTCGATATCCTGTTTATAGTAAAAACGGACTAGCTCCTTAAAATAGTCATCAACCGCATACTCCACCTCTTTATTGTTGGCAAATCTTTTACCACTAAGCCATTATTTCAAGTTTTGAACTTTAATTCATTGATTTTAGCCATCACCTTCACAACATCTTCAAGACGTTGTTTTTGTTCTATTCTAAGCAAACACGGCACAGATCTTCCGCACAGCTTGCTCATCTCAAAATTTTCGGTCAATATGCTATGTATAGCATATTGTCCAGCTTACGCACCTTCAGGCGGAGATCATACAATACCATCTGGCTTGGATACCTCAGCTAATACGGTCTCGTTTAAACTCTGCGTCCTAATATTTTATAGTCGTAAACGAAGTAGCAAACTCCTCCAGAGTAGAATCTAGCTCGGTTTTAATATTGGTTGGACTAAGACCTTTAAAATAAAAGTATTTTTTTTTAAAGAGAGTCAACACTCATGATTTTCTTCTTATTTATTAATGTACAACTTTCTTTGGAAAGGAGATAGTGGCGAGATGAAAGGTTTGGAAAGATAAAGGGCTTCAAACATGGCCACACTGTAATTGTGCGAGATGATAAGTCTTAAAACAGTTGTTGCTCGCCACCTGATGGAGAGTTGGCGAACTTATTGAAGATTTTTGGTCATAGCCCTGATCCAGTACTTTACTTCGGTGGAGTTAAGTGCTATGGGAACACCGAAGTTGGAACAGAAAACTTATATATATTATTGTGTAACAGCTCAACGCGTTAACCATTACACCACAGCGCATACATAACGGTGGCCAATTTTTTAAATGTTTACAAATTCACTGTGATCGTTTATTTTTTGATGGCTCCGAAAGCAATACTAAACAACTTGGCGCATTGAAACTTAAAACATATGTTTTATAAGGTTGCCACTTCTCACAAAGCAATTTTTTCGAACTACTGTCTTCATCTATACGTCATATCGGCGAATTTTGGTACCGCCCTCGTTAGTCTATTTGTATAAGATTATATCAAAATATATTTAATTATATTAACCAGATATAATATTTTTCAAAACTTGCATGTGAAACAATAAAAATGTAAAGTTCATTGCGGTGATTTTGGCGTGTTTGTGGCCTGGAGCTAAAGTGTTAAACATTTTTATAACAATTTAACAAAATTTTATTACAAAAATATCAAAAATTCCCAAAAACTGTATGTTTGTGTTTGTATATAAAATAGTTATTAATCCTAATCCTCATACTCAAAAACTGTATTATTAACATATTTCTACATTCGTTCATATTTTTAGTATTTTGAAAAACGGTTTAGTCGACGTATGCGTGTTTTTGGTGCTGCTTTATTTAATTTGAAAACTGTAAGTACTAATTAGCACTACACAGAGAGAATTGCTTGGACGAATTTTTAATGAAAGTTTTTCACTAAACTAATAAAGTTTTCTTCACAGTGTGAAACGAAAAAGTTCTTAAACTTTATGAAAAAGCTTCATAGGCTTTACGAAACTTTTTTTAATGAAAAATGTTCATTATTCGATTGAAATTTTTAATAAGTAATATGAAAAATTGTTATTAAATTTCATGAAAACTTTCATTAATTTAATGAAAATTTTCACTGGACGAGTTCCAGTGACATTTCATTGATATAATGCAAAAATTCATTGATATCATGCAAATAATTCTCTCAGTGTACAAATATTTTGATAACTAAATCCCACTTTGTGTATTTAGGCTGTTAAATTCGAAAATGAAAAAAGTTAATCTGAAACATTTGTAAATCAATAAATAAAAAATATTTTTAAAACTTTTAATTATGTAGTCAGTAATCTAACAAATAAAACAAGGCATATTTTAAGAAAATTTATGGGTAAATTCTGAAGTTATGGCCAGTTGTGTTCCGAAAACTAAGATCAAATATTTTACAATTTGAAATACACTTTGCCATAGTAACGCCCATTATAAATATGACATATTTTGAAAGAAATTCACTAGATTTCATCCAATGAAACGTTTTATTATTTTAACGAATACTTTTATTAATTTAATGACAATATTGCTCATTTACTGCAAGACTGACATAACTCAAAAATACGATTTTGCAGAAAACGAGTTTAAAGTTTTCAATCCATATCTGCCTCACTCGACCCTTTCTCTATTTATTTGGTCAAGTTTTTTATAAATAGGTGGTTTTAATGTATTTTTCTCTTAGTGAGACCCATGAGTAGCACAATCTCTATACACAGAAAAAAAAAATTTCAGTTTTGATTAAAAAAATCCCATATTCAATAACAAAATTATTTGAAATTCCTGTGATAAACATTTACGTAGATTCAATAAAAAAGGCAAATTCAATGAACATATTAATTGAAATCTTTAAAGTTTTCAACAAAATTTTTTATTGATTCAACAAAAATATTATTTGAAATTTTTAAAATTTTCAACAAATATTTTTATTGATTCAATAAAAATGTTATTTAAAATTTTAAAAATTTTTAACAAACCTTTTTTTTTGATTTGATAAATGTTTTTGTCGAAAAATTTTACAATTTCGATTAAAATCTTTGTTAATTTTTTTTTTTAACTTTAATTAAAATAATGATCAAATCAATCAATTTTATTATTGTTTTTTTTTGGAATATCAATTAAAAAATTATCAAACCAATGCATTTTGGAATTCAAGTATTTATGAATTCGATTTAAATTTCCGTTGATATGAAAAATTTTAAATTTGATTCATTCTATTTTTCGTCTTTGTAATAAAAAACATATTTCATATTTCATATAACATATTTATTAAAATTAGATAAAAATAGATACAAATTTAATTCGATTTATGGCAAATTCATTAAAAAAAATCAGCACCATATTTGGTCAACACAAATTGAATGTAAATTTAAATAAGATTTTGCAATAAAAAGAATTTGTAAATTAGTAATTTGTTTTGAAACAAATCTAGTTTACGGACATTTCTAAAAAAACGAACTTAGGGCTAAAATAGGCGAGTCGTGTGAAAAAAAGTTTGTGCCGGCGGCCAATATTTTCCGAGTTATATATAGGCCTATAAAGTTTAGATAATTTATTTAATGGATATATTTTTAACTTTAGCATGCGGTGTCATAATAATGCATTTTTAAAGGCTTTTAATTTGGTGTACAAAAAATTAAATATATTAACCCATTGTAGTCCTGATTTTCCGTATTTGAACTGGATGGTCTTCGCAGAACAAAGTTTTTCTGCGTAACCGGCCTTCGGCCGGGCTTAAGGATTTTCTCCTCTAGTGTGTCCAATAATCGGCTTCGCCCCGGGCTGCAGGAATTTTGGTATATTTACAAATGTTTTATTAAATATAGGTTAATGGATTGAACAAAAGTACAAAAATAAAAAAATACAAAATATTGATATAAATGTTAATATCTACGGCATTACGAGGGCTAAAGTGGAAAATAATATATGTTATATTAAAGCCTGAAGTCTTAGCTACAAATAAATATTATTTATTTCGTACAGTCAAATATTACTAAAATGCGCTTAACGGGTTATGATTTGTACGCTTAACGGGTTAATGGAACTGGAAGTATTATACATCAAATGAAGGGTGCTTTAGTAGGCTTTCTAATGATATATATATTGTTTTTATCCGATCACAAATGTTCAAGATACAAAGAAGTTAAAACCAAACTTTGGAGGTATATAACTCCGGAACCGCGGGTCGCCTACAAAATCGAAAGTATTCGTGAACTCAGCATTAAAAGTTCTATTGATTTTGAAATAAATCCGAGAAATGTTCGTAAACTAGAGTTTTTTAATACATATCGTTAATTTGTTTAATCTCTTTCGCTAAAATTACCTAATTGATTTTTTAGCACCATTCGATCATATATAGCGTTTTTTTTTGGGTAAAAATAATTGACAACAGTGCTAAAAAACAAAACGGTTTTTTAAGCTTTATATTTATGTGAACAAAAAGAGAAACAGAGAAACGCATCAAGTGTAAAATAAAGAGAGCGGCACAAGAAATGAAAAATATAATAATAAATAGGGTTACTATAAAACACATGTTATACAAATTGCAGTAAATTTCATGTTTTGTGTATAAATTTTATGCATTTTGTGTGTAAATATCATGTTTTTTGAACAATTCATGACAACGTGGCAATACTTTTTTCATTTCTTTTGAGAATTGCAATATTGAAAAATGTTTGTTGTTGAATCAAAGGCAATATTTATTGATATATATTTTTATTTTCAATAAACATTTTAATTGAAAATAAAAATGATCTATTTTTTTCTGTGTACTCTTTGCACCAACTTTAAAGAAAAAATAAAATATATTATCCTCTATCTCGAAAAGTATACATGATAATAATATGAAATTTTTACACAATATATGGCATGATATAACTAACTCATAAATCTGCATCATTTCGATGTTTTGCAACGAAATTCATACCATGTGCTCCACTCGAAAAACAAGTAATAAGTTCTTTAACACAATTGTTTATCGTGGCCTAATTTAGGCGATATGAGCCAAAATATTTTAGTTTGCATTTTGGAAACTAAAGCATATAAAAGAGAAGTTTTGGACAAAAACTATTTCTCATACCAGGATATAACCACAGTCGAAAAACTATTTTTTTTTTCTGCTCCTATTTAAAAAGGTATCGCGATTTTCGCTGTTTGGAAAAAGCGAAATTCGTCGAAAAAGTGTTTAAACTTCAATTTATATTGTTCAAACTTCAACGCTTTGCTATTAATACTTAATGTCTTCTTTCTGCAAAATTTCATAAAAATCCGTCTATTAGTTTATAAGTTAAGACGATGTCCTTTAGAGGAATCCTGATAAAATAATGTGAGTCCTTGGACTAAAGTAAGGACTTATTATTAAAAATAAAGCTTCAATCTTACTTATATCTTTGTTATAAAGAGTTTTTAGTTTTTTAGATTTTTTAAAACTATATTTTTTTTTAAATATTGTCGTGCAATAGCAATCACTGTCATGTACTTGACATTTAATTGTGATTGGCTAAAAGCCGTACTTTTTTGGTTGATTAATTTGACACCTTCATAATATGAACCGTGGGAACCACTCATTTGATGGTTACCCACAAAATATAATTAAGGTAAATTTAAAGTAGAATAAAGAATAATAAAACAGTCGCTCAGTAGAGCTAAAAACAAAAAGGTGATATTCTTATTTTAAAAAACTACTTCATGGCGATCCTGCCATATTAATAAATTATAAAAAAAAAAACGAAAAATAAACATTTAACATACAAAATTAATATGTAGTTGTAAAAATATACCAAGTATATTCAAAACATAATAAAATAATCAGAAAAGACAAAAAAAAAAGCTAAATCCAATGTATTTAAAGCAAAAAAAAAAAAAATGTAAAAAAGTACATGTAAAAAAAAAAAAAAATTTCGAAAAGCTACACTTTAAAACCTAAAAGTTAAAAGTTAATACAATAAATAATATTTCATGAGTATAAAAATAACTTTATTGAAAAAATACCTATTCTAAACCAATGAAGGAAATATTATGAAATTTAAAATGTATTAAAAAAAAAATTAAATGAGTAACAACAACAATAAAAAAAAAAAAACCCCGAAAATAAAAGACATTATAAATGACGGTGGTATAAATGTGAAAAAAAACCACAACATTTTCCAAATGATGCCGCAGTAGTTGTGTACATATTTAAATTGTTATATGTGTTTTAATAAAAAGAAGATAACAAGAAGAAGCAATGTGGCAAAACATTGCGGGGCAACATGCCGGGTTGCTCCAAGGATGGTGTAGCCTAAACACCATCAGGGAATTAAGTATACAACATTAGAAACAACAACTACAGCAACAACAAAAACAACATCAACAACAGATTTCAACAAGGTAACATAGTTTAAGCTATAACGTCGTCTGCTTCGTACAATTCAGTCTTTAAATGTTAAATTTATATATATTTATATATTTTTAAAAAAAAAAAAAAATCAATTTTATAAACATATTAAAATACTGTATAAAAAGAAGAAGAAGATGAAAGTCTAACACCAGGCAAAATTTTTTTTATATATATAAGAATTAAAATTAAATTTAAAATGGGGAATCGCGATTCTAAAATCACTAACCCCAATGCAAATGTCATTAATGAGGTTGAAGTAGTAGTTCAATTTCCTGCAACTTACTACATTATAATCATCTCCATTATGGCATTGCAATTACTCACGACCATGTATCAACTACATAAGAGGTCGTTGAGAAAAAACTATATCAGAACCGCGTCCTTAGGAAACGGTCTTGATAGAGTCTAATTTTTTATTAACACTTCATTTTTGTCCTAATTTTTTTTTCAACTTAAAAACACGATGCCTCAATCAATGACTGAATTTCTCGGTTTGGCATCGAAGATCTTACACAATTTCGATGGGAAACCGGAAAACTTAAGAAGTTTTCTTGACGCACTAACCCTCCTGGATTCCGTAAAGGATATCCATGAAGCGGTGGCGGTAAATTTAGTTAAAACGAAACTGAAGGGAACTGCCCGAAATTTAATTTCAAACGAAAGCACTATTAATGAGGTGATAGCCACATTAACTAGGAGCATCAAGGGCGAGACAGTTGAGGTCATATCGGCCAAACTTATGAATGTCCGGCAGGGCGGCAAAAACGCCAATGCCTATGTATCGGAAATAGAACTACTGACTCGATCCTTAGAGAGTGCATATATTACGGATGGCCTCTCGCAACAACTTGCCCAGAGGTATTCAACCCAGGCGGCAGTTAAGGCAATAACGAAGAATGCGACAAACGAAAGGGTTAAACTGGTCATGGAATCAGGAACCTTTTCGAATATGAACGAAGTGACGGCAAAATTCGTCAATAGCTGCACGGAAGCTTACGGGCAGCAAAACTCCGTTCTATTTACGAAAAATAAATTTCAAAACCGTAATGGCAATAATCGCCGAAATCGGTCAAATAACAATAGTTCCGGCTATCGGAATAACAATAATCGCGGTAATAATAATTACAATGGCAACAACGATAGTAACTGTAATAATAATTACAATAACAACCGTGGACGGAACCGTTCAAATAATAACGGAAATCGCCACAATATACGACACGTTACCGAAAATGTTTCGGGAAACGAGTTAGTTCCCCTGAATATAAGCGAATATACAACATAAATTTAAGTCTCTATAGCTATCTTCCCTGTAGAACATCTTTGAATAATGGAAAGTCAACATTTTTAGTTGACACGGGTGCAGACATTTCTATATTAAAAATTGGACAAATCCTTAACGGATACATAGACGAGACTATAACTACCCAATTAAGTGGAGTCGGCCAAGGATTGACGACTACCCTCGGTGAAATTCATACTGATTTAAAATTTGAAGAACTCCTAATACCACATACATTTCATGTGGTCGAGAATGATTTTCAGATTCCCTCAGACGGAATCATTGGTATGGATTTTTTGCGAAAATATAAGTGCCTTCTGGATTACCAGGATGACCAAGATTGGTTAGTCCTGAGATCCAACGACCTTCCACAACATATTGCAATAGCAATGCGCAGCGCTCCACAGATTAACGCGATCTCATTACCAGCAAGATCAGAGGTAATTCGCCACGTTAACATTCAAACTGATGAGGAAAATGTATTAATTCCAAGTCAGATAATTCAGAATGGGATATTCATAGCAAGCACAATAGTCTCAAGGTCAAGACCACTAGTCAAAATTGTCAACACAACCAATAGGGATGTTGTTATTTTGAATACTAAAGTTAAAACCGAAAGTCTTAACGACTATAAAATTGTACACCCAACCAGAGATCCTCGCGGAGATCAGGAAAAACTATGTAGATTATCCAGGAATTTCCCGGAATTTGCAAGAAAAAACCTGAGAAACATATGCTCTGAATATATTGATATTTTTGGATTAGAATCCGAAAAAGTAACTGTCAATAACTTCTACAAACAGAGGCTAAGATTGAAGGATAATGATCCTGTATATATTAAATCATATAGGATACCACACTCTCATAAAACGGAAGTGCATAAAAAGGTTGATAAGCTTATAGAGGATGACATTGTAGAACCCTCCATTTCAGAATATAACAGTCCAATCTTATTAGTACCTAAGAAATCTCTGCCGGGTACGGATCAAAAGAGATGGAGATTGGTCATTGACTACAGAGGAATTAATAAAAAACTCGTAGCGGATAAATTTCTTTTCTTGCCTTGACTTAATGTCAGGTTTCCATCAAATTAAATTAGAGGAAGACTCCAGGGACGTAACATCTTTCTCAACGGATAAGGGTTCGTTTCGATTCAAACGATTACCCTACGGTATAAAAATTGCTCCAAACTCATTTCAGCGAATGATGTCGCTAGCTTTTTCGGGATTATCATCCGAACAAGCATTTCTTTATATGGATGATTTAGTAGTAATTGGTTGATCCGAACAACACATGTTGAAAAATTTAAGAGATGTTTTCGAAACTTGTCGAAAATATAACCTGAAATTACATCCAGACAAATGTACCTTTTTCTGTAACGAGGTCACATTTTTGGGACACAGGTGTACGGATAAAGGCATATTGCCTGATGATGGTAAATTTTCTATAATTTTAAATTACCCAACACCAAAGAATGGTGATGAAGCTAAACGCTTCGTAGCCTTCTGCAACTATTATCGGAGATTTATTCCTAATTTTGCCGAACATTCAAGGCACATAACAAAACTATGTCGAAAAAACATATCATTCGAATGGTATAATGAATGCGAGAAAGCATTCAACTATCTCAAAAACCAATTATTAAACCCAACAATTTTGCAGTATCCTGACTTTGAAAAAGAATTCTGCATAACAGCAGATGCAAGCAAATTCGCTTGTGGTGCAGTTCTGAGTCAGAAGTACTTTGATAAGCAGCTACCTATTGCTTATGCTTCACGATCCTTTACGAAGGGCGAGAGCAATAAGTCTACTATAGAACAGGAATTAGAGGCAATACATTGGGCAATAAAATATTTTAGACCATATATTTATGGACGTAAATTTTTGGTCCGAAGTGACCACCGTCCCTTAACATATCTATTTTCAATGAAAAATCCATCGTCAAAACTAACGAGGATGAGATTGGATCTGGAGGAATATGATTTTACAGTGGAGTATATCAGGGGAAAGGAAAATTGTGCAGCAGACGCACTGTCCCGACTAAAATTTGAGGACATACGAAATACCAATAATGGTAACAAAATACTGAAGGTAACTACAAGACTTCAGTCTGCCAAAAATTTGGACAAAGTGACCGCTAATAAACCAAACACAGAATCGGTGGATATCCGGATATATGAGGCAATAAACGCCCATGAGTACAATAAAAATGCAAAATTGCATTTTACTAAAGATAGGCTGGTTATCCAAAAAGGGAAAACCAAGCTTTTCCAATTTGAGTCACGAGATTTTATTACTAATGGAAAGGTAGATTTAGGACACCTTTTTCCAAGGCTTGAAAAAGTAGCCAGTAATTTGAAAATCACGACTCTTCGCATGTCTTTGGACAGTGCGTTGTTGGCCAACGTAAAACTAGACCACTTCAAGAAAGTAGGAAATGAAAAGCTTCGAAGATTAAAAATCGTACTCACACCACCAATTACGAAAATCGTAACGAATTCTGAAAAATTAAGAATTATAGAGTTGTACCATAACAACCCATTGTTTGGAGGTCACCCTGGCATTACAAGAATGCTCAGGAAGATAAGATTAAAATACCACTGGAAGAACATGACGAGGGACATTACCCGTTATGTGAAATCTTGTGTAGAGTGCCAAAAGAACAAGTCATTCCCGAAAACAAGAGAACCGATGATCGAAACGCAAACGCCTACGCGTGCATTTGATACCATCATTATCGATACAATTGGTCCTTTTATGAGATCGAACAAAGGTAATGAATACGCTATAACGATAATATGTGACTTGACCAAATACTTAGTCACAGTACCAATTCCTGACAAATCGGCTCGAACAGTCGCCAAAGCGATTTTTGAGGGTTTTGTTTTGATTTACGGTCCCATGCGGAAAATGATTTCTGATATGGGAACAGAATATAAAAATCAGACCATAATGGAATTATGTCAATTGTTGAATATCGACTTCGTCACTTCAACAGCCTATCATCATCAAACACTGGGTACCATAGAACGATCCCATAGAACATTCAATGAGTACGTACGTTCGTACATATCCTCGGATAGGACTGATTGGGATGAATGGTTAGCTTACTTCACGTATTGCTTTAATACAACACCTTCAACAGTACATAATTACTGTCCATATGAACTAGTCTTTGGTAAAATACCACCATCCATAGACGCTTTAAAGTCGGATAAAATTAGTCCACTTTATAACATAGACTCATATGAGAAAGAAGTAAAGTATAGACTCCAGACAGCACAGAAGAGGGCTGCATTGATGCTCGAAAAGGCAAAATTGACCAACAAAGGCCTGTATGATGAGTCAACAAGGCCGATAAGCGTAAATATTGGAGATCTAGTTCTTTTAGAGGACAATGCCGGTCATAAATTAGAACCACTCTTTAAGGGTCCCTTCGAAATCAAAGAAGTGGATGACCATGGCAATTGTTTATTAGCAATCGACGATACAAGGATTATGAAAGTCCATAAAAATCGTCTTAGAAAATTTCAATCGTAAATTTTGTAAATTATTTAATTAAATTCTATTATATTTTTATACATTATTTAAAAAAAAAAATTCTAGAATAAAATTTTTTTTTTTAATAAAATTACAACTTATATTTAAAATTTTAAACTTTTTAAAATTAAAAATAATAATTAAATTATAATTTTTACATTAAATAAAAAAAAAAAAAAAAATTAAATAGATAACAAATAATTAACAAATAAATAAAATAAAAGAAAAATATTTATTTTTTTAAAAAAAAAAAATAAATTGTAAAATAAATATTAAATAAAATAGAACTATAATATATAAATTAATTTTTAAACTAAAATTAATTTTTATTTAACTAAGTTATATAAAAAGATTGATCAATTAGCTACTGATCAATCTTTTTCCCGAAAAAAGGAGGTGTAGTGTGATTAATAAGTCAATATTGTCGTGCAATAGCAATCACTGTCATGTACTTGACACTTAATTGTGATTGGCTAAAAGCCGTACTTTTTTGGTTGATTAATTTGACACCTTCATAATATGAACCGTGGGAACCACTCATTTGATGGTTACCCACAAAATATAATTAAGGTAAATTTAAAGTAGAATAAAGAATAATAAAACAGTCGCTCAGTAGAGCTAAAAACAAAAAGGTGATATTCTTATTTTAAAAAACTACTTCAATAATTCGTTTTTGAAATTTTACGAGTTTTTGATTTTGAAGCTTTCTCGCTTCCAAACCGTGAACGGCACACGAAAAATTTATTCGCAAAATATTTAGCAAATTTAGTTTTCTATCGGAATATATTAATTTCTAAGTATAAAACGCTCATTTGACGCATTTGTGATAAATTTTATAAAGACTGCCCTGTGGCAGTCTTACCCGTTAGAGGGTTAACTCAAATATTTTTTTTGATTTATGACAGTCTTGAAGGAAATGAGCGATATCTAGTTTTATTTTAAAAGATGAATTCTCCACGTAATACATAAAAAAATATTTCAATTTTATTAAAGTTTGAAGATATTCTGAACAAAGAATTTAATTCAGTTAAGAATGATTTAATGCAGATCTGAATATAAATATTAGTGGGATTTAGTTCGCAAAATGTTTGTAATTCAGTGTTGTTATTCATATACAAAATTGGATTGTGTTAACATCTTTGCACCGATTTCCAAAAGGTTCTTTGGTTGCCTATTGCGGTTTATGTACCAGCATTAACTTTCAGTCAAGGTATGTATAATTTTTGAACAGTTTTAATCGAAAATTAATTTTTATTTAAATTCCAGTTAGTGGCATTGATATTCACACCATAACACCCGTGGTAATTATTATTTGTACATTTTACACTTGTGTGGTAAGTTTGGCAATGAAATTCTACTCTCAAAATAGTATGTCAATAGATATAGCAAGAAAAATCAGTTAACTTTATATGAAAATTATAGTGGAAGGTGGGGTGACTTGGGACTGGTTTTTTTCTGGCTAATAAAAAGCGCCCACCTCTATTTTTTTAGTCTTTTGATAGATCCATTTCAAAGAGTGGTTAGTGGTGTAGCTTCTTACAGCTAAATTATTTGTTAGTTGGATTTTTTTGGCGATTTTTCAATAAAGTAGAGGTGGGCTAAATTGGGAAGTTGTGGGATAATTTAAGACTCCATACAAAATAGACTAAAATTAAAAAAAAATCAATACTTTTATGTTTATTAGCTGATAATTAATGATATAAATGAAATAGAAAATAAAGTAACAAAAATAAATAAAACTATACGCAGAGAAATAAAGTACCAACCGAATTCAAAAGTGTATATTAATGGTAAGAACTTATAAATTTAGTTAGTACAACAATATTTACATTAGATTTCTGAATATTTTGGGTGTTGCAAATAAAATTTAGTTGAATTAACCGATCTTTGCTGTGAAAACTAATGTTAAGTTGTACCAACCGTCTGAATATCGTAATAACTGAATTTGAGTTGTACACTGAAAGAATTATCGATCATTATATTAACCCTGTATAGCCCATGAACTTAAAAATTAAAATTTTTTTTGGTACGGGAAAGGTTAAGGTAAATAAAAAAAAACGTATTACTTAGAAATTAAAAAATATCCTTTAACTATTATTTATTTGACATTTTAGGGATTGTGACATTACTGTTACATAACATAAAAATATAATTTTTTCATGTAAAAATGTAAAAATATGCATTGTATACAATAAGTAAAAAATATTATTCACAGGTTTTCATAAAAACAACCCAATTTTTTGCACTTTTTGTATTTTTTTTATAAAATTTTAAATTAACACGTGTTCAAACTTGTCACTATTCGTATTATGCAAACTTCAAACTGACGGAAGTAAAAAAAACTACGCCATCTAGGATATTTTTTTGGTACTAATTTGATCAGTGGTATGTTACCGTTGGGCGACACAAATTTGAGTGAGCTAGATAAATTCAGTATGTATTATTTCGGGGTTATATGAGGCTATAAATGTTATATGAGGCTATAAAGGGTTAATGAAAAAAATTTTATAGAATTATTTTTCGTAGTTTTAATGAAGAATTTCATTATATCCAATAAATTTTATCAATATTAAAAAAATTTTCATAAAATTTCAGTCGATTTCATGAATTATCTCTTTATAAATTTAATGAAAATTTTCTTTAGAGCTATGCAATTATTTCAAAGACTTATCTTTTTCATTTTTTCATAAAATTTCGTAATGTCATTAATTTTCATAAATTTCAAACTTAAGTTTTAACTGTTCAACATATTTTATAAAGTGCTTTATTAAGTTCAATATATTATTACTAATTTTGGACTTTTATGAAATATTTAAAAAATTCGTATGAAGCGCTTCATTGACTTAGTTCTAATGTATTTTTCAAGACATTCATAAAGAGTTTCAGTAATTCAAAAAAACTTCTTAATATTTCAAAAATGTATGAAACCGTTTCATAAATTCTATAAACGCTTTATTGTGGGAATGATTCATTAGTTACATGAAGACTTTCATTAATTCTACAAACATTTCAAAAACATTGACTTTAATGAAACGTGTTTCTTAAATTCTATGCAAAGTTTCAATGGACGAGTTCCAGTGACAATTTGCAATTAAAGCAAATTCCCTTCAGTACTGAAGGGAAGATAGTATTCTCAGTTTATTTCAGCGGCGTAATGTCTAAATAAATTAATAATTTACAATATATGGCATACAAACAACATGAAGAAGCATTAAAATTGCTTAAACTGCACGTCCCAATTTACTCCATCCACACTCAAAAAAAAAATGTTGAAAAGTCAGCAAAAAATTTTGCTGAGTCAGCAAAATTTTAGTCAGGAGGGTGCTAGCAAAAAAAATTGCTAATGTCAGCAAAATATTTTGCTGAAAATCAGTAGATTCAACAAAATTAGTAGATTCAGCAAAAGTTTTGCTAACACTTAGTAGATTAGAAATAAAAAAGCCTTGGTAAAAATTCATAAACTTTTTGGTGAATTTTAGTAGACTGAAAAAAAAACGCAAAAAAATTGTAAAAAAATTGTAATTTAGTTAAAATATTTGCTGAAAATCATAAAACATAGTTTTGTGATTCTTTTAAAAATAATTTACAATAATTACGAAATATAAAAATTTTCATTTTCCCACATTGACGACATGAATTAATTTAATATCTGAAAATATATAGAAATAAATATATATAACATAACAAAAATTTTCTTTCAACTACTTACATCAATGGTAGTCTAAATGATGCTTTCTTTTAAAGAACGCAACTGCCGAAGATAATTATAGAAACGAAACGAAACGAAAAAATAAACAAAAACTCTTATTAGAGTTGTACTTTTTAGTATCATTTTCCTCTTCTCTACTACATCTTGACATCTGCTTCATTCTGCGTATTTCTCTCATTCTGGTTGTCGTCCACACTATTAATGTGCTTATCAGTACAATTTGTTTTAGCAAAATTAATTAGTAAAACATTAGTATATTAGTAAAGCATTAGTATAAAACAGTTAAGTGCTGAATGAGTATAACAAAAATTTTAGCTGAAAACACGATTTTAGCAAAAAAATTTGCTAAAAAATAGTATACCTGATTTACAAGACGTTTTACTAACTTTTGTACTAACTTATTTTTTTGAGTGCACGCGTTCTAAATTATCCCATTATGACGAAAGTCACATAAACTGCCATAATTTTCGCAATGTTTAAATATTTGCGAAAACCAATACGTCATTCGTAATATATATAACATTACAATAATTATTTATATTTACCAGGTTGAAAATGTAAAAGAAAATAACATATGGATTACTGAAAGGGATAAGAATTTATTGAGGAACAAGGCTTAATAGTTACAAATTCTAAAAATGCAATAGTATATGGAAAACTGCAAAGTTTCAAGTTACCCCACCTCTGAAGTTACCCCACCTTCCCCTAATTTGTTCAGCTTTAAATAAAATTATTCATAATCGAATTAACTGTACAGAAAAAATGGTTGTCAGTAAACTTTCAATTAAACTTTTGTTTGATCTTAAACTCATATTCAATTAAAAGTTTAATAATATCTATTAACTTTTAAACCACAGAACAGAATGAGACCATTCGTTTTTGTTGTCCATTCATACATTCATTGCTTTTGCATTGCTTTTATTCAACAACAACAGCTTATGCTGTTGCTGTTTATTCCTTTTATTGTTTTTGTTGCATGCCTTTTTAACATTCATTTTTATAATGCCGTTACATGTCAAGCAATGAAATGAAATGATGACACATGAATAACATGAAATCAATCACAACATTCGCGTAGTATTCGTTGACCTGTAGCAATAATAATATTTTTTTTTTAGTTTTATTAAACATGAAATATGTATAAATTTTTGTTTAATTTTATTAAACATGAAATATGTATAAAATTTTTTAATTTTCTTAATACAATAATTTGTTTCACAAAAAAATTTGTTAACGTTTTATTCATTTAAAAATGAGACCATTCATACCAATCGTTGTGTATTCGTTGTTTTCGTGAGTGTTAAGTGATGTTAACACTAACAAGCAATGCAATGCATGGTTTTCGTTACACTCACTTTTCTCAATTCTGTCTATTGTTGCTTTATTGAAACGATGTGAGTTGACAACAATGTACTCATTTTTTGTGATTGCATTCAAAAGCATGATTGCATGAAAAAATGCCAAATAATAAAAAAAATAAATAAAAAAATTGATATATATTGAAATTTTTTTTTTTAATTAAAGTTTTATTAGTATCTACTAAAAATATGTTTGAAATTAAAAACATTATTCTAACACATTTTTAATCAAAAATTTTTTAAATTTTTTTATTAAAAACACAAAAATTGTTTTTTCGGACTCTCTATATTTTCATATATTTAGTTAAAATATTGTTCTACCTACCTCAAGTCCAAAAATCGAACATAACTATTACATTTTAATTGTTGCTTTTCGAAAAGCTTGATCATTTTCATGACAGACAATACAATTGTTTCATTCGCATTGCCCAAATCTTCAGTTGTCTATGGAAAAAGATAATTGGCTTAAGTCAAGCAATATCATATTGGATTTTTGGATTTGAGGTAGAACAATATCCTAACTAAATATATTAAAGTATAGAAAGTCCAAAAAAACAATTTTTTTATTTTTAATACAAAAATTAAAGCATTCTTACCACTGCTCTTCTCAACAAACAGTGTTTGTTGGGATATATGTTGTTTTTACAAATTGTAATACAACAAACACACATATATGTATGTACTGGCATACAAAGTATATCGACATGTAACATTGCTGTTTTCAAATAGTATTGATTTTATACTAAATGTTACAAGATCAGGCAGTTACCAGATAAAACAGACACAAATATTCTCATAGAGCTTATTTTGCCTATTGTATTTAATGTATCGGTTTGAGTTAAACCACTTGTTTTTTTCTATTGCAGACAACTAAAGATTTGGGTGATGCCAATGAAACAATTGCATTGTCTATCATGAAAATGATAAAACTTTTTGAAAAGCAACGAATAAAATCTAATATTTATGACTATATCGTATTCGATTTTTGGACTTGAGGTAGAACAATATTCTAACTAAATATACAAATTTTTAATAGATATAATTAAAATTTTAATTGAAACTAAATCAATTAAATAGTTATAAGTTATTTTAATTGATAATACTTACTATTTCCTTAATAGGGCCGAATTCAATTAAACTTTTAATTGAATTAACGAATATTTTAATTGAAACTCGATGTAAGTTTTTTCTGTATAGTTGTTAAACTTGTGCATACAATTTATATTTTTTTAATGGAGTGGCCTGATCCATTTCTGATCTGATTTTTGAATTTGAGCGACGTATTATTTTGAGTGCATTTACAGATTTGGAAACTTTAAAGCTAATATTTTCTTCTATCTAGGGCGGCATAAAAGGTGTTGTCTGGACTGATGTCGTACAAAGTATTATTATGTTTGCCTCTATGACAGTTTTGATAATTAAAGGTACCATCGATATTGGAGGTTTTCAAGTTTTATGGCAAAGGAGCTTAGAAGGCGGCAGATTAAATTATCCAGAGTAAGTTGATGACACAGGCCGGCAATATGTAGAAATTAGAATCAGGTCATACTTATTCGACGGATTTTGAATCCGTAACAGAATCTAAAATTTTAAAAATCACGTTTTTGTGCTATATTTGAGGTCGCATAACATGCTAAAGTAATGTTTTTTTAAACGCCTCGTAACGGTATCTGAGAGTTTTAAGTTTTTTAACTTAAGAAAATCATTATTGGTCTTTCAGAAATCGCCTGTTAATTAAAAACACCTTCGGAAAAGTATGTTCAGGTTCTAACCATGACAATATCTTAACGTCCCACTGTACAGTGTATCCAAAAGCACTTTTTTGAGCAAATAACATTTACACCACTTTTTGAAAATATATTAAAAAAAAAGTTAAACATATTTAATATATTTCAAAATATGACTTTTAACAATAAAGTAATAAGCTTCAACTAAAATGAAATCAAATGCAATATCTATACTTCGACATAAGGATGATAAAAGAAAAATAAAATGTAAATTTTTGAGAAGTTAATTGGTCGTAAGAGACATATAAAGGGACCGCCAAATAACTTTTTTTTTTTGAAAATGCTATAAAAAAAACTACTGAATATTTTTTCGTGTAGGCCACTGCATGGCCAGCCAAGGCAGCCATTTGAATGAAATTATTTTCCATTATTAACCGGAAGGATTGTACTTTCAAATAAAAAAAGAAATTTGAGGAAATATTCAGTACTTTTTTTATAGCATTTTCAAAAAAAAAAGTTATTTGGCGGACCCTTTATATAATATAAACAAAAATTCATTGCTGAAAAAACCGATGGAGGATCGAAATACCTTTTCTTAAAGGTGCATATCATTTAAATGAACCCAAGTTTTAATTGTTTTTCGGGAAAAAACAAAAAAATTGTTTTTTTCAGATATTTGCAAAAAAATTAAAAATACTTTCAACTAAAAACTTATCTGGCCCAATAGTTTTGGGCGAAATTTTTTAACTTAAAATACAAACGAAGAATTTTTAGATTACAGAAACAATTTTAACATTACAAAATTTTTTTTTCCAAAATTTTTTTCTTTCAAATTTTTTTTTCCTGAAATATTTTTCATATCAAAATTTATGCTTAAAAACATTTTTGTAGAAAAATTTGCTTGCACAAAAAAAAAATGTTTTAGTGTCAATTTTTTAAATTTTCTACAGTAAAAATTGTTTATCTTAAAAATATTTTAGGCGAATTCGCTTCCAGAAAAATTAATTTTTAGCGGAATTTGTTGCAGCGAATAGTTTTTAACGCTTTTTTTTTATTTCAGGGAAATATTGTTTTTACCGATATTGCTCCGCAAAAGCATTTTTTAGCAAAAGTTGCTTACAGAAAAAATTGGTTTTAAGTCAGTTAACAAAAAAAAAAAACGCAAGAATATATTTTAACGATTTTGTTTTCGAAAATTAGCTACAATTGTTTTACTCGTAAGGTTTTTGAAGTAAAATATTTTTTGTGGGTAAAGCTTTTTTTTAAGGAAAATATTTTTAGCGAAAAGTTTTTCGCAAAAAATATTTTTTAAGCAAAATTTCATTCCGCAAAAATATTTAAACGTAAAATTTTTTCTGATTGAAGAAAAAATTTTATTTCGCGAATATATCCTAACGTAAAAATAGTTTTTAATTTGTTTTGATTTTTTTTTCCTCAAAAATACTTCTTAGCGATTTTTTTTTCTCAATAAAATATTATATGTATATAAGTTTTTAATTATTAAAACAAGTTTTTCAATCAAATTGTTATAATTGTTCCCTGAAGAAGTCACCCAATGTGGAGACGAAATATTGGAAATAAATAATTATAATTAATAAACAAATGATCTTAAGCTCGTTTAAAATAATTTTTTTTTTTTGCGAACATATTTTTATGCACATTTTGTTTCCGGAATTATATGTTTCAGGGACAATAACATGTTTAAGGACAATTTGGTTACATGAAAAATAATTTTCTTTTGGTAAACATTTTTTTTTTGCTCAAAATATTTTTTGTGAAATTTATTTACGTGCTAATATTTTTACCTAACATTTTTGAAAGGAAATTTTTTTTTGTGATTTAAAAAAATATTTCCCTGAACATATTTTTCCGAAATTGGTTTGCAAAAATCATTTCTTTTAGCGAAACATTTTCAGCGCAAACATTTATTTAGCGAAATTTTTATACAGTCTTTATGGTACAGAATATGAAATATTTGATACTGCCGAATTTATTAATTTTACTTATTAACACTGTATTTCAGAATATCTTGGGACCCTACGGTGCGCATGAGTGTTTTATCTGTTTTTGTTGGTGGCACAATTTTCAAATTGCAAAATACTTCTATAAATCAGCCGACTATACAAAGATTTATGTCATTGCCAAGTTTACAAAAGATTAAAGAAACAATTTATACATTTTCAATTGGTTTAACACTACTCTATATACTGTGTATTTATGTGGGTTTATTGGCATTCGCAACTTACCATGATTGTGATCCAATGTCGACAGGGGTAAGTATAAAATTTTAAAATTTCTCAAAGCTTAAATAAAAAACATTAAATTAATTCTACTAAGTCTAATCCATTTTGATACATGGACTTGCACTATACACACAGAAAACAAATTCGTTGTTACTATCAAATTGTTTGCCAATCGCATAGTTCGGTTGCAGTCATCGATATTTTTGTTTGTGGCAACAGCAATTCGGTTAAAGAAACAAAATTTCGGTTGGAGCATAAAATTACAATTAACTGAGGAAGACATTTGATTGCGACAAACAAATAATGAAGTTGCTGAAACTAAATCATTCGGTTGCCTAGGTATTCGGTTGTCACAATGAATCTGTTTTCCGTGTGCAAGAAAACTTTTTGTTTTGAAAGAAACATATAAAAAGCTTTTTGTGCGCAAACATTTTATTTTCGTAAAACATTTTTTTATTTGAGAATTTGTTCTGCAAAAATTTGTATTTCTTAGTAAGTTTTTTCACAGGCAAATTAATCTTGATATTGGTAGATTGGCAAATTAATCTTGATCGGGTTCTCACTTTAACCGTCCACCTCAATTTTCGAATCTCATTATTTTCCATATGTTACTAATTTCTTCAATTTGTATTTCTGATTGTCGAATATTTGTTGATTTTAATTATACATGGGGCTAATGTAATTCTTTAGTGGACTAATGAAATGATTATTTCATTACCATTACATTGGTATCAATAGGTAATAAAATTATTTTCATTATCATTTTTTAATTAATGATAATGATTTGAGGATTTAATTTTATTGATTAATGAAAATGGTTTTACATTTTATTGCCATTAATAATTAATCAACTAAAAAAAATAAGTACCATTGAAAAATAGACTTTTAAAATTGTGAAAAATCGCTTAAATCAGGGAAACTTTCGCTCAGACTCATGTGTTTTGTGGTGCGTTGTGGTGTAATGGTTAGCGCGTTGGAGTGTTACACAGATGGTCCCGGGTTCGATTCCCGGTGACGACAACATCAATTTAGAAAAATAATATGTATGATTTTTCTATCACTTATATGTATCACTGCGCCCACCTTCGGTATTCCCATAGCATTGAACCCCACCGGAGTAAAATAATGAATCAGGGCTATGAAACAAAAAGCTTCAATAAATTCGCCAACTTTACATCAGGTGGCGAGCAACAACTGTTCTAAGACTTATGATCTCGCATAATTACAGTGTTGCCATGTTTGAAGCCCTTCATCTTTCACTACCTTTAATCTCTCCACTATCCCCTTTCCAAAGAAAGCAACACATTAATTAATAGGAAGAATTTCCTGAGTGTTGCTTCTCTTAAAAAAAAAAAGAAGAAAAGTAGAACGACATGCAACGTGAAATTGGAGCACTAAACACAAAACAGACAAAATTGTTTCTCCCCAGGAGTGTTAATTAACCCTGATAATGTAAATAGGCAATGTCTGGGATGGATCCCGAGGTATTAGCTTTTTATAAAACAACCACAGGGTGTCTTAATTATTTGTTTACGTACCTGAAAATCCAAATTTAAACACTCCGGTAATAGAAGGGAACATTGGTCCAAAATGGAGCGTTATGGAATTGAACGAGAAACAAGTGGAATCGGAACAATTAACACTTTCGTACTATCGTTATGTGTTTGCTAACATTTTCTCCATTTTTCGATATCTCGCTTAGTTCTTGAGATACAATCCATTTTATAAAATGGAGTTTTTTAAAATGGTTGATATCTAATAATCGGAACACTTAACGCATATGCATTATCGGTATGGGTGGTTTTATTCTAGTTTTGCAAAAATGTTGTCCGTTTTTCGCTATATCGCTTTGTTTTCGAGATACTAGCCATTTTATAAAATGGGCAAAACGGACACAATGTTTGCTCCACAAGAGTATTATTCCGGAAAATATCTCGAGTATTCCAATTATTAAAAAGCGGCCATATGGTGATTAATATTTTATTTTTAATATAAATTTAGATACTCCGATAAAACAAAGTTCGTTCCCAGTTCAATACAATTTCGTTACCTGTAATTAATGTCGCAATTCCACTCGTTCCCCATTCCATATCGTTCTTTATGTTTAGTTTGTAAATTCCATTTATACTCCCTCCATTAAATTTCGTTCCCAATGTTAAGCACACGGATTCCACTCATTGCTTATTTTATTATGTTTTATTATGTTTTATTATTATTATTATTATGTATTTTTACTTTCCAACCCTGTTTCCAATCCAGGATTTTTTTTGAAAACAAATTTTTTTTTTAATAATTGCAATTCGTTTTTTATGCATTAGTTTGGATTTCATTGTCATTAATAATGATTTATCTAATGGAATGTATTTCATTATCATTAAATGATAATGAAATTTTTTTCATTATCATTAGTACCAACTATTGGTAATAAAATTTCAATGGTAATTAACAATTCCCATGTATGGTTTTAAAGAAGATTGGACAACGAAATATAAACATTTGCATTATTAGGGAGAAAATGAGGTTCATATCTGATTCGAATGGTGAAAGTGAGATGAATGTTAAATACTCCCTTTTTTCTATTTATAGTTAGCACATGCCAGAGATCAATTAATTCCTGTATTGGTAATGGACGTTTTGGGTAATTACCCCGGAATGCCAGGGCTATTTGTAGCCGGTGTCTTTAGTGCTGCCTTAAGTTCTTTATCCACCTATTTAAATTCCTTATCGGCTGTGGTCTTAGAAGATTTCATTAAACCCAATATTAAAGTGGAACTAAGTGAACGATCTACGGCTATAATTATGCGTTCGGTGGTAGTTGTATTTGGTTTAAGTTCATTGGGTCTAGTTTATTTGGTGGAAAAATTGGGTATGGTTTTACAGTTATCGGCCACTTTACAATCGATGCTCTATGGACCCATGTTGGGTATATTTACTGTAGGCATGTTAATGCCTTGGATCAATGAAAAGGTGGGGATTATGGCGATTTAAATTGAGAATTGAAATTGAAATTTTAATCTACGTTTCTTTCATTTTAGAGTATTTTATCTGGTAGTATATTTGCTTTCTTAAGCATGGCTTGGATATGTATAAATGCGCAAATAGCCAGTGTTACGGGTACCTTTAGGCACACCAAATTGCCCGTATCAATTCAGGGATGTGAATATGATTTTGATATGACTAAATATTTAAATTCAACTTCTGAATAGTGAGTATTTTAAAAACACTGAAATGCGCATTTATGTTATGGTAATAACACGGTTCAACAAAAAAAAAAAAAAATCCAATCACTTTCAAGTGACTTAGTGTAGGTTGTACGTCTATCTGGGTGTGTATTACAAACCCGGTTTGAGAAGTTGCAATATACCCACGACAATTTTTTGTAACTGACTCATTTAAACATTTGTAACTCAGGAATTTTTTAACCGATTTTGAAGTTTTAAACCAAATTTCAAATAAATTTTTTCCAAATATATATACTTTCTTTATATTATTAATATTAATATGCAGAGACTATTTAATAAAAATTAATGTAAAACTTTTTTGTTTTAACTTCTTGAACTTCTGCGATTTTTACAAATCTGTTTTTAAAACAAGCGTATTCTTAAAGTGAGTTTTTTTCAGTAAAATGAGCTTGCATTTGTTAAAATCGGTTGAAAATGTATAAACGCAGTAAAAGCACGTTAATGACTACATATTATTTTATACATTACTTTGTCGTAAGTATACACAGAGAAATAAGGCGATAACCGAATTGAAAAATTTATTTTAATTGTTACAACATATAACTTCAGTTAGCAAAACGATATTTACATTAGCTTTCTGAATATTTTAGGTATTGCAACTGAAATTCAGTTGAATTAACCGAACTTTGTTGTGAGCATTGATGTTTAATTGCACCAACCGACAGGAATTCGTAATAACCGAATTCGAGTCATAGTAACCGAGTTTCAGTTGGTAAATAGCTAAATTTTTCTCTGTTTGTACTTATTACCTTCTGCTTTACTTTAAGCACTAAAATAATAGGTTACCAATAAGAAACTTATAATGTATTACTCTCATCCAAAAAATAATTGGTGAACAATAATACGTTATTCATCTTACTACTCCCAATCAAAATATAATAACACAACATTTTCTGGAAACCTATTTTTAGATTCATTATAATTCGTATTTTTGTGAGCTAAAGGCTAAGGTGTTGGTTTTGGTATATCTTCAACGAATTTACAAAGAAGAAAAAATCATTTATGTTTCAAACTATCAAATGCTACATGCCTCGGTAGCTTAGGGTATAGAGTAGCCGCCAGTTAAACTGACGACTACGGATCGATTCCCTGCTCGAACATGTTTTAAAAAAAATTGATATTTTTTAAATTTGTAATTTTTTTTTTCAAAATATATTTTAGACCTATTATTTTTTTCCTTCTTGTAATGGCTTATTATTCATAGCCCTGTATGTATATACGTAACTCATTTTAATTAATATTTGCCTAAGGCTGCCAGTAATGCAAAACTCATTACTTTCGGGACATATCATATAAAAAAAGTTAGAGTTATAATATAAACGGTAATACGTCCAAACCTTCGAGTTTAGATTACTACACTCATTATTTGGTAAGGTGTATTTTTGCTGGGAAGTTATTGTACTTTTTCTACAGACTAAAAGTTATTAAACTATATGTAAAATTGGTATCAGAGGAAAGTAGACGCATCCATTGGTATGTAAAACAGGTCCGTGCAGTCCGAACATTTGTGTTATTAAAAGAAAAAAAACAAATTGTTCGAAAACCTTCTTTGTATGGAAAGTTGCTGTTGGTTTAATGATTAGGGCGTTGGACTGTTACACAAATGGTAGCGGGTTCGACCCCCGACGATGACAACATCAATTTAAGAAAATAATATGTAAGAGTTTTCTATCTCTCATTCGTATCGCAACGTCCACCTTCAGTGTTGCCATAGCACTAAAACCAACCGAAGTAAAAAAAAATCAGAGCTTTGAATTAAAAGTTTTAATAAGTTCGCCAACTTTCCAGCAAATGGCAAGCAACAACTGTTCTAAGACCTATCCTATGTTGCCATGCTTCTCTATCTCATTTATCCCCTTTCCAAAGAAAGCAACATATTATTTAATAAAAATAATTTCCTGAGTGTTGCTTCTCTTGAAAAAAAAAAAAATTAAAAAAAAATAAGTTTAACATATACTAATGTTTATTTAATGTAATTGAGGAGTTGTCTGGGATTTTTTAATTTTCGTAACCATTCGGCTTTAACACAACTTTTTTCGAAGAGCTTTTTAACCCTTATTTTAAATATTTCAAATAAGTGGCAGCCCTGAGAACACAGCATATGCAATATGGGTATGAAAAGTTTTGTTTTTCGAGCACATTAAAACTGCGTGTGAAAAAAACTTAATTTCTTAAGTCTGCAAGATGTTTTCATACTAAAATGTTGTAATTCTTCACCCCGCCCTTTTTTAATCACCAAAAGTTCGATTGCGCATCTATAAGTGTCTAATAATTTTTTGTCCTCAACAACATTTCCAAGTTTCATTAAAATCTGGCGGATTCACCACTGTGTAGTTTCCTTGTTAGTAAATTTGCACATTAGTTTTTGTTAAATTTAAAAATGTCTGCTAAAACGTTGGTAGAGTTACTTAATTTTAATTAAAGACTTGTTAGTTTCAACAAATTAAAATTTAAATCGAAAATTCGAAGTATGCATATTAGGGTCACCGATAAATGGCCTTTTCGCGAATTGAGTGCAGAAATAGCACTCAAGCGATGCGTATTATGTAGCTGAATACAGAATAAATAAAGAAAACATTTTTGAAGGGTCTTTAGTGCCCTACCAGCGATTAAAGATTTTGGCGACTTTTTTTTCCAAAAGTTGTATTCAAAGCTGCATAACAACATGCTTGGTATAAGAATCGCATTTAAAACATATTAATAGATTAAATTTAGTCGGCCATTTTTGTAATATGCTGATATTAAAGTTAATCAAACTATTTTCCATCCATATATATTTTATAATAAAAGAAGCATTAGTGGACCAAAATTAATCAAACAAAAATTTAAAACACAGTTTTTGTAACGGCATCGATATGTTCGGACACCAATTTTGTACAAACAAATTTCAGCTAATTATTACCGGTATCCATTAACATCGGCGACTTTTAACGCTGGTAAGGAACTAAATTTAAAACGGAAATAAATTTAGATTTAGTTGGCTTAACTTTAATTAAAATCAACTTTTAACTTATTATACCTTTAAAAGTTTTTAATTGTATTACTTGTATTTGTTTTCATTTCAGTCTTCCCACCCATGGTAATTCCATCTATCATATATCCTTTTTATGGTATACTGGTTTAGGTGCCTGTTTAGTTGTGCTGGGTTCAAATGTGGCTTCCTTGGTTTTTGGTTTAAATGATGTGACCAACGTTGATGCGAAATTATTGGCACCATTTGTGGCCACATATGTAAAGAAATATAAATATTCTGAAGTTAAATTGCAAGAAAATATTGAATTAGATATTAAGAAATAAAAAATTTATAATATAAATAAAATAAATGTACATAAATTTACCGCATTTAATTAAAAGTGACTAATTTTATTCTAAAATGATTGATATGTGAAATCTTTTGTTTAAAAATTGACAGATGACTAACGAAAATTTAATATAAACAATTAATTACAATTAATATTAATCATACGTTCAGTATAATACAGCTTTTTAAACACAATGCGTATAAGTGTTGTTTAACATAATTGATATTGATCATACGTTCAGTATGACCTTAAAGCAGCCATCGGCAAACATATACAACCTTATTTTGTGCTTGTGGGAGTGAGTTGCAGCTTCTCTCTTTCAATGCGAATCAGTGCACTGATAAAAAATGTTAGTAAAAAATGTTGCTATATTTTAGTTATATTTGAGCTAAATTTAAATTAACTGAAAGTAACAAATTAATCTGCTCAAATCAGCAAAAAATTTGCTAAATATTAGTAGACAAAAAAAATCATAAAAAAATGTGAAAGTTTTATTTCTATTTTTGATTTTTTTTTTTAATGCGAATAAAAATCTGCCCTTTTGAAAACAGCAATGTACAATTTTTTAATAAAACTTTCTGTTGATTTCAGCAAAATATGCTGTTATTTGCATTCTACTAGTTTTAAGGCGAATATAGCATAAAAAGAACAACAACAAAACAAAAATTAGTAAAAAAAACATCAAAAAAGCCACTCAACTAAAAGTGTGTGCTCAAATTAGAGATGGGCACGTGAGTGAATTTTGACTCACACCCACTCACACTCACTAGGGAAAAATTTCGCTCACGCGCTATTAGTCATGAGCATTATTTTTCTGCTCACACTCACTCACGCTCAGGTAAGTAAATTCCTATTTTACCCACACACACGCATAATTACGTGTGATTCACGCGCATCACGAAAATTCAACAATATCTTACCGGAAAAATTAAAATGTACATCCAGAACAAGGATTGGTTGGAATTTGGTCGAAACCATTTTAATTTATTTGTTAGGACGTTATTTTATGTGGAACTACCAATAATCGATTAGTAAAGCAAAATTATTGTACTGGAAATTAAAAAGACGTAAAAGGAACTAAAAAACAAACCATTTATCCAATTATTGGTATTTCCAATCAAATTTTTAAATAAAATTATGTTAAAATCTAATTGTGTAGGGTAGAAGCAAGAATTAATTTTGTGATAATACAAGATAATTTCTACCATCTATCAATTTTTTAAAAAAAACTGTCGATAATTATAAGTGGTTACCTCAAATACGAAATTCGCTATCAAATATGCCACAAAATTAGAGGTTCAGTACTAAAGCACTAAAACTGCAATAAAAACTATCTAAAACTCTAATTTTAACAGTTTTAATGAAATTACAATCAAATGTCATTTTTGCGCTACATTTTAAAGGGCCTTTCTTGTCTATTAAATTTATACGAAAACCCTTTTTTTAAAAAATGTGGCAGACATTTTCGCCAAATTACAACCAAATACTAGAGTAAACAATGATATTGTCGGTAGCTTTAGTTTTTTATATGGAGTTTTAACAGTTTCACAGATATTTCGCAAAATTACAAACAGTATATTAGACTAAACACAGAAATTGTAGGAGAAGAAATGTGAAAACTACAATTAATTACAGACTTAAGGAAATTACAATCAAATGGCACTTTTTCGCTACATTTTAAATGGTCTTGTCTGTTACATTACATTTTTTTTTTCTTTGTATGAAATTTGGCAGACATTTTTACAGAAGTACGAACAAAATACTGGCCTAAGCAACAAAATAATAGGAGAAGAAATTTGGTTGCTTTATTTTAGCACTGAATACAATTATAAAACTGTTTGATGGTGAACTTTTCTTTAAGTTTGAAAAAAAAACTAACGCTTTTTATAGTTTTTATAGACGCTAGTAGTGACATTACACTTGCCAATAAGGATTATATGTTAAAATCACATGTGAGTTTTTATTGTTTTTTATTACTATTGTTTTTGTTGTTACCTAATACCTGGTGTAGTTTGTTTTTTGTTTTGTGTTTGATGTTTATAGTTATATGAAAAAAGAAAAAGTACTTATAAAGCGTGTTTTTTTTAGAGTGTCACAACTTTAAGTTGGCATCACTGCTTTATTTGACTACCCATTTAACAGCTGATGGTTGATTTTTGTTTAGTCTGCTTTGAAATTTCATTATGAATCTACATACACCAGAGCAACGCTAGCAAATTGTTGAAATTTTTAATCAAAATAATTGTTTTATTCGTCAAACTCATCGTGCACTTTATCCATTTTATGGCGTACATAATCGTCCTTAAGAGCGGCTAATTCGAAGAACAATAGATCGTTTGCGGACCACATTTACTGTTACTGATAATGTGCATACCGTCGAAACACCATTAAATCCACAGAACACTACTGTTTGGTGCGCTTTATGGCCTGGCGGAGTCATTGGCCCATATGTCTTCAAAAACGATGATGGTCAGAATGTTACTGTCAATGGTGAACGGTATAGAAACATTATTCGAAATTTTTTCGTACCTCAATTACGTGGCATTAGTCTTGCTGTTATGTGTTTCTAACAGGATGGAGCCACATACAACACAGCGGGCGCTACAATTGATTTACTCAAATAAACTTTTGATGAAAAAATAATTTCACGTAATGGCCCAATTAATTGGCAACCAAGATCGTGTGATTTGACCCCATTGGATTATATTCTTTGGGGCTATGTTAAGTCACTTGTCTACGTCGATAAACGACAAACAATTGAACACCTGGAAATGAACATTCGAAGAGTTATCGGCGAAATACGGCCGCAAATGCTGCGAAAAGTTGTTGAAAATTGATGTTCCAGATTGCGCCAGCCGTGCACAGTGGGATAAATCACAAAATTTGTGGAAATAATTCGGCCATTTGTTAACTTGTGGTCCGATTGCAATTAAATTTGGAACATGCATAAAAGACATAAAATGGAGTTTAAGTTTTGATTTTGAACCTTCCAGACCCTTTGGGGGCGACAAAATGGCTGCCCAAAGTTGGGTACTTTTTTCATATTTAAACATTCTTTTCATAAAATTTGATTTCCAATAAAGTCCGTTTCAGTGATATTAAAAATATATTTCCTTGTTTTGTTATGAATTAAATTTGTGTCACTCGATAAAAAACACCCGGTATATGATGCATTCTATATTGTTTAGCCCTATTAAGCCCTGATGATGCTAAATAAATAAAATAAATAAAATAAAACAAAACAAATAAATAATAAATAATTATAATTATTTTATGAAAAATATAATTTTATTTATTAGAAGTTTCATCCACTCAATGAAGTTGGTTTCCTAAAAAGTATGAAGCTTTCCACTAAAATTCTATTTGTGCAGAAGCTTGACAAACAGAAGACTCATGCCGAATACAAATAAATAAAGTAAACAAATTTTGATCAAAAATGTACCACCTCCGGAATGGAAAAGCTGTAAATAAAGCAAAACAATGAAAAATATGAAATTTAGGTAATTTTAAGATTTTTAAATAATTTTTGTAAAAGGTTTCCATCGAAGGAAAAGTTTTTTTTTCAAATAATTATTTGACAACTCTTAATTACAATTTTGATTTTAGTGGAGAAGTTGAATTATTTTAGGGTTTTTAAAACACTTAATTATCTTTATCATGTAAAAAAATATATATCCGTTTAAATCAGTGTGTCTCCACGTGGGGCGCTCGCCCCACTTTGGGGCAATTTCAACATTTTAGGGGGGGCAATTAGCTAATTTTTGTAAGTTGTTTAACTTTTATGTTTTTTTAATATATACTTACTTATATACCATTTCCATCGTCATATTAAGTAGAAACCGGATTTAGCGTCATTAGTGATTTGTTATTAAAAAAAAAGAAATCGTCTGGAAATCACAAATCACGGAGACTTACGATTAAAATTAACAAAATTAGAACCTGATTTAAAAACCTTTTGCAGCCTGCACCAAGCTCAAGGATCTCATTAATTTTTAGAGTATTTATTATTAATTCAATCCTTATAACAAAAATATATGTACATGTAGAGGCGCTTGTAGCCGATATATTTCTGATTTTTATAATTTTTTATATTTATATAAATTTTTAAGGTTTTCATATTCTTTTTTTTTGTAAATACTGGTTTTTTCAAGTGTTAAAAACTGTTAACGATGAAAATTTTGACAGTGACAGTTCTACGTTAATACACCCTGTTGTTGAGGGTAATGCAGTGTGTGTCAAAAAGTTTGACGTTTATGGTTTATGCTAGTGTGTGTAAAAATATGTTCATGTATTTGGTACCGCTGAATCAGCGGGTTTTTCCAAATATTTTCCAAATTTTTCCAACCCTTTTTGGGTATAAAAGACATAGCGGGAGCAAAAATCTTTCTTTTTTGCTGTCTATCACCTACAAGTTTTTTTTAAATCGTCGTGCTGATATTTTCAACATGTAAGTTTTTTGAAATTAAAATTTATTTTTTTGTGGGAATTTTTTTTTAAATTTTCCTTTAAATTTTTAATTAATTTTCATAATTTTTTTTTTTATGAAAACGCTAAAGAATTTAATAGTGTCAATTCTTTTAATAAATTATTTTTTTTTTTCGGGAAATTAATTTTCTGTTCAAAACTTTCAATTTTTAACCTATTTCCTTTTCTAAGTTCCTTAAATTAAAATTTTATTTTTCCGAGAAATTAATTTTTTCTCCGCTAAATGTTTCTTTTTTTTTTTAAATCAATTTTTTTTGCATAAAATTTTCCAAAACTATTTTTCTTTTCTTTCAACAGAAATTTTCTTTTATAATTTGGAAATTCCGATTAAAAATATAATTTTTAATCAATCCCTAAGTAATTTAATTTACAAAGGCTTTTTATTCATATACCTGGCTGTTAGCTATATAAAAGGTAAAACGAACATACACACACACGTAGAAATTTTGCAAAACCATAACCATAACTTTTTAACATTTAATTCACAGGGACTACGCTGATTTATTTTTCACTATTAGGGGTTGTTCCTACCCAAACGGAGGAATTTTCGTTGGCAGGAAAAGTCCTAGGAAAATTTTTATCAACATCTCCAGGAAATTTTCATCAACATCTCCAGGAAAAATCAACAGAATCAGTGAAAGTGAAAGTGTAGTGAAAAACTAGGAAAATTCAGTTTAAAATTTGTGAAAAGTGGCTAAACTGTGAAAATTGTCTTAAATTTTATTAAAAAAAATTAATTTTCTATACATTTAATTGCCAAAAGAAAATTGTTTAAAAACAACAAAAAAAAACGAGAAGTAAAAAAAAACTGAAACAAAACAACCCTAAAAACTAAAATCACAGATTTTTTTTTATCACAGAAAAAAGTAATTAAAAGTGCTAGAAACTAAATTTCAAAATTCCCCTAGAGGAAATCTAATCTAAAAAAACAACAAAAACACTGTGCCAATCAGAATAATTAATTATCATTTTTTTTATTGAAAATCATTTTTTATAAAAATTTACATAAAAGTGTCTCAAGTTTAAAATTTTCTAAACACAGCACTAAAAAGAAAGAACAAAACCACAAGAGGAAAAAAAAACATTAAAACAAATTCTAGAATAATTTTATTTTTCATAATTAAAATTTTCAATAACATGTCATTTAATAGTACATTTTAAAAACTTAAATCTAAACACTTTTCTTAAAAAAAAAAATACACTGAATTAGTTTCACTTAATTAATTTTTTTATTTACATTTTTATTTTATTTAATTTTTTTTTTTTCTAAATTTTTTTCACTCTACACAAATTTGTCAACTAATCTTTAAAAAAAAAAAAACTAAGAAGAATGCAAAAATCAGTGGAAAAAAAAATGTGCAAAAATACAAAAATAGTTTAAAACAAGTGTCAAAACAAGAATTTATCTAAATGAAAAAACTTTAATTTTAATAAAAACAACATTAAAAACAAATAATTTTAAAACTTTAAAAGCTATTTTTGAAAAGCTATAAAAAAAATTAAATTTGAATGTTAAATCGGTAAAAGTAAATGTTAAGATTTCTGGAAATTTAAAAAAAAATTTTAACACAACAACTATTTCAATTTTTAAACAAAACTTTTGAACCAGCCTACGTACACAGGAAGGAGCCATCGAAAGATCTTTCTACGTGGAATCCAGTCCTGGTAAGTCATTTTATTAATTTCTATTTAATTGTTTTTATAAATAATTAATATATCATAAAAACACCTTTACTTATAAATGATATAAATAGTGAAGACTGCTGTTAAAATTGATATTAACAGAGTTATGCTATTAACTTAAGTGGCAATGTTAACCACTTTTTATTAAAAGAACAGTGAATGTGGTTTTATAATTAATTATTTAATCAGAAAATTTTAATAATTGTCGTGTTGGAGTTTAATTAACGATTAAAAATATCTTTATTTCATTAAAATCGGTTAAAAATTATAAAAGTTATTAACTAAAACGTATTTAATTATTTAATTAAGGTAACGGGCCTGAGAATATTTAGTTACATGGAGTTTACATGTTAACATAATACTCTCTCATTTTCTGTTAGTTTACATAAATGCAAAATTAACTCGTAAACTCAATATCCGGTGTAGCCTAGTTGGTTAGAGCCCGAACCAATAATCTCGAGGTCGTGGGTTCGAATCCCGGTCAAGTCAAAGTAATAATTTTTTTTTTTTTTTAATGTTTTAATAAATTTTATTAAACAATTTTTATTTTTTTTTTAAATTCGTGAATTCAAATCCCGGTCGGGTCAAATAATTTTTATTTATTTTTTTGGTCGCCCCGAGTAAAATTATTTTTGTTAATTTTTTTTTTATTATGATAAATTTGAAACATGAATAAATAAAATTTTTTGCACAAAAATATAAAAAAAAAAAAATCAATATTTTATTTATGCACGTATAAAAAAAAATGATTTTTATTACATTATATTAAACATTTTTATGATAGCCGAATTGGATATCGCCATTTAAATTTCCTTTCCAGCATTTTTTTTTTCAAACTGATTTTTGCACGCTTCGTATTGCGAATTAAGTTATTTTTATTTTTCAATGTTTAATTTTTATTAGTTTTCATCATGAATATTTCATTTAATATTAATTTAAATTTTCTTTTGTTTCACTTCGCTCTAGGTTGAGCATTTTAATTTATTTAAACGTATGTTTAAGGATTTAATTTAATTTCAATAAAATTTTGAATATTACTATGAACTTGTAAAAAGTTTGTTTTTGATTCCTGGGTAACTTGTTAGGATAGGGAATATATGGGATCATACAAAATCTACTTGCACTTCCTAGTATGATCATGGTTGGGAGGGGAATTTCGATCGTGTTAACATCTACACACGACTCTGTCAACAACAATAACTTTCGCCGACTTAAAAACTTATTTCCGTTTCCTCTTTAGCTTTCCCTTTCATTTTCTCCCTTTTTTTCTTCTAAAATCTTATTGCATGCACAAAATAAAATAGCAGTGCTGTAATCGTTATGTTTCAAGATGAGAATAAGTAGCCCCGAACCTCGACCATTAGCCGACGAGATAGAAGCCGGAAACTCTGCATGCAACTGCTACTGACACTCATACAAAACTTCGAATATTGACAAAACTACGTAACGTTATATGCTACATACATACATCCATTGAATTAAACAAATTGTTAGGTGTGTTTTTATTTAAAGTAATCTCTATTGTACAGAAAAAATGATTAATCATACGTCTAGAATGACCACATTGTGAATGATTTAATTAAAAAATGTTTGCTATTATGCACAAGTTTTAAAAGCATTGGAAATTTTAAAACTTTTCTCATATTATTGATGACAACATAAAGACACAGTTAAATGACAATTAATTGGAAACAATAAAAAATTATAAAATCATTTCAACAATTTTGGAACTTTCACTAAAAAAAATCATAAAATTTTTAAATAAATTTCGGTCAAACTATAAACAAACTTCTAAGATTTCTCGAAACTTAATTAAACTTGCAAAAAATCCTTAAACGTCCATAATAAACTCTAAATGTTTTCCGATTGCCGAGCAAAACATTCAAGAAATTGTTCGTCTAAAATTTGCAATAATTGTTCAGCACAACAGCCATGTTGTTCAACATGTCAGCCAAAATGCAGTAACCAAAAAAATTGTGAGAAACCATTTTTGTGTCAGGAATTAAATTCATCATTTTGGTGCTCTTGCCGTCTACCAATACAAAGAAATTATTGTAAATATTGTTCTGAAAACCCTAAGCCTAAAGTAACAGCATTGAAGAGAAAGTCGAAAGAAAATCAATGAGGTAAGGCATATATTTGAAAACAGTTGTAAAAATTAAGTACCAATAAAATTAGATAAATTGTAAATCGGTTATAAAAGCACACCTCAACAAGCATTTTGAACAGTTTTATTAGATGACATTAAAAAGATTTTGATGTACTAGTTAAGTTTCAAATCAGCTTAACTTCACACTGAACCAGACTCGTTCGTAACAACTGTATTTATTAGCAAATCGAATGGTTCGGTTGCAGCTAACTGTAGTTATGACTGAATTTCTGTTGAGGTTATCGAAATTTTATTGCCATCCAAGGATTTCGGTTTTTTCAATCAAATGATTGTTATCATAACAGAAAATATCGATCGCATAGGTAGCCCCGGTTAAGTCTGCTTTATGAGTGTTCAATTTATGATACGTATCCTTTAAATGTGTGTTCTCTGGGGAAATAAATCATTAAAACTCAATATTCCTAAAAACTTTAAGGTTAAAAAATGGTAGAATTGTATTTTCGTCGGCAAAGTTTCTTATTGTGATCCCCTAGAATACGATTTTCCTTGTACGTTGAGCGATTTTTTGCCTGCAAATCGACCAGCCCTTATGGTTATGGAATAGTTAAGAAAAAAATTTAAAATAGCCAAAAAAAAAACCTGGTTTTGAAACACATATTTTTTAATACACCAGTGTATGCAGAATTCAAATCTGGCAAAAAATCTTATTTTCAGTTTTTGATATTTACGTACACAGAAAAAATTTTCAATCTAAAATATCTTATAAGAGATTTGATTTGAATTAAATATGTTTCGAAACAAATATTTAATTGAATCAATTAATATTTTAATTGACTTTTAAATATATAAGTACATATATTCTTTTAGACGTAATTCTCAAAATTATTTTTTCACATACTGTACACAGAAAAAATTGTGAGCCAAAAATATCTAATTAATCGATAGCAATGGAAATTTAAACAATTTTTTTAATTGATTCAATTAAAAAATTTATTGAATTTTCCAATATATCCATACAGTGTTAACACGTAAACCAAATTTTTAAAAATTTGGGAAACTATTTTTTTTTATTTTATTTAGATTAAACAATCAAACAAAGTTTTAATTATATCATTATAATATTTAATTTGTAAATAAAAAGAAAAAAATAGCAAATTATTTACTCTTAATAAGTTGAATAGTTTACCGATATCAAATACACGCAAAATCGTAGTTATTTCACTAGAGTTTGCAACACTATTTTTGTTCAGATATTCGTGTACTCACGAAAACTTTATTTAGTTTCGTGTTTTATCTGTGGTAATAAAAGTGTACATGTGGATTTAAATAAACCTTATCGAAAAAGGACAATTATACCATTATTTTTGTAAATAATTAAATTTTCGATAAGTATAAGTGTCATTATACTATCATTTTAAAGTTGTGTGTGATTTTTTTAAGAAAGCAATTCAATTACAAGAAAAAGTTCAAGACAAGACAAGTAAAACAAAAATTTTGTCGTTACTTTTATTTGTTTTCTTATAATACATTTTTATATTAAAAAGCTTTAATTTTATTATAAATAGAATGTCAATTTAATTTACAAACCTACATTTCTTTTTTTATTTAATGGGGGACATATAACAAAAATAAAAAATACGAGTTTTCAATTAAAACTACCATTGTTTTCTTATCAAGTTTCAATTAAAGTTTTAATCAACTTAACTAAATTTTTTAATTGAGGTTGTAAAGAAAAACAATAACTCTTTTAATTGATATTATTATTATTTTAATTGAAAGAGTTTTAATAAACTGTCTGCAAATTTTTTTAGTTAATACTATCATTTCAGTGGTAGGTGCAAAATCAATTAAAATATTAATTGATTCAATAAAATTTTTAATTGAAACCCGTTTTTAGTTTTTTCTGTGTAAGATAAAGAATTCTTAATAGTATCACTAACGTAAAATAAAATAAAAGTTTAAAATTTTTGTAATGCGTCAAAAAAAAAAAAAAAATCAAATAATGTGAGATTTTTCCATCAATCCACAATGGAGTGTCTCACAAATAATTTGGAAATTCAGTCATTTCATACTGGCTCGTCAGTACTTCTCACAGCCATACTCAAAGTATTTTGAAGGTTAATTAAGTTTCAAATAAGTCTACACAATGGGAGAGGTATTTAAAAATTTTGAGACTTTGGCAATTTTTTATTTATCACCCTTTTCTCACAAATTAATCATTTCTGTAATCTGCTTTTACTGTCCAACAATAAATATGACTGCTCATGTTGGTTATCTCTAAAAGAACATATTCGATTTTGAATATCAAAATTTTGCATTTTTGCAATAGCCTGTTCGGTCTGGCAAACCAATTCCGAATTCATTGAAAAATGTTGGTGATATTAAAAACAAGTCATTTAATTAAACAACAAAAACAATTTCAATGCAATACCTCGTTCACGCTTAAAATAAATTGTATCTTAATTTGAAAAATATCAAAAGACGTGATTTTGGTAATTTTTTGGTCAAAAAGGTAGCAAGACTCTTTTGCCTCCAGATTAAAAGTTTCTTCCCGAGCATTCTTTCAGAAAAATATAAACACTATATTATATTTTTCTGAAAGAATGCTTCATATATTTGCGTATTATGAAACTAATATTCCCCAGATGCAAATTGTTCTTTCCCCACATCCCTCCGAATTGGACTGTGTTTTTACTTAAATTTCATTTTTAAACAATTGTTTCTGTGAGTTCACCACCAAAATTGGAAAACGAAAATCGGGTGCAGGCGAAGATGATAGCATTATTGTTTTTAAACATCGCTTCCAATGTGGACAAAACACCAATATACTCGTATTTGCGTTTTTGGAAATTTAGAACAGTTTTGTGGTAATTGTAGAACTTTCTTATTAATTTTATAAAAAAAATTATTAATTTTATTTGTCTTACATGCAATTCTTAATTTAATTTATTAAAAGCTCCATATAGTCAATAAAATCAGGTTTCATACAAATTATGCAAGAACATTTTCGTTGCAACTCGAAAATTCGATTGTCACAACTGAATTCGTTTGGTGCAACCGAATTCGGTTGTGACAACTGTATTCGTTTGGGGCAAGCGAATTTACGAGGTTGCAGCAAGCAAATCAATTCGGTTTTAAAAAAATCGGATGACACAACCAAATTTTTTATGTGAGTGGAGGCATTTTGCTTTTGACATTCTCAATTATATTTGAAATTGGCTAGCGTATTGGGTGAACTGAGTTACATGGCAAACAGTAACTCCGAGTCAAAATGGCATTTTCAAAATTTGAGACGCAAAAATTTTATGAACTTTTTAAAAATTTTGCGAAATTTAATTATTTCGTTTCGCGTTTTTTTCTAAAAAGAAAACCTAACTTGCGAATATAGTTAGGTACCTACAATGAATCCTTACTACGGACTATATTTATAAAGTGCAAACAAGTTCAATTTTTTTATTACTAGCGGGTACACTGGCAGTTTTTTCCCCAAAACATGTTGCAATATGACAACTAAAGCGCTGTATCAATTCCTCCAAAACATCAAATAAAATATTTAAATGAGCTTAATACTTAAATCGAAAAGGAAACAACAAATTCTAAGGACTTTAAAGGGAAAAGAAATGTTTAATTTTGCGACTTTAAAAGTATTTAATATTATTTCGCCTACAAATATTAAAGAAAAAAAAAAAATTAAAATAAGTTTGATATCATTTTTATTAAAAATAAAAATCATGTTTTTTCGACCTTTAAAAAATTATATCAAACTTGTAAAAAGACAAAGACGGCCTTAGTTTACTTCCCCTTTACATCTTGTTTTTAAATAAAACAAAAACAAGTGTAAAAATAAAAAGGAAAATAAAAACAAAACAAGCGTGTATTGTATATCTACCAAAGGTAGAGCTTGTTTTCAATTTATTGTTAATCAATGGTGATAATCTTTAACTTTGAGCTTATATATTAGTTCTCATTTAGTGAGAAAACTAGTTTATATGAATGTTGAATGTTTGCATAGGATTGTCACTTCTTTCAAAACGTGTTCTGATGATGGGAACCTAGAAAATTCCCGAAATAGATCTATCAACACATTCCTGAAAGTGGTCAATTAATAAATTTGAAAACAAAAACTCTATAGATTATTTGTTATAACAATATCCTAATAAAGAAATATGACCTCAAACTTGAATAATTTTCATTTTTATTTTCTTTTATATCAAAATATCTTTAACGCGTATGGAGTAGCAACAGATTAAAGGCAATAGTTAAGAGAGTTCATTATAATGGAGGTGTCTAAATTCAAAATTTAAACAATAATCTTACAATAATCTTACAATAATTTATCGAAATGAATTTATATAAAAAAAACTGAATTGTATCTCTAAAAGTAATTGTAACGATTAAGTATTATTGTGAATTATATTCGGAAAAGGTAAAACATAGCATTTATCTAGTTTATCTGCGACTTACAAAACGAAGTTTCTTGTAAGTTAAAAACCATTGCATTGCACACTTATTTTGTACCCAGCGAAGCAAACGGTGAGCACAATAAACTACTCATTATAATTGAACTAAACAAACTCACTCTTTTTATTTCTAACGTTTTTTCTTGTTCCATATTACTAATTCTTTTATAATTGTCTCGAGTTCGAGACTTTATAAAACATTTGAAAAAGGCCTAACCAACTGTCACCAATATTTAGGTATCCCCTAACCTATACAGTCCACACCATCTCTATTTTTCCCCGATATCTCAATATCTACACAAGCCCAGTTTAGCCTTTTTACATGGTCACTTCGAACCTTAAGGAAATTGAAGAACATTGACACCACTGGAAACTGTCTACAGACTCTCACCATTAAATAATGAGGTAAAGTAAATCTTTCATATTTACCCTAATTAGTTTATATCGGTCGATCAAAAGGTAAAGAATAATTAAAGAAGACGGTAGTGTCGAGGTTACAAAAACAAAAAATATAACAAGTGCGGATAAATTTGAACAAAAAATTAAGAAAAATCTTAAAAATAAAATAAAAGCGTAAAATCAAAACGAAAAAAGTTAAATTATATTAAAAATCGAGAAAAGACGCGAGATTTAAACCCGAGAAAAACGGTAAAATTTATAAAAAGTTAACAAAAAAAAAAAAAACCAAAAATCCCAAAAAATATATTCCCGTTAATTTTAGAAAATAAAATTATAAAATTTAAGAAAACGTTTTTCAGTTTAATCATAAAAGAAAAAGAAAAAAAAATACCGCTACTTTTTTTTTTTACATAAAACGGGTTTTGGTTTGCAATTTGCTTTTAGCCGTTTGAGAAAAAGGAATATATACGAAAAGATTAAAGAAAAAAAAAAAAAAGTGAAAAGTAAAAAGTAATTTGCACATATATAAAAAATCCGTGGTGAAATTAGTGCGGTCTCAATTGAAAAAAAAGAAAAAAAAAGGTTCGTGTTCGGTCAAACGTTACAATTTAATCCAACACACAACTTCATCCGTTGCAACTTAATAATAATTTTTCGGTCGTAAATAAATTGGCTGATCAAACCTCATCACATCAAACTTTGTCAGATCAAACCTTGTCATCAAACCGAGTCATCAAACTTCGTCAGCTCAAATATATTTTTTTTTGTTCTAACAATAAAGTAAGTTAAAGAATAATATAACATTAATGCATTGTTGATTTAAATTTTCATAATTCCGTGCTTACTTTGCCCATTTGCCACACTAAAAAATATTCCCTGTGAAAACATTAAAAAAAGAAATAATTTTTGTCGCCATTAATTTAAAAATTAAAATATTTGGTATAATAATTTTTCAGTGTTGACTGCTTTGAATTTAATATTTTATTCGCAATTTTGTGTTCGATTTTTTGAAACAACAAAAACAACATTAAAAAAAAAAAAAAGTTGCAATCATTCAGTGTTGCCAGACTTCGATTTGATTTCCCCTAATGTTATTCTAATAGTCCAAATGGCCCACGTTGAATTTTTTTTTGTTTAATTAAAATGGTTTTGAATACCTTTATTACAAATCTATAAAGAATACTTATTTTTGTACAGTAGCAAATAGTTTGTGCAATGTTTACTCCGTTATAAAAAACTTATTTCAACTCATTGAACCCATAACACTGTGCAACATTACAAAAACGAAAAATAATTTTCCACAAATAAATCAACAAAGCCAAAGAGATAATATAAAAACAACAAAAATTTAAATAAATTTAAATTTATTAAACCATGTTTTCATATGAAATTGTATAGATTCACCTAAACTGGCAGCACTCTAACAAATTGTCTTTTTTTCTCCTGTTATCTTTTTTTTTCTCCTGTTATCTGAAAACTTATAGAAAATTGCGTTAAGATTTAATCTCTTTTTCCTGTTGAGCTTAACAATTCAAATTATATAAATCAAAAAGTACAACGAATAACTTGAACCAAATAATTTGTTAAATTTTCTACTGTAATTAGGCATCATTCAATCAATGTTTTAGTGCCTTTAATTATTTATCAGCCAAAAAATAGTACTTGCAGTAATATCTTTAACCCCACGATAAAATAAGCGCAACGGTTCATATCATTTGGAAAAAAAAAGAAGTGGAATTTTTAAGTGTCAGCATTGTTGTTGGTATCAAATGGAATTAGAAAAACTTTATTGTTATTTAATTTTTAAACTTTACTCGTTTGAATGTTCACGCCTTAACCCATTAAACAACTAAACATTCGATTTTTATAATTACCATTATTGAATACGGAATATTGTGTGAGATAACAGATTGCTTCCCCATATTCAAATGTATATTTGAAACTGAAGCTAAAATGGAAATTTTCTTATTTATCTCGGAATAAAGCTACGATTTCTGTTTGGAAGTTGGGAAAAATCGGAACAATTTATTATATTGTCTCAATTTAAACTGAAACAAATATTTTATTTGAACTCTTCAATTTCATATTGTCTCAATTGAACATATTTATTTGTCTCAATTGAACTTTTTCGGAAAAGAATTTACAATTTCGTTATTATCTCAATTAAAAAAAAAAAAAAAAAAAAAAAAAATGTGTCTCGATTGAACACTTTTTGTAGGATTTCATTTGTTATATTGTCTCAATTGAACATTTAAGAAGAAAGCTGCTATTTTTTCTCATATAGTCTCAATTGAACATTTTCAAGACGAAAACCTAAGATTCACATTGTCTCGATTGAACAATTTGTTCCTTGTCTCAATTGAACATTGTTCAAAGGTGAACAATAAGTTCTTTGCAATATTGTCTCGATTGAACATTTCAAAGAAAGCGGAAACTTTCTTTCGGTTCATAGCGTCTCGATCGAACGTTTTATGTCTCAATGACAATTTTTCTCATATCGTTTCAACTGAACATTGTTTGTCTCAATTGAACAGGTTCTAAGTACAAACTACGATTTATTTATCATTTACCTCGATTAAACAATTTGTTTAACTGATAATTTTCATAGGAAATATAATATAGTCTCAACTGAACATTGTTTGTCTCGATTGAACAGTTTGGTTAAAGAAAAACTAAAACTTTTATATATGATCTCCATTGAACTTTTTCAAAAAAAAAAAAAAAAAAAACCAATAAATTATATCATTTGATAATTTGAAAAGAAAACGATACTTCGGTTGTTCTCATATTCTCTAAATTTAGGCAATTTATTCTTAGGCAGAAAGGACTTTAATTCTGCCTGAGAATAAATTTTGAACAAATTTATTTAACACAAATATTGAAATTACAGATTAAGAGTCTCGTTTTGGAAAACTTGGTTTTGCGTTACACAACTATTAAGATATTGCATTATAATTTCATAGGAGCTTTAGGTGCTCTCATACTGCAAACAATTTCGCTAAAATCAAGTTTTCACTCTCGGATATAAAAGTTTAGAATCATGCCTAATGCGGATGAGGGCGCCATGCGCACCCAGTTAATTCGGGAAAAATTTGTATTCGATAGCGATCATTTACTCACATTTTGCACTAACTTCAGTAATGTGGAGATTGAGGACCAAACAGACTCAGTTTTGGAAACAAAATTAAGGGATCTCGAAAATAGATGGAATAAATTAGAGGTTTCATACGAAAATCTCATGCTCTCCCAAGCCCCTGAGATTACCAAAAATTTGAAAGAAGAGGCAAAGGAAAATTTCAATGCGTGCTCGGAATCCTTTTATGCATGTAGATCTCACATTATAAACTTGCTAAAAATTGCAACAATTAATACTTCTTCCCAAAATGTCACTTCTCGAATGAGTTTACCTTTCCAGAGCGTTTCAATTCATAATCCCGGTAGTGGTATCAAGCTTCCGCCGTGCGACACGGAAGTTTTCGAAGGCAGTTACGAAAAATGGCCTTCATTTCGCGATATGTTCACAGCTGTGTACATAAATGGAACAAATTGCCCTCCCGTGGTAAAGTTATATCATTTACGTAGAAAAACTACTCGTGACGCAGGGGCGATAGTAAAACGCTTCCCGCTGTGTGATGACAGTTTTCAGCTTGCTTGGAAAGCACTCAAATCTCGGTACGAGAACAAGAGGGATTTGGTCGACCGTCTACTCGAGACTCTATTCAACATTCCTGTTGCCACTTCGGAGGACAGTCAGTCTCTTCAAAGAATTCATTCCACTGTTAGTGATGTTTTACAGACTCTTAAATCTTTGGATGTGAAAACGGAACACTGTGATTTCTTTATTGTTTTTCTTGTTCGTTCGAAACTTCCAAATGAGACACTATCCCTTTGGGAGCAATCGCTTAAAAATCATCGAGATTTGATAACATGGTCCCAATTAGAAGAGTTTCTCATAGACAGATACGAAGCTGTCGATAGAATTTCTAGTATGAAGGTCATAAAAGAACCACTGAGTCTTCCAAATAGGGAAAGTATGAAACAGCCAAGTAACACACCGAAACTTAGAACTCAAACGTATGCTTCAAAAGAGAAACCCAATATTAATTGCAAATTATGCAAAGGTGACCACAATTTGAGGATATGTCCCGAATTTAAAAAGTTTACTGTCCAACAGCGAATTGATTTTGTTCACGATAACAGAATGTGCAACAACTGTCTTTCCCCAAATCATTTCAAAGCAAAGTGTACTAGTAAGAACACTTGCTTTATCTGCAAAGCGGATCACCACACATTGCTACATTCCTCTAACCCCACTAACTCACAAAATCCTTCGAATTTCGCTCGAACTCCAAAACTTTATTCGCGTAATTCACAACAATTTGAGAATGAGTCTCATAAAAATAGTGAAAATATCGATGTTACTCCATCTACATCCAAGCAAGCCTTCAAATCTCACGTCCAAGCTAACATGTCGGTTAGTAGCAGTCATATATTGCTCCGTACAGCCCTGGTGCATATCGAACACATGGGAGAGCTTTATAGGGCTAGTGCTTTTATAGATCCAGGTTCACAAAGGACGTTTGTGACTGACAATTTAATGAAGAGACTTCAAATTCCTACTCGTAGATCCAACTATGAGGTATATGTCATTTGGGAAAAACCTGGTTCTACTACCAGAGAATGTGATATAACTATATTTTCCAAAAAGACCAATATAAAATTTTCGGTTACTGCCATTCTGCTTTCAAATGTCGAAAAATATGTTCCCTTAACCTCGTTTGAAGTCCCACATTCTTCCAATTTGGAAACTCTCGATCTAGCGGATCCAAATTTTAATCAACGCTCGCAAGTCGATATCATTCTCGGAAACGATTGTGAAAGGCACTTTAATCTTGAGGGTACGAAAAAGGGTATTTGCGGCCTGGCCTCTGCCTACAACACGATATTTGGTTGGGTCATTAGTGGTCCCATTGATACAAGCGTTGTACAGTCTTTTACGACAACAGTAGTACCTTCGAGAACAGTGGAACTGAACGATCTGCTCAGGAAATTTTGGGAGCAAGAGGAATTGACCCCAATCATGCATAGATTAGATTATATGGCACTATGCACCGCGACCAACTTAGGTCTAAAGTTACCCTAAAGATTCAAGCTACCTATAAAGCCAATAATCCTATTAGGCAAAATCTTCATAACCAACTGTCACCAATATTTAGGTATCCCCTAACCTATACAGTCCACACCATCTCTATTTTTCCCCGATATCTCAATATCTACACAAGCCCAGTTTAGCCTTTTTACAGGAGGTATGCACGAATTGGGTAATTTTTGTAAACTATCCCATGGGTTTAGGTGGTTTTAACTATCATATTCGGATTCTAAATAATAAATATTAACTGCGACTTCACTTCTGCCTTCTTGTTCATGGTGAAATTCAATGCAATTTTAATCAGCTCTTACTGACTTTTTCCAAAATAGAACAGCTAGTAACTACGGCCGCTGTTATAAAAACAAAAGAAAAATATGTGGCGCTTGGATTATAATGAAAAGTTAAAATTCAAATTCTTTATCTAGACATTCATATGAAGATTTGTAGGTTTTTCTTAATTAAATTATACAATTGTATAAATATAATAAAATAATTTAACTACTGATACTAAAAGCATAGAGTAACTATTATAAAGAGATGTAATATCGCTCACGAGCCTCTCGAAAAAAGTCAAGCTTTGCCCAACTCATTAACCAATATTTTTTCTTTAAAATGAGTCAAGTAGCACCATTTTCTTCAAAATATGTGTCGAGTTGCAAAATTTTGTGAAAGTGTTTTTTTTTTTGGAGAGGTTGCCATATTTTGCAAAAATAAACAAGTTGCACTTGCCAGTTTCGGTAAAAATTACGACTTGTTTTATTTATAACATAAAACCAATAACAAACCAAATTACAATTAAATAAATATACCAAATGGCTTTTAGTAAGCGAATGTATCCTAATGTGGCCCTACGTCTGGTATTTGGTCTCTATAGAAAAATCTTTCGGCCATCGATCATTTTTTTGTGAGAAAATTATTTAAAAAAAAAAAAAGAGTTATATAACAATTTTTAAAACAACTCAAAACACAACACATTAGGGCATATGTACCCTAAAGTGAACCTATATTAAAAAACTCTCTAAAGCATATATAATTGTTAGAAAATGAAGCAAAATCGACAGAAATGTGGTTATACAGCAATTTTCACAACAACTCCGAAGGTTCAAATTAGGGAACATGTAGCCTAAGGTAGACCTAAATTAAAAAAACTTTCTAAAGCATATAAAATTGTTAGAAAATTAAGTAAAATCGACAAAAAAAAATGTATTAAAACTTATTTGGATCTTGTTCATTAAAACGTTTTATGTATCGTTTAAAGCTAGCTGCTTATGCTTACCCCATATATAATGCTAACTTTTTTAATTGCGTAAATAAACCATATTTTTTGTGACAAATATTGAAAAATTTTCTAAAATAAATAAAAAAGACTAAAACTGGTAAAACAAAATTAAAAAAAATAAAAAACTATATCAAAGGCCCACTTTAGGGGATATTATGAAAATTGAATTTTTAACATTTTTTATTATATCTATTACGATTTTTTATGGAATCAATTATTTTTATTAAAATTGTGAGTAAAATTCTTACCGTTTACAAAAATCTTTAAAATTTGTTTGTTATTCACATTTTATGTTTACAAAAAATTACACTTTATATTGCGTTTTTCTTTTTGAAACTTGCACATGCAAGTCGAACATTTTTTAAAATAGTGATATAGAAAATTAAAATCGATAACAGTTGACAGTTTTCACATATGCATTCAACAACACTAAACCACTTTAGATATTAGGCCACAATTGGAAACATTCCTTTATGTTTTGTTTGTAAAAAAATGCTTTTCAGTATATTTTTTTTTAAGTCAAAATTGTGTTTTTATAAGGTTCAAAAAAATGTTTAAAACTTTTTGATGCTATTAAACGTTTACAAGTTAAAAAACTGCAAACAAATTTCTTTTGAGACGAAAATGTAGTAAAAACGCAGCATTTACATAAAAAATATTTATATTTTGACTCAGCAGTTTTTTTTTGCACAATTTTTGACATATTTTTTTAGCATAATAAATATTAAGACTTTTTGATTTCTTACGATATAGCTGATTTTATAATTTTTGCTCTGTGATTTAAGATATTATGAAAGAAATAATCTGGCAACACAGCATAAAACCAAGTTCAACACCTTCAAACACAGTTTTTTTTACCTTTAAATCTAATTCCTCTCAACACAACCTAAATTTCTCTTAAAAATCGGATGGTTTACTCTTTGGTTGGTTACTGAGTTGGGCAGAGCTGGTGAAGAAAAACAAAGAGGACGGGTTGAGTACCTAAGAGTAGCAAAGAAGGCCTCTGCTAAAAGTATCTTCTTTCTTATCAGCATCACCATCATTCATCCCAATCATCGTCAGTCTCTTGTCGCGACATTAATAATATTTTTTTTTTTAATTTTATGTAATAAAGCACTAAAAGTGATACAAAATTTTATAAGATAAAATTTCTATTATAAAAATAACTTTGAGTTTTAAAAAGAAAATCAGTAACTTACGGATGATCTTTGGTTCATGACATGAACTTGTCAAGTGCGGTTGATCTTTAATGAATTTAACAGCAACAAATCCGTGATCATTTAACGCGACGTTTTTGCCAACACTTTTTTTTAACTTTGTGTATGTGTTAAAATAAATATCCTGTAAATATCCTTTAAAGAAATTTTTGGAAATAATTGAAGTGTATTGATATTTTGAATAGTTAAAATTTAATTTTGATAAAAAAAAAAAAAATATTTAAAAATAATATAAAAAGTTATTTTAAATTGAAAAGATTTTAAAATAAGTTGGAAATAATTATTTAATTTTTAAAATATTTGTATTTGTAAAAAGTTTAAAAGTACACAGAGAGAATTTCTTGGACGAGTTTTAATGAAATTTTTTCACTAAACTAATGAAGTTTCTTAACAATGTAAATGAAAAATTTCTTAAACTTCATGAAAAAGCTCGGTAGTTTTGATGAAACTTTTTCATTATTCGTATGCATTTTTTAATAAACAATATGCAATTTTTCATTACATTTTATAGAAAACTGCATTAATTTAATGAAAAGTTTGAATGGACGAGTTCCAGCACCATTTCATAGATCGAATGCAAAAATTCATTGCAGACAATTCTCTCAGTGTACTTAAAAAAATTTTAGTGTCGAAAATTAATGAAAATTTTTAGTAAACTAATGAAACTTTTCTAGATATAGTGAACGAAAATTCCTTAAAAGTGATAAGAAAATAGTTTTTTAATGAAACTTCTTCATTCAATAAATAAAACTTTAAATAAAGGAAATTTTCATACATTAATATACATTTTTTTTAGCTTAATACAACTAAAATTGTTTAACAAAACGCCAGTTTCAGTATCACTTAAAACACATTTTTTTTGAATTAAAAAATACTTGAGAGTTAGCGGACATGTTTCGTGTTCCAGTTAATGAGTCTCCAAAAGCTCTTTCATTTGGAACCCCGTTTGTAGAAAATTTCTCTGAAACAATTCAAAATAAGTCGAAAATACGAAAAATGGGGTAATTTTAACCCACTTTTTAAATACTTATCCCTTATTTTTTTTTTTATTTTTCACATATCCAAATTTCATTAAGATCGGAGATAGTCCATCGGAAGACTCCTCTTTTTAAGTTTTAAAACTATCTAAATAACATTTGGTCCATATAATCTTTATTTGTTAATAATTTTGATGCTCCCCAGGTTTTGACAAAACGTACAAATACTGTTAACAATTTTGAAGAATTTCGAAAAACTGTGTAGGTGTGACGAAGCAAAATCCGTTGAGATAAAAGAGTCAATTTTTTTTAGCACATATGGGCTATGGTTAATCCTTTTAATACCCTTTTATACTACACAAGCCGGCTAAAGCCTAGCTTGCCCGGAGTGCACCTACACGCAGAGAAAAAGTATGATTGAAGATGATTGTGGATACAAAATTATCATATTTTGATTATAATTATCATATACATGACTCTGGATGATCATATTACGATTACCGAAGGCGATTTTATCGTCATTTAGGATCATAATATGATTGCTACGAATTGTAGTCATAACATAATGCTCTTAAACTATTATAAAACTATGCTCTTTTTCCTGCGTGTAGTTCTGCCTACAAATTTTTATTCATTTTAAGTTTTGTGAATATTTAAGGAGTTTTTTTATATAATGACCAACATGTGGAGTATTATACAGAATTCATGTGATGTTGATCACAGATCCAGATCCTTGCCTGTAAACTCTAGATGAAGGAGTGTGAAGCTTCAGAACAAGGTAGTTTGTGCTTGGTTTTTATTTACCTATAATTTATAATTTAAATTAGTTTTTGTTTGTATAAAAACATTTATATTCATGAAATTGTGATAAGTTCACATTCTATTGATGACCAATAAAGATGTGTAGATCGGCTTAAGTCACTGGACATGCATTCTTTTAATGAGGTAATATCACATGTGCAAAATACCCCATGATACGTACACACTATGGTCCGAACCATAGCGGCTTGATGTATTTGAGATGTATTAAAGATTAATTAAAAATTTTCTAAACATTTTTACGGACGGGTTACCCACCCTAACCGACCGAGAGGGCTCATCCCTATGACTTTGGGATACGTACACATTATGGTCCGCTAACAATGCAGCGGGTATGCTCGCTGCATTGTTAGCGTGGGGACGACATTGTTTTGTCTTCAAGTTTAAAATGTAATTGATTTTGGATAAGAATTTAATCATTTAAGGAAAATAAAACACAATGTAGTAGAGATGGCATCCAAACCTTTAGGCAGGTATGGCCTGGCATTATCAGCATTTACAATTTTGGGGATTACGAATGAAAATATGTTTGTCTTAATCCCCAAATCAAAATGATAGCTCCCATTTTCTTACATAGTTATAAAATTGTCTTACATAGTAATAAAATCGTTTTTCAAAAGAACATTGTGTGAATATGTATTACAGTATTTCTGCGTAGACGGACTGCGGCCAGGCTTAGGATTTTTCTATTCTGTGGTATATCCAAAGACGACTTCCCTGAGTAAAACATTTATGGAAGGCTGTTAAATAAAAAAGTTAATACTTTATTCCGTTGTCCAATAAAAATTACATTTTAAACGTTAAGGCAAAACAACGTGTTATCTATGATAACAACCTAGTGAGCTTTCACGTTACCATAACTTATGTGTTCATTGGTATAAGGTCTAATTTAATGAAAAGATAATTTCTAAAATATGCAATAAAAATATAGTAAAAATGGTATTCATAAGATATTAATACTGCCTAATATCGCTGCCTAAAACGCTGGAGCTTGGAACTTCAAATTTATCATTGAGGTTCCTTCTCCATCACATACATCTAATCACGATTTTAGGAAATTGTTAGTATGTAGTACAAAAAGACAAAAGTCCTCCCCTTATCGTCCTGTTTAAACCCCTTTGGCTAAAAATCTGAAATTTCAAGTGCATTTGCCAATAATCTATGGGCACTTAAAATATAAAATATACCTTCAGATATTTTAAACAAAACTTGATAAAAAAGGCAAATATGTTCCCTTAATCACTCAGCCCAAGCCGCTTGATTTTTTAATACGGCATGTAGGTTTCTCCTCCACTCACAAAGATGGAATTACAGTAAAAAGGTGTTTTAATAAGAAAAATTGGGATTAATCACAAAGCTTAAACCGCTGGAGTAAGGAACTTGAAATTTGGCTTGAAAGTTCCTCGACCGGCGAAGACATTATCTAAGAATAAATTTAAGGAAATTCTTACCGTGAGAGCGAAATTTTCCTTTAAATATCATCCCAAATAACATTTAGCTAGAAATTTGACTTTTAAAATATGTGTTTCTTTGAACTTCTAATTAAAACGCTGTAAAGGGATTGCCCGTTATTATAATTATGTGCCCTTTGGTGTATGGACTAGTTTACTGGAAACATAATTTCTAAAATATGCAATAAAAACATAGTAAAAATGGTATTTAAAAGGGATTTAGTACAGGCTCACCACCCAATCTAAGCCACTGGAGCTTGGAACTTCAATTTGTCATGAAGATTCCTTCTCGATCGTGTACAACTAATCACGACCTATGGAAATTGTTAGGACAAAAAGGATTAAAAGTCGTCCCCTTATCGTCCTACTTAAACCCCTTCAGCTAGAAATCTAAAATTTGCCATTAGGAACTTCCAATAAAACTTGATAAAAATGTGGTACAAAGGCAAATATGTTCCCTTAACCACTCAGCCCAAACCGCTTGATTTTGAAATTCGGCATGCATGTTCCTCCTCTGGCGTAGACATCCACAAATATGGGATTATTGGAAATATTTACGTAATGGAGCAAAAAGTGAAAAGGTTTCCTCTTGATTTACTGCCGCAACCCTTTTGTAAAGAAATCTTAATTTTAGGATATGTATTCCCTGATGTATGGGCTAATTTATCGAAGATATACTTTTTGAAATTTCCAATAAAAACTTGATAAAAATGGTAAAAATATATTCAACTTCAAATTGTTATTATATAAGACATCCACTAAGACGGGATTTTTGTAAACTTTTGCGGGGATGGATAAAAAGGAAAACATTGAAGAATATTTTTTTGGAACTCACCATAAAATTGGGATTAATCACAAAGCTTAAACGGCTGGAGTAAGGAACTTGAAATTTGACTTGAAGGTTCCTTGTCTGGAGCAGACATTATCTAATAAGAAATTTATATGGTGAAATTTCTTACGGTGAGGGGCAAAATCTACTTTTTAATATTTTGCCAAATAACATTTGGCTACAAATCTGACTTTTAGAATATGTGTTCCTTTGAACTTTCAATTAAAACGTTGTATAAATGGGGTTAAAAAGGAAAAGTGTCCGTTAATAGCCCGCTCAAATCGTAGGAGCTAGGAACTTGAGATTTTACATTTAGGTTCTCTTAAGCGTAGACATCAACCAAGAGAGGGGCAAAAACGGACAATCTCTATTTAAAATCATAATCAAAATCATTAGGTAATTATATCGTAATTCACTTATGATATACTTTCTGCGTTTTTATTTAAAACTTGTCATAAATAGAGATTTAAAGAGGAAAAGTGTCCTCTTAATGACATGTACAATTGCATTATGCTTAAAATTAAAAACATCTTCTCGAACCATTTGAAACAGGAAATCATTTTCTTTTTAATGTATTTCGACATTAAAAACTATTGGTAACGATATCTCGGACTTTTAAGCAAGTCAAGTATAATAAAAATTAAATTATAAAATATTTTGGATATTCAGAAGTTAACTGTATAAAAAGGGGTAAAAGTTGGTACTAATTCATAACTTTTAACTACATTTTCTTATTCTCTTGAAATTTTTAGATTCCAAGTGCTGCAAAATTATATACTCTTTTTGACAAATGAACACAAAAGCTCAAAATTTGTAAAAAAAAAATATTTGGTCCTGGACGATTTTTATAAGAAGTTAATCTTTTGGAGGTCTACATTTTTAGGCAGGAATGACATGACATTACCCCAATTTCCGATTTGGGGATTATGAATTGAAATGTTTCTATCATAACAATCAAACCAACATGGGAACTATGTCTAACATTATTATGCTAATAATCCCCAGTAAAAAATAGACATATTCTGTATAGACAAATTTTTCAAAAGAAGATTGTGTGAATATTAAAGTTTTTCTGCGTAGCCGGCCTGCGGCCGGACTTAGGGGTTTTTTACTCTGCGGTATGTCCAAAGCAGGCTTTGCTGAGTAAACAATTTCTGCAAATCTGTAAAATAAAATAGGTAATACTTTATTGTATTGTCCAATAAAAATTACATTTTGAACTTTAACGCAAAAAAGACGTCTTATCTACGCTTACAACCTTGTGGGCATTGTCCGCCAGTATAAAATATGTGTTGATGTACAGACTAATTAACTACTTTTTAAAATAAAAACATAGTTAAAATGTGGTTCAGATGTTAATAAGTAATCTTCCAGCTTTAACCGCATGGGCTTGGAACTTCAAATTTGGTATGAAGGTTCCGTCTCCGGCGTAGACACAATTCTCGGAAACATGACTTTTGGAAATAATTAAAAGGTTGCACAAAAAAACAAAAAAGTGTTTTGCTTAACGTTCTGCTTAAACCTCTTCGCTAGAAATCTGAAATCGTAAACTATTTTTGGAAATTGTTACGATAAAAAATATCCATCTTATCTTTCTGCTTAAACCTCTTCTGCTAGAAATCTGTAATTTCAAATAGAGTAATGGCTAATGCACTTAAAATATACTTTTTGGTACAAAGAAAAAAATGTCCCCTTAATCACCATGACCAAGCCGCTGCAGCTAGGAACTTGAAATTTGGCATGTAGGTTCATCCCCTCGCATATACATCCACTAAGATGGGATTTTTGGAAATGTTTACGGGGAAAAGTCTCCTTTTGTCCAAAACACTTCAGGTAATTCACTGAAGAAAAACTTTTTGGAATTTATCATAAAACCATAGTAATAGGATAAATGGCCATTAATCACAAAGTTCAAACCACTGGAGCTAGGAACTTGGAATAAAGCAAACAATTTTAATGTTTAATTATTAAAAGATGAAATCTTAATATATTCCGATATTAAAAACTACCTTTAACGGCGTCTAGGATTTTTAAGATATACAAGATTTTGAATATTTAGAAGTTATAGGTTTACAAAAGAGCAAAAGGTGGTAAATGGTACTCTTTACAACTCTGAAAGAAATTTACATATTCATTTAAAACTTGTAGGTTTCAACTGCAGCAAAATTATTTACTCTTTTAAACAAATGAACACAAAAGCATGAAATTGGGAACCTGTAAAAAGTATTTGGTCCTGTACGCAGAGAAATAAAGTGCCAACCGAATTGAAAAGTGTATATTAATGGTAACAACGTATAAATTCAGTAAATACAACGATATTTACTTTCGATTTCTGAAAGTGTTAGACATTGCAATTTTAATTCTGTTGAATTAACCGAACTTTGTTCTGAAAACTAATATAAACTTGTGCCAACTGTCTGAATTTTGTAATAACCGAATTTGAGTCGTAGTAACAGAATTTCAGTTGGCAAATAGCTAAATTTTTTTCTGTGTGTGGGCAACCAATGAACATAAAAGCAGAAAATTGTGGAACCTGTTAACAAAATTTGGTCGTATACGACTTTTATCTCCCGATCATAAATTTATTTTTTAAAATTTTCACTTTTCAATTTTAAGAGGACATCTTCATTATGGGCCTTCTGGATTTCGATTTTTTTTTTTTCGTAAATCGATAGTAGAAACTTTTCCACAAAAACTGTTATACTAAAATTTCAGAACGAAATTCCATATATTTCCGAAACAATAAACATAAAAAATCTATTAAATGTGTTTCAAATCGAGTTGACTATTTTTGAACCCACTTTGTATTTAAAAACTGACTTAAGCATAGATTTAAATTAATCTTATTTAACAAAATAGTAAAAATTTCCAGTGGTTTAACCATTTTTGAGTGTTATTTTTCAAAACTATTTTCCAGAATTTATTTGTTAAAATTTATTGTTAAAATATGATATTACCTGGTAAATGGCGCTATCAGCTTATCTGAAGTTTTCAAGACTGCGCTCCTTATCTGATTTTAGAATATGACCTATAGCTTGAAAACTGAAAGTTAAAGGAAAGTCGATGAAAATATGTATTACTCCTACCTTTACCCTACGCCCGTGATAACGACATGCCTATCCAAAATTGGACCTTGGTTAGGACCAGGAGCGACGAAATTTTTTCGAGAAATATTCTATTTTATAAAACAGTCAAAATTTTCGGTTCATCGGGGTATCCACAAATGTTCTTAATATATATATGGACCAGGGCTGGTAAAGACTGTAGATGTACTTATTTTGTACTTTAATTAAGAATTGTAAAAATTAACAAAAACATTTTCCTGAGCCAAAAAAAAAAAAAACAATGCATTTTGTTAAACGTAATAAATTTTTCTGTTGAGCGAACAGTTATATTGAGATTGAGTAGAGGTTTTTGAACTCCAAAACGTCATTGAAGTTGTATGTGGTTTTAAATCTGAATAACATTTTCCTTAACCTGTTTTTCGAAAAGTATAATTTTTTTTTTTTTTTTTCAATTTAGATTAAAATTGCTTTACGAAAAATAAGGTTTGAGAACAATGCTAATGAAAATTAAAAATACATACAATGTAAATGAAGTTTTTAGTTCAAAAGACTATTATTTTGGAACTATTTGAAATATTGAAATTTAAATATAATATTTTTGTGAAAAAATGCTATCAACTTATGCAAAAACTTTTTCGATGTCTTAAAGGCAAACATTTAATTATTTTAGGGGTTTTTAACATTTTATCCTCTTCATCTCCGAATTCCTAATTAGCCCTTCTCAGTGCGCATGTTTGTATAACTACATATAAAATTTAATGTTTCGACTATCAATTAATCGAGTTTCCATGTTCTTATAAAATTTTTCAAAAACCAAATTTTTACTGATCTGCCTATTTTGGAAACAACTTAAGTTTTAAGTTTCAGATTTAGCTTAACATTTTGATTAAGATGAGCACTTCTTAAACATTTTAAATCCCGGTAATACCACGTTTTCAGTGGAAAATTCAATAAGTGCATTTTCAGTGTATTAGCCCACATCACAAAAAACCTATATTTCTACTTTTTAGCCAATGGGACTCTTTACTCGTTTTTACGTCTCCCAGTAATATATTAAAGATCCCTTTTAGTGGAGGTCTTCATTTGGACATTTTTAATTAGTAAGTACTTTTTTGTTTAAAGAACTTTTTGGAAATAACCCATCGTGCCATGATCTCGAAAATTAATATAACATGAAAATTGTTATATGTATTCTTCAAATTTTTACAAACTTACAGTTTTTTAGATTTTTTGAAAATTTGTTATCAAAAAAAAATAAAATTATTTTTTAGAATAGGAAAAATCTGTTTTTTTATCGAGAATTTGCTATTTATAAAAAGACCTTTGTTTTTGAAAAAAGACTTTTTCGGAAAAACACTTAACTTTTTTTTTGAAAAAGTATTTTTTTTTTTTGTTGTCAAAAGTACTTTTTTGGTAAAAACATTTTTTTTTGGGAAAAGTCTTTTCTGGTGAAAGCACCTTTTCCGGGAAAAGTCCCTTTTTTGGTAAAAAGCACTTGTTTTTAAAAACGTATTTTTTTGTGGAAAAAGTACTTTTTTTTGTGGAAAAAGTACTTTTTTTTTGAAAAAGTATTTTTTTTGGAAAACGATATTTTTTGGAATAAGATACTTATTTTCTAAATACTTTTTGGCCATCTTAGTTGGATATCGAATATCCGTCTTATTCGAATTCTCCTTTCCTGGAGGAAACTGTATACCAATTTTTCGGTTAAATGGCCCAGTTTCCCACTTTTTGGCCATCTCCGATGTAATATAAAAAAATCCCATCTTAGTGGAGGTCACCTTCCCAGGAAGAACCCATATGCCAAATTTAAAGTTTCTAGGAGCAGGTGCTAGGATGGGCGATGTTGAGTCACTCAGTATATCACACTACTCTTTTATATAAATAGATAGACAGATAAAAACAACTGTTACAAAAAAAAAAAAAAATGTTCCATATTGTGAAAAAAAAACTTTTTTTAAACCCGTTATTCTTTTGAAAAGTACCATGACTTACAAAAAACCGTTAATTTTTGAAAAAAAAAATACTTAAAAAAACGTTAATTTTTTGAAAAAAAAGTTAATTTTTGTTTTTAAAACCCGTTCTTTTTTTGAAAAGTACAGTTACTTAAAAAAAAACGCATTATATTTTTTTAAAAAGCGCTATTTTTTTTAAACAACAGTTACGTTTTTAAGCCCGTTATTTTTTGAAAATATCGTTACTTAAAAAACAAAAACCGTTAGTTATTGATTAAACCGTTACTTTAAAAAAACCGTTACTTTTATGTGTTAAAAAAGTAACGGTTACTTTTTTAAAAATGCCGTTACTTTTTATGCAAAAACGGGAAACTTTTTCCACTTTTTGGCACTCTCCATTGAAATATTGGAAAATCCCTTGTAAATTTTAAGTTCCTAGGTCCAGGGGTCTAGGCTGGGCGATGTTGAGTCAGTCACTCACACCACTTCTCTATATGTATAGATTATTTATATACATTAATATGAAAAAAAAATATACACGAAATATTTTAACCTCTATTTGTAGTCTAAGATTGTAACACGATAAGTGTAAAAAAGCACTAAAACAAGGTTTATACGGGAAAAAGTGTAGAAAATTAGAACGTAATTATAACAAAATTATATTTGTAGAAAATTTGTAGAATTCTGGTTAAACGAATTACATGACGTCAAGGTTGTTCGTTAAATCGAGATATTCGTTAAACAACAAAACGAATAAAAAACAAAACTATACAATTACACTGTGTGTAATTTTTTAAGTCATGGCAAAATAACCATATACGGACACCACTACGGGATAAAAGACTAAAAAAAAAGACCCGTGTCTCCCAATTTTTCCCAAAGTCATCACCTTTTTTCCCAAAGTCATCACCTTTTTTGTTTATGGGCCGCCAAAGATTTGGGGCCTTGGTATCATTTTCGCAAAAAAGTGATAATTTTCTCAGGCTCATATCTTGCAAACCGTTCAGAATTTCGAACATATAAACTTCCTAGAGATTATTCTTAACACTGTTTAGGTAGCGCGCAAAAGTGAAAAATTTTTTAATTTCATTTTTTTTTTCCTTTTTTCTCCTGTTCAGGTGCATAGCTAGCAAACCCAATTCCCAGGAAGTTTATATGTTCTAGAAATTTGTTTATTGAGATCTTAGGTAAATTTTTGTAGTTGATTGTTTCCTTGAATTTTGAACGGTTTGTTACCTATGGACCCGAACACGGGAAAAAAGGTAAAAAAAATCGAATTTTTTTAAGTTTTTTGCGATTTTGATCTGGAAGGTGAAGTTTTTTTGATTTTATATGTTCGCAATTTTTGTTCTTTATGACAAGAGCTACAACTTTGCCATAGAGAGTAAATCGAAATTCTGAACGGTTTGCAAGATATGAGCCTGAGAAAATTAACAATTTTTTGCGAAAATGATACCGATGCCCCAAATCTTTGGCGGCCCATAAACAAAAAAGGTGATGACTTTGGGAAAAATTAGGAGACACGGGTCTTTTTTTTTAGTCTTTTATCACGTAGTGGTGTCCGTATATGGTTATTTTTTTCGTGTTGCACTGTGTTATTATTTATATTTTTTAAATTTATATATTTTTTATTTTCGTTCGACTTGTTTGTTAAAGCGTTACCTCAGTGTGAAAAGATTGACATTCGTTGAACCGGGAATTTTTTTCATTGAGTGTTATTTTTTCATTTTTTTTAAAATTTTAAATACAAAAAAAAAAATTGGAAAAAAATCTTTTCAAAAATTATAAATTTTTTATGGAAAAAGTAATTTTTTCAAACTGTAATTTAATTTTTGAAAAAATGTATTTTTTCGGTATTTTTTTGAAGATGGCACTTTTTTAGAAAAAGTAAATTTTTTTTGGTACTTTTTTTTGGAAAAGCTAAAAAATTTTCGCTAATTTTATTTTTTTTTGTAAAATGGAAGTTTTTTTTTTGGAAAAAGTATTTTTTGGGTAAATTTTTTTGAAGACACTTTTTGTTATTTTTTTTTGTTTGTGGAAGATACTTTAGGTGGAAAATGGAAATTTTTTTAGGAAAAAGTATTTTTTGCGGAAAAAATTATTTATATTCTTTTTTGTTTGGAAATTGTGTCTTTTTTTGGAAAAGGTGTTTTTTGGGAAGGAGCACTTTTTTGAAATTGATACTCATTTTGAAAATTAAATTTGGTTGCTAGATTTTTTTTTTGGAAAAGGTACTTTTTCGGTATTATTTTTGGAAAAGGTACTTTTTTGGTACTCTTTTTTAGATTTTCTAAAGAAAGAACTTTTTAAAATTGCTACATTTTTAGAAAAATTTAATATTTTTGGTACTTTTTGTTTGAAAAATGGAAATTTTTTTTGGAAAGAGTACATATTTGAAATTGGTACTTTTTCTTAGAAAAATTCATTTTTTGTGTACTTTTTTTGAAAAAATACTTTTGTGGGAAAAATAGTTTTTTGGGAAAAGATATTTGTTGGAAAAAGTAATTTTTTAGAAAAATTATTTTTTTTGTACTGTTTTCCAATACTTTTTTAGAAAAATTAAATTTTTTTTGCAATTTTTTTAAAAAAGAACATTTTTGGTACCTGTTTTTTTGGAAAAAGAAACTTTTTTGGTACTTTATTTTGGAATTTGGTACTTTCGTAGAAAAATAAATTTTTTTTGCACTTTTTTTTTTGGTAAAAGGGTAAGTTTTTATGTAGTTTTTTTTTTAAATGGGAACTTTTTCGTTACTTTTTTTGGAAAAGGTACTTTTTTTGGAAAAGATACTTATGTTTTGGAAAGAGGTACTTATTTAGGAGAAAAGTACTATTTTGAAATTGGTACGTTTTTAGATAAAGAACATTTTTTTGGTACTTTTTTACAACAGTTTTTTGTACTTTTTTCTGAAAAGGGTACATTTTTTGTTATTTTTTTGAGAGGGTATTTTTCGACAATTATTTTATTTGAAAATTTCGGACTTTTTTTGGAAAGGGACATTTTTGAAAATGGTACTTTTTTATAAATAAATTTAATTTTTTGGTTCTTTTTTGCCAATAGTTTTGGTACTTTTTTAAAAAGGAAATTTTTTTTGGTACTTTTGTTTTGAAAATGAACTTTTTCGGTACTTTTTCTCTGAAAAATGTACTTTTTTCTGAAAAGGGTAAAATTTTTGGTATTTTTTTTTTGGAAGAGGGACTATTTTCGGAAGTATTTTTTTTTTGAAAATTTCGGTACTTTTTTTTTTGGATAGGAACATTTTTGAAATTGGTACTTTTTTAGAAAAAAGGAATTTTTTTGGTACTTTTTTACAATAGTATTTTTGTACTTTTTTCTGAAAAGGGTACATTTTTTGGTACTCTTTTGGAATAGGCTTTTTCGGTCATTTTTTTTTGAAAATTTCGAAATTTTTTTTTGGAAAGGCACATTTTGAAATTGATACATGTTTAGAAAATTAAATTTTTTGGTAATTCTTTTTGGATAAGGAACTTTTTCGGTAATTATTTTTTTTTGAAAATTTCGGTACTTTTTTTTGGAAAGGTACATTTTTGAAATCAGTACATTTTTAGAACATTTAATTTTTTTGGTACTTTTTTGTCAATAGTTTTGGTACTTTTTTTTGGTAAAAAGAAAAATTTTTTGGTACTTTTTTTCTGAAAATGAACATTTTCGGTACTTTTTCTCATTTTTTGGTACTTTTATTTTGGATAAGGGACTTTTTCGGTAATTATTTTTTTGAAAATTCGGTACTTTTTTTTGGAAAGAGACATTTTTGAAATCAGTACTTTTTTAGAATATTTAATTTTTTTGGTATAATTTTGGCAATACTTTTGGCACTTTTTTTTGGAAAAAGAAAATTTTTTTGGTACTTTTTTTTGAACATATTCGGAACTTTTTCTCTTTGAAATTTTACTTTTTTTTTGGTACTTTTTTCTTTGAAAATTTCAGTACTTTTTTTTGGAAAGGGGCATTTTTGAAATTGGTACTTTTTTAGAAAATTTAATTTTTGGTACTTTTTTGTCAATAGTTTTGGTACTTTTTTTTGGTAAAAATAAAAATTTTTTGGTACTTTTTTTTTAAAAAATTAACGTTTTCGGTACTTTTTCTCTTGGTACTTTTTTTGCAAGAAGGTACTTTTTTTGGAAGAAGGTACTTTTTTTTGGACTTCATTTTCTGTACTTTTTTTTTTTGGAAAAAGGTACGTTTTTTGGAAAAATGGACACTATTTTCCGAAAAAGGAGGAGTTTTCCACTTTTTGGCCTTCTAAGGTCTAAGCCGGAGGAGGAACATATGTACCAAAATTCAAGTTCCTAGGTCCAGAGGTCTTGGCTGGGGAAAAGGGACACTATTTTCCAAAAAGGAGGAGTTTTTCCACTTTGTGGTCTTGTCCGTTGGAATATTAAAAAATCGCTTCTTAGTGGAGGTCTAAGTCAGAGGAGCAACATATGTACCAATTTTCAAGTTCCTAGGTCCAGAGGTCTTGGCTGGGCGATGTAGAGTCACTCAGCCCTCAGTCACTCAGTCACTCAGTTACGCCACTCTTATATAGTTAGAGATTGTACACATTTTAAAATAAAATATAAAAAAAATTATAATTCAATATGACTTTACATTTCTGTTCAAACATGTTCATTAGAATATTGGTCACTGAAAAAATCATTATATGCATAACCTGCTCATAAGGGAAATATTGTCGCGATATTTGTTAACAGTATCCGATTTTTTTAATCAGCCATTATCTCCGCTAAAATAGGCGTTTGGTGTATCTCGTAAACTAGCAAAGCTAGAAACTCGAAATTTGGCACGTAGCTTCATCTGATGATTATAAAAACTCAAATCAAAGAAAACATTTTTGGATAATCGAATGTGTTAGTGGTAAAAATGGGCTGAGAAGATTCTAAATTTTGAGTTTTGGACTCATTTTTCCTTGGGGTAGAAGGGGTAGAGGGCATACATGTCTTTTTCTTCCTTTCTAATTTAAGGACCCCAAAAAAGAATCTGAAGTCCAAATAGAAATATATCCACAAACAAAAAGTCGGCAGTGAAAAGGCGTGATTTCGATCAATCCTATGCGTTTTCCACTATTATTTTAAGGTTTTTAAAATCCGTAATATCATTTTTTGCTACATGAAAAAGCAAAAACAAATTCTTTAATTTTTGCAAATTTTTAAAAAAATTTGCAAAATTATCGAGTTCAAATTTCATATAAATACAGCTCGTTTTGCTCTGTAAGAAAAGGTACCCTAAATCAGCGGTTTTGGCTACCGAGCGCATATGTGAAGAATTGATATTTTAATAAAATAATTATGAGTTTTTTTTTTTTATTGATACAAAAACGATAAAACTATTAATGATATTACAAAATCAAATTATCGTGACGACCTTTAATCATTATACAGCGGAGTACGGTTATAACGAACTCGTGGAGACCGGACGATTTTGTTCGATGTAAGCGAAGTTCGCTATAAGCGAGGTAAACATTTACCAAAATATTATTCAAATTTCCAGATTTTTTCTTTAATTATCCAAATTTTTAAATTTTTGTTTAAAATTCAGGAACAACTCTTCAATTAAATTATGTTTCATACAGCGTTCGAGAAAATATGTACCAAAAATTGATGAAAAAACTATTCATATTTTTTTTAATTTGGGGTCCACCTATTCGGCTGTTAGAACATGTTGTTCGAAGTGGTTGGTATGGTATCTGAAAGCTATAACTATTCTTTGGCGATATACATACACTCGTGAAAATCAATTAAAAAGTGTAACAAAAAATAAAAATGGGTCATATACACATATAGAAAAATTTTTGCCATTTGTTAACTAAAATTCTATTGCTACTACTGAAATCGGTTGTGGTTGTCACAACAATGTTTGACTAACACAACTGATTTTTAATTGCTACACCCAACATTTTCAGAAATCACATTTGAATATGGTTGTAGCTACCAAAAAACACTTTTTAATTCGGTTGACACTTTTTTTTCTGTGAGTATCAACCAGTCGTGGTCAAAGGGTTAATGTTTGATATTCTTTACTTCCAATGAAAAGGATATAATAGGAAAACATCGGGAAAATAGTTGTCATTCAAAGTCCAACTAAAAGCTAAATTGGCAACTTTGGTACTGAAAATGTGCTGGAAAGGAGTCGCTTTACACACAAGTAATAATTATTCGAATGCCCCGCTCGAAGAAGGGTATAAAATCTTAAAACCAAAGTGTTCAGGAGAGCTAAACAACTTGGGAAACAGTAAAAAAATTGAGTTGGGATAATTTTTTTTGCTGTTCTACAAATAAAGGCCACATATACCAGCGCACAAAATTTCATTTAAAAATATTAAGCAGAAAAAATTTTCGTTAGTGGAATAAGGGTATATGTTACAATTTTATTTTTATTTTCATAGATTTCCTAACTAGGAGAGTACGTTCATGGATTCCAGTCGATTGCGATGAAAATTGGATATGTTATTTGAACCTGAACCGTCTATACCCCCTAGTACGAACCCCCCAAAATGAATCTGTTTTTCGAATACCATGACAACATGAAAAGTCTAGCATGTTTTGACATGCTAATTTATACAGATGATGCGAATTTGAAATGATTTTCATTAGATACCACATTTATATATAGTTTCTTTGGAAGAAACATGGAGCCATTTTTGACCCTATTTTTTTAACCCTTAAATGTGAGATTGGGCAGCTAAAAAAACATGGGTCAGGTAATTTTTGATTCTTTAGACAAACACTGTTTGTTGGGATATATGCATGTTGTTTTTACAAATTGTAATACAACAAACACACATACTACATACAATGATATACACAGTATATTGATATGTAAAAATTGTTTCTTTTCAAATAGTTTAGATTTTATAATTAGGTTTACCAAATCAGCCAGTTTAATTCTCATAGAGTTGATTTTGTCTGTTGTATGTAATATCTCGGTTTGAGTTAAGCTAATTATCGATTTCTATTGCGGACAACTGAAGATTTGGGTGATGCCAATAAAACAATTAAATTGTCTATCATGAAAATTAGCTTACTTTTTGAAAAGCAACAAATAAAATCTAATATGACACTATCATTTTAGATTTTAGACTTGAGGTACACTCAAAAAAAAAAAACTGTAAAGTCTGCAACATTTTTGCTCGGTGGATCCTTGCAAAACATTTGTTAATATAAGCAAAAAATTAGTAAATTTATTAAAAATTATGCTGAACTTAGCAAATTTTTGGCTGATATTAGCAAATGTTCTGCAAGGATCCTCCCAGCAAAAATGTTGCTGACTGTACTGACTTTTTTGTTTGAGTGTAGAACAATATTCTGACTAAATATACAAAATTAAAATTATTATTCAACTTTGACTGGTAATATATATCTGGGGGTGCTTTAAAAACAAAAAATTACAAACATTTCTTAACGTAGCTGTGATCTACGACGTGTCCTCAACGTGTTAGTTAATTTTCTTTAAAAGTTTTTTATTACAATTTATATTTTTACAAATTTATGCTGAATTATATTTCTTCTTAATTTAATTCGTTTAACTCCAATTAAACCTTATAAAATTACAAAATTATTTCCAAGAAACCTTAATAAATTCTTATTAAAGTTTATACGTTTTAAAAAATATTCAATAAAAATTAAATACAATTAAAAAAAAAATTAAAAGCTTCAACAAATTAAGTATTTTAAATAAAATCAATTTCATTAATACAATAAATTTAAAATAAAAATTAATTCAGGTGAAATTTAATTACGATTGCCGACAACGATAAGAAAAAATAATTGAGTGGAATACAAAAATAGAAAAAATATCAAACAAAAATCGATAAGAATCTCTAGGAAAAAAAAAGTTTATTTAAATCTTCAGTATTATTTAGTGAAAGTAACGATTTAAATGTGAAACGAAATAATACATTCAAAATCAAAATACTACTACATACATACAAACAAACCAAACTTAATTAAGTAAAAATCAAAAAGTGAAAATTTCCTAAAGAAGAAAATTGTCCGCAGCATAAACGTCAACAGACACAGCAGGGATCACATAATACAATACAATCAACAACGACCACTGGCAGCTACCAACACCAACAAGGCAACCACAACTGTTAGCCAAGTTAATAAATTCAAAGGGCTACTACCTACCAGGCATAAACATGAGCAGCAGCACAACAACATCAACCCCAGTCAGTAACAACGACGACAATCCAATGGTTAAACTAGTAAGCACAACTATGTCAACTATAAAGGAAACTATGAAAGCATTAATTACTACAGCAAAAACAGCGACAGAAGGAGAAAAGAAACACTCAACAACAACAACATCCTCATCATCATCTACTTTTCTACCCACCACTGCTGATAATGAGAAAATTCTTAATGTTTCCGATATAAGTTCTTCATTGCAACATTTTGGCTGGATTGACTATTTCGTGTTTGTTTTAATGTTAGTCGTTTGTGCCGCTATTGGTTTTTATTTCGGGTTCATTGAGAAAAAGAAAAAAAGACAACCCAATGTGGAACAACGTCGTGGTTCAGAGGCATTAGATTACTTAGTTGGTGGTCGTAAAATGAAAGTGTTTCCGGTTTCATTGTCATTAGTAGCCAGGTAAGCTTTTCAATATAAATATGTTTGCTATTTTTAGCATCTGATACACTTGTTGTTGTTCGTTGAGCCCTTCCAAGTCAAACCGAACGATTTATTTCATAACGATTTTTGTTTGCTTTGAAATTTGGCAGGCATATTCTTACTTCAAAAATATTTGACACGTATTTTTGAAAAAAAAATGAAAAAAAAAAATTTATAAAGGACTCATTGTGCGCTTGGATTTCGAAAAGACTCATAAAGGAATATTCAAAACTTCTGAAATCATAGCTATCTGAGGTCTCTTTCAAAGCGTTCTTTTATGAGTCATACACTAATAGAAAGTTAACGTTTTTGCTAAAACTACTAAAAATTAGTTAAAAATTATTTTGGAGAAAAGACTGCTAAAATTTGTAGATTTGGTTTGCTAAATATTAGTAAGATAAGAATAGCAAAAATAAATATGTTAAATCTACAAATATTTAGTTAAATTTGAGCTAAATTTAAATTAATTGACAGTAACAAATTATTCTGCTAAAATCAGTATACAAATTTGTTAAATATTAGTAGACAAAACTAATCATAAAAAAACATTTTAAAGATTTTTTTACATGTTTGATATAATTTTTATTAACAATAAAAATTATGTTTTTTCGACCTTTAATTTTGCAGTTAAAATGGAAATAATTCAAGTTCGAGGCCATACTCTATATTTCTTTATTAGGATATTGTCCTAAAAAGTGAAATCTATAGAGTTTTTGCTTTCAAATTTATTAATTGACCACTTTCAGGAATGTGTTGATAGATCAATTTCGGAAATTTTCTAGGTTCCCATCATCAGAACACGTTTTGAAAGAGGTGACAATCCTATTCAAAACATCAAACATTCATATAAACTGTTTTTCTCACTAAATGAGAACTAATATATGAGCTCGAAGTTAAAGATTACCACCATTGATCAAAAGTAAATTGAAAACTTGTTTGTTATTTTTTTTAGTTTGTTTTTTTTTTTTTTGTAAAGAGAATAAAAATCTGCCCTTCTAAAATCAGCAATTTACAATTTTTAAAACAAAAATTTCTGTTGATTTTAGCAATAAAATACTGTTATTTTCATTCTACAAACTTTAAGGTAAATATAGCAAACATTTTTTAGATATTTCAGTTTCTGCTTGTTGCTTTTAGTCTACAAATATTTAGTAGACGTTTTTGCTTATTTTAGCAGAGTAAATAGCTATTTTCCAGGGACCGTAACGGTTGTCCTCAAAAGAGTTTTATTTCAGACGGAAAAATAAAACTCCTCAAAAGAGTTTTATTTAATGAAGGCGAAATAAAACGCTCTTCTTAAGAGTTTCTTCCTAACTTTTATTTTTTCGTTGAAAAATAACTCTTAACTGTGGAGTTGAGATCGTTTCCTTAGGATCACATTGGATTCTGAAAGAGCACTTCAATACGAATCGTTTGGTGTATAATAGTATACGTCTCCGTTGACTCTAACATAGAGAGTTTTTGAGTTAAAGTTTTCTGGATAACTGTTATTTTCGGTCTCTGCTATTTTCAATTAACTAAAATTGTACTCGAATATAACTTAAATTTTGTAAAGTTAACAGTTTTAGTTTTGCTATTCTTATTTTATCAATATTTAGCAAAAAAAAAATCTGTTAGTTTTAGCAGTTTATTTCTGCAACTTAACTCATTTGTAGTAGCATTTTCTGCTGAAAATTCAGAAATTTCATCAGTATTTGAACTCATTTTTCAACCTAAAATTTAGTAATTCCTGATTCTCAAATTAACAAATTCGCCAGTAAATTTTAAATGTTTTCAAAAATTTTGTTTTGTGTCTCTGCTGTTAATTTCACTTGTATTATGATAAAATCATTAAATATTTCAAAAACTAAGCGATATAGCGCAAAATTATACAAACTTATGCTTTTTACTTGAACCTTCACTAAAAAGATTTAAAAACTATATGAAACGTAATTAGATGGAAAAATTATTTTAATATTTCAAAGAAAAATTTTAAAATAAGGATAACTTAAGACAAAAACCTGTAATTTTATTAATTTTTTATAAACTGCTTACCACGCTTATAGCGTACTTCGCTTATAACGAACCAAATAGTCTGGTCCCTACGAGTTGGTTATATGTAACACCTCCAAAAATAATCAAAATACATTAAAATTTTTGTCTTATATTAAAACCAGACAAGACAAACATGTTTTTTTATTTGCTTTTTTTGGGTCACTTTTATTCAAATTTGCTTTTTTAGAAATTTTTTTAATTTTTAATTTTTAGGCTTTAAAACAGCTTTCGCCTAAAATTTTTTGTTTAGCTTACAGATCGCCTTTTTTTTTAGTTTTTTTTCGGTTTAAATGTTTTTTTTTTCAAAATTTTTTACTTCTCCTTTTAAAACGTGTAATTTTTAAACCTTTTTTGTAGCAACAAATAGCAAGTTGCTTGTTTCCAATATCTTTTTTCCCATAAACATAATCGATTTTGTCATTTTTTTATTCACTGATTGTTTTTGTAAACTATGCAGTTTTGCCGCCTGATATTTAGTTGGGTTTAGCAAAATTAAAAACTTTAAATACGGATGATTTTTGAATAAGAGAAAAGTAAAATTGGTACGATATAGAATTGTGTAGAATTGTTCGTTTGTTTAGTACCCAGTATCACATATCCAAATTATTCAGTAATATCCATACACTTATAAAAATCCATGCGTAAAATTACGAAAAAATGTCAAAATAACAAAAATTTTCTTAAAATAAACGGAAAGTTGTACTTTTTACAAAATTTTTTGTAGTTTTGATAATAAATTCGAAATTTTATGCATAGATTATTATGAGTGTAGTGTTAAAAAGTGGAAACCTTATTCCTATGTGGATCAAATTATACACTCATAATAATCCATGCTTAAAAATACAAATATATTTTTCGTAAATATTTTTTCGTAGAATGTACAAACATTTTGTTTATATTACAAAACTTTTGTATAAAACAAATTATATAAATTTACAAATTTCGTAAAAAATACAAACATGATTTCGTAATATTTCTTTAGTACATTGTACAAAAATTTGTAATGTTACAAATATTACATATGTATGTTGATGTGGTCAGAGGTCGGATTTGCAATCAGAAGGTTGCGAGTTCAACTCCTGGCCAGGACAATTTTTTTTTTTTTAGTTTTTATATTTCTTTTTGTTTATTAATGTTTTTTAAATTTCTATGTTTTATTTTTTATTTCATTATTACTATTTTTGTGTTTTGATATAAATGGATATTTTGTATTTTGTTTAATAAAGAGGATCCTAAAACAAGTTAAAGAGGACCCGAAAACACTACTTCCACTTAATTTGCCGGGTTTAGTATGAAATTCAATAAAACAAATATTTAAAAAGATAAAATATTTAATAATAAAATGCAATTAGTTTGAAATTGTTATTTAAGTTTTTTATTATTATTATTTTATTATTTTTTTATTTTGTTTTTTTAATATATTATTTGATATATTTATAAAAAAATTATATTATTTTATTTAGTTCAATAAACATAATAAAAATATTTAATTGCCATTTTACCTTTTTTATTAAATGTTTGTAGCATATTTTTCTAGTTTTCGCAAAAATTTCATATTTTCGACTTAAGTTCCTTTTTAGTTTGTTGTATTGCATCAGCTACTTTGGTGCAACACAGCAGGACGTCACTGAAATCGTGAGTTCGATTCTTGTGTGGTACCATTACATTTTTTTTTTAATTTTAAAATAAACCCGTAAGGTATGCACCACATTTTTATTTAAAAAAAGTTTTTACAACACTTTACGAAATGTTATTTGTATATTCTACAAATTTTTTCGTAATGTCAAAATAACCAAAACTTTTGTAAAATGAACAACGGTTTTCGTGTATTTTACCTATAGATTATTATGAGTGTATTAACTAAATATTTTTATTAAGTGGATTTTGTTTTGATCAATTTAAAAGCTTTGTGTCTTTTTTGTTACAAAACAGTAAAAATATATTCACCACCTGTTTCTATAAGTCGAACGGAATAATTTCTCCAGACACAGCAGAAATTGCTGTCAATAAAATTTCAATTAAACTTTGTTTGATTTCAAACTCACTTTCAATTAAAAGTTTATTTTGAAACTGAACTTGGTGCACACAAAATTTTCTGCTTTTATTAATCTTAACGACAACAAATTGAAAAAATTCAAAAATAAAAAAAAAAAAAAATTACCGAAATGTAAAACACTTACCATAATTGAAAAAAAAAATCGATTATATCGAAATAATAGCTAATATTTTTAAATATCGCCAAAATTAAAAAAAAAAAATCGCAAATTTGAAAAAAAAAAAATCTTAAAATTAAAAGAAAATTTGCTTCGCAATTAAAAAAAAATCTTAAAGTTAAAAGAAAATTCGCTTAACTTTAAAAAATTGCGGATGTTTAAAAAAATAGCCAAAATTAAAAAAAGTGCCAAAACTTAAAAATATTTTCGTCTAGGTTTTAAATTTGATTTATGTGATTTTTTTTTTAACAGTTTTGTTAGTTTTTCGAGATTATTTTTTGTGTTATTTTTTATTTATAACGAGCTTCCAACATCCGTATATTTACAAACATATTAGCTAGGTTGATGCTAGTATTTCGATCTGGCTAAAGATCTCATCAGAACCCGAAGTTTTAGTAAAGTTAAAGCCTCCATAACAGGCAGAACTTTAACAAAAAACCTATTAATCATTAATTTTGCTTCATTCTTGTCTTCTTAGTTATCAAGCACGTGGTTAGGGTCTTTTTCTAACAAGCATTATGTCGTGACTAAACTTTGAAGACCAAAAATGTTCTATTTGTTCTATAAAAAAAATTAGTTTTTACTCTGGCTCAAGTAATATTTTTTTACAGTTTTGTTAGTTTTTTGTTTTTATATACATCGCAAATATTTTTATGTTATTTTAAATTTATAACGAGCTTCCAACCTTCGTATATTTTTTTAAATTAAGCCATTTTTTTAATTTCGGCGTTATTTAAACATATGACGATTTTTTTCAAATGCAACGTTTTTTTTTAAATTTTGGCAATTTTGTTCTTTCCAATTTTAATGGTTTTGTTTTTCTATTTCTGGAAATTTTTTAAATTTTAAATAAATTTGAAAACAAAAAACTCTTTAGATTATTTGTTAGGACAATATCCTAATAAAGAAATATAGAGTATGGCCTCGAATTTGAATAATTTTCATTTTCATTGCACAATTAAAGGTCGAAAAAAACATAATTTTTTTTTTAATAAAAATTATATAAAACTTGTATAAAAGACAAAGTACAGTCTAGTTTACTATGCCTGTTTTTGTTTATAAACGAAACAAAAAATAAAAAGGAGGAAAAAACAAAAAACGTGTATTGAATATCTACCGGAGGTGGACCTTGCACATAACAAACCAGTTTTCAATTTATTTTTTGATCAATGGTGGTAATCTTTAACTTCGAGCTCATATATTAGTTCTCATGTAGTGAGTAAACTAGTTTATATGAATGTTTGATGTTTGATGTTTGGCATTAGATTACCTCTGTTCTGATGATGGGAACCTAGAAAATTCCCGAAATAGACATTCCTGAATGGGTCAAATAATAAATTTGAAAACAAAAAATCTCTTTAGATTATTTGTTAGGACAATATCCTCATGAAGAAATATAGAGTATGGCCTCGATCTTGAACAATTTTCATTTTCATTGCTCAATTAAAGGTCGAAAAAACATAATTTTTATTTTTTATAAAAATTATATCAAACTTGTATTTTAGATTTTTTAATATTTTGTATATTGAATTGTCACGTTTGAAATCGTACTTAAAATGTTAGTATAAATATTATACAATTGTTAAATAAATAATAATTGTTAAGAGTTTTTTATCAATTTTTTTTAAGACATTTTTCTCAATTTTAGGCGATTTTTTTTTTCCAATTGTGTCGATTTTTTAAATTTTAGCAATTTTTTCTACTCGTATTTCAGTATTTTTGTTTTTTTAATTCTGGCGTTTTTTTAATTGCAGCGATTTTCTTGATTTTAAGAATTTTTGACGATATTTTTTTTCATTTTTAGATTTTGTTTTTTACTTATGACGACTTATTCCAGTTTCGGATAGTTTTTAAATTTTGACGATTTTTTTTTTAATTTTCGAGATTTTTTCTAATTTTTTTTTGTAATTTTAATTAAAGTATTAATAGTATCTACTAAAACTTTGTTTAAACTTAACAAACAATATTTTCATTCCAAAAACAACGCTGGCAGTCAACAGCTCGTCCCCTTCCGATTTGCATGAAACTTGGTATATGTAATCTCGTAATTAGTATGAGAAAACTATTTGATTATTTTATTTTAAACTTTATGTCGTTCGCGCTTATCGCTGTTTAAAGTTAATATTTTTTTTTTATAAAAATACATATTGTTCAAATGGTCGTAAACACTGAACGAGTAGCCCGATTTTAAAAATTAATATCTCATTTCAAAGCTTATTTTGTCTTCTTTGTTATATCTAAAGATTTGATTTATATTCTTTAGAAAAAGGTTATGCATATTGAGATATTTGCGATACATGGACATTTTTTAATTTTTTTTATCGTATTAATCACTTAGCTCAAAGAAGACAAAATAAGCTTTGAAATGAGATATTCATTTTTTAAATCGGAAACATTCAAATAACCAAAAATGCTTTATTTGATTTGGTTCTGAACATTAGATGAAACTGCATGCCAAATTTCGCGATTCTAGCTTTCTTAGTTTACTAATCGTTTTTTTTTTTTGAAGTAACATTAAAAAAAAATCGGACTTTCTTAACCAAAATCGCGAGTATATATCTCTGATGAACAGCTTTTCCATTTAATGATTTTTTTTTTCAATTTCCAATAAATATCCTAATGAACATATTTAAACAAAAATATAAAGCTTTATTGCATTATCAAAATTATTTTATTTATTTAAAAATGTAATGTACACATTTGTGTAGAAGTGCATAGGAAAGGGTTAACAAATATTTTAATTGAAAATCAATTTTAAATACACACAATTCCTCTAGCAGGCTTATTTCGTTAGCTTTATAAAAACAGGTGGTTAATATTAATAACAGGTGGTGAATATTAAAATGAGGCATTCTGGCAAGTGACGAGAAGCTATAAATTTTGATTTTATATTATTTAATTATAATTAATTATATCATTTAATCCTTTTTAAATTAAAAAAAATATAAAACATTAAGGGTTGAAATTTAGAAAATTGTTATTTTGAAAACAATAGTTTTTTAGCACAAACCAGATTGCTCGATTTTGAAATTTTTAGACTGAAAAAATGAGTGCTTTCCTAATTAAATTAACATACAAGCATTTTTTTATTACACTTGTAAATTGTTGTTAATGTGTATTTCTGTTGTCCAAACCCATAGAAAGAAAACTAAAAAAAAAATTAAGGAAAAGTGGTAATATCTTTAATGACCTAGAGCAGGCACGTAGCTAGGAATTTGTTTCGGGGGGGGCTTTTCGATTTTTTCTGATTCTGATTATACATTTTTTTTTTGCACACTAGAGTAACAGCTTTTTTTTTTTTTTTTTTTGTTTGCTAAATTTTTACCTACAGAAATCGCATAAAGTGCATTTCCTTAAAATGCATTTTTTCATTTTTTACTTATTGTGTTCATTATTTTGGAAATTTTGATGTCTATATCGCGAAACAACGCTTTAATCTGTTTGATCACAATCCGCGAAACACGTCAAATTTAAAAACGTTTGTGTACTTTAAGTTGGATATGCGTCGTTAAATTTTCAGCTAAATATTAATTTTTAGTCTAATTAAATAAAAAAAAAGGATTATGCGGAAAACTTTTTGAAAACCGCGAAAAATAAAATTACTTTATATTTTTATGTCTAGGGTAGCTAAAAATTGATAAATGTAAAAAAAGTAAAAAAGTTTCAACTTCTAATAACCCGATTAAAATTAATATGATGCTTTATATAATCATACGAAATTTAATATGAGTCTTAATATAGTTTTATCCGAGAAATGGGCATAATAATTAAATAACATCCGAATAATGACGCGATACAATTTAATACGATTTTATATAGCGGTATAAATTTATATCTATCCAGTTTTTGATTTTAAAACGTCATGAAAATTATAATAAAATTGTCTTTTTTAAAATATGATATAATATCAAAATATATATTATTTTGCAATGTCTAGGTATATAAATATAACGTAATTATTAATTGGATTAGTTTAAGCGTATTCTAAATGCAATATACAATTATACGCAACTATATATGACATCATATTAATTTTTTTCTACGAAATTAATTTTATATATGAATTTATATAATTATGTCCGGTTAAATGCACTGGCAGAGAAAACCTTATAAGTGTATATAAAATAATGTATTATTTTATGCAAAAGTTTTAACTCGGGAAATTAAAGATTAATAACCGTCAAAAAAACAAATTAAAAGCAAATATCCGATATAATTTACCTGACACTTACAAGGAAGCTTTTCCGATGGGTTCCCTTTGAAATTAATGAAATTCTTATAGGTGATAAAGCAGCAAAAATATATGAAAAACGTATTTATTTTCAAAATTGGCGGTGAAATTTAACACATCTTTGTATTAAAATATGTTTAAAGTTTTGGAAATTTAGACTTGTTTAAAAACAGCGTTCAAATGCTCGAGAAAACATACATTTTGAAAACCATTTTGACACTATGTCATGGACCCCAGCTGCCACTTATTTGAATTATTTTAACAAATTATTCACTATTTTTTCCCCTTTTTCATATATCCGACTTCATGTCTTGTATTAAAAAAATCGTAAATTTTACAAGCAAGCGTGATTGTAGTCTGAAAGAAATAATAATAAAGAAAAAATATAAAATTGGAAAATTTAAAAATATACCTGACATCGCCTAGGTCTTATTTAAACTAAATTATGAATTTCCAATTCACTTTGATTTATATTTTGGACAATTTCAAACGCTTTTCAAATTGTCTTTAATCAATTTTTTAAATAAAAACCCTTTAAAATGTCTAAAAAAAACTACATCGTTATAACACAAAGATTGGTTTAGCTGCTTGATTTTAAAATGTCGCATTTCAAGGAGCGCCGATAGAAATTTGTTTACATTTAGTCTAAAAAGAAATTGAGAAAATTTGAGTCACATTGGACCACGTTAACACATTATGCATATCGATCAAAGTTTGAAGCTTAAATTTGTTTCAAAATATTAAAAAATATATGAGATATCGTAATATATATCGTAAAAAATACTGAAAACTATGTCACCAGATGCGTGCGTAGCAAACCAAATTTACCAAAAAGATTGCACTGTAAGTAAAGTAACGACTTTTACGGCACAAGTAAACTTAATTTTGAGTCTTAGTGGTATCTCCATTTTAAAAGATTATGTCAAAATACACAGAAAAAATCATTGTCAAAAAAATTTCAATTAAACTTTTGTTCGATTTCAAACTTACTTTCAATTAACTGTTTAATTGAAAATGAATTTGGTATAAAAAAAATTTTCAGTTTTTATAACGTTGAACAACATTGAAACAAATGCAAAAATTTTAAAAAGTCGCCAAAATTAAAAAAAATCGTTTAAAGTTGAAAATTTGCGTTTCTTTAATTTTGGTGATTTTTTTAAAATTTTTTTTTGAATTTTGGCGTTTATTTTGGGAGTTTTTTAAATTTCTGCAATTTTGAGGATTGTTTTTAAAATTTTGGCAATTGGTTTTTAAAATTTTGCGATTTTTTCAAATGGTCTCGATTTTTTTAAATTTTGGCGATTATTTTACAAATTTGGTGATTTTTTTAAAATTTTGTAATTTTTCCCAATAGTAAACAATATTTAATTAAATTTTTAATAGATGTGAATAAAACTATATGTAATTGAAAATAATATTAATTAAATAGATACAAATTATTTTAGTTGTTACTACAATTGCATCAACACGACCGAATTCAGTTAAACTTTTGATGAATCAACAAATATTTTAATTAAAACTCAATTTTAGATTTTTCTGTGTAGACATATTTAGTTTTTAGTTTGCATTGTCTCAAACAATTTTTTGATTATATTTTAAGTCAAAGACTTCGAAATCTCTTATGAAATGATTTTATTTATTGCTTTTTGTCGAAAATCAACTCTAACAATGATAGCCGCCCATTTGCAGGCGATGTTTTCTAACGAAATTTTAAGATTCGAACCATATAAAACTAGTTCCTATTTGATCCAAGTCAAAAATAAATATTTTCATATTAAATTTATCAATATCATTGTTTCTTTCTAACGAATTGTATTAAGTTTTTAAATTTGTCAAATCATTTCGGGGGGGGCTCTAGCCCCCAAGCCCCCCCCCCTAGCTACGTGCCTGACCTAGAGGCTATAAAGAACCTTTTAGTGAAAAAAAGTAAATAAAATATTTAAAAAAGTTACCTTAATTTAAGATCACAGCATCACAAATCGGGCAAAGGGTCATTTTATCAGACACAATATTATACGTATGTCACATAAACCTGGTTCTATTTCAGAAAATTTATAACGCAGTAAATGTGAAATACATTTCTTACACTCAAAGAACTAAACATGTAAAACCAGCAAAAAAACTTACCAAAAATTAGTTAAAAATAACGTTGCAGAATTTCTTTTGCCAAATATTAGTAAAATGAGAACTTCAAAAATATAACTGTTAACTTTACGAAATTAAACAATTTTACAGATTTTTGCATATAGCCAATTTAATATATTATTGCAGATAGCCAAAGTCCAAAATCAATGAATTAAAGTTCTAGTTTAGCTCCCTTTGATTATTATTTTTTATTTCCAAACTTGAAAAAATCGCTCGGTGAAGTCTGTGAAGTCTGCGGTTGATGGCTATTTTAAGGAGCTAGTCCGTTTTTTTATTATAAAAAGGGTATAGAATCTACTGAATATCGCCGGGAAAAGTGCATCGAGCTAAGAGGATACGAGTATTATGTTGATAAATAAAAAAAAAAAATTTCCCAAATTTTTTGTGTTTTCTTTTTTAAGGTCGGCTAATTTTAGGACCGCCCTCGTAGATACTGTTAAACTCTAATTAAAGTTGCAAAAAATCGCCAAAATTCAAAAAAAAACTATAAAAATTTAACAAAATCGTCAAAATTTAATATGGCAAAAAGAGTTTTAAAAAATTTCTAAATTTAAAAATAATCGCCAAAATTTAAAAATCGTCAAATATGCAAAAAAAACTCCAAATTAAAAAAAAAAATCGTAAATTTTCTTGTTGAAACCACAGATCTCCTGCACATCATGGTTGTTTAATTGATGAACGAGTTTTTTTATTTTGGGAGTTTTTTAAATTTCTGCAATTTTGAGGATTGTTTTTAAAATTTTGGCAATTGGTTTTTAAAATTTTGCGATTTTTTCAAATGGTCTCGATTTTTTTAAATTTTGGCGATTATTTTACAAATTTGGTGATTTTTTTAAAATTTTGTAATTTTTCCCAATAGTAAACAATATTTAATTAAATTTTTAATAGATGTGAATAAAACTATATGTAATTGAAAATAATATTAATTAAATAGATACAAATTATTTTAGTTGTTACTACAATTGCATCAACACGACCGAATTCAGTTAAACTTTTGATGAATCAACAAATATTTTAATTAAAACTCAATTTTAGATTTTTCTGTGTAGACATATTTAGTTTTTAGTTTGCATTGTCTCAAACAATTTTTTGATTATATTTTAAGTCAAAGACTTCGAAATCTCTTATGAAATGATTTTATTTATTGCTTTTTGTCGAAAATCAACTCTAACAATGATAGCCGCCCATTTGCAGGCGATGTTTTCTAACGAAATTTTAAGATTCGAACCATATAAAACTAGTTCCTATTTGATCCAAGTCAAAAATAAATATTTTCATATTAAATTTATCAATATCATTGTTTCTTTCTAACGAATTGTATTAAGTTTTTAAATTTGTCAAATCATTTCGGGGGGGGCTCTAGCCCCCAAGCCCCCCCCCCTAGCTACGTGCCTGACCTAGAGGCTATAAAGAACCTTTTAGTGAAAAAAAGTAAATAAAATATTTAAAAAAGTTACCTTAATTTAAGATCACAGCATCACAAATCGGGCAAAGGGTCATTTTATCAGACACAATATTATACGTATGTCACATAAACCTGGTTCTATTTCAGAAAATTTATAACGCAGTAAATGTGAAATACATTTCTTACACTCAAAGAACTAAACATGTAAAACCAGCAAAAAAACTTACCAAAAATTAGTTAAAAATAACGTTGCAGAATTTCTTTTGCCAAATATTAGTAAAATGAGAACTTCAAAAATATAACTGTTAACTTTACGAAATTAAACAATTTTACAGATTTTTGCATATAGCCAATTTAATATATTATTGCAGATAGCCAAAGTCCAAAATCAATGAATTAAAGTTCTAGTTTAGCTCCCTTTGATTATTATTTTTTATTTCCAAACTTGAAAAAATCGCTCGGTGAAGTCTGTGAAGTCTGCGGTTGATGGCTATTTTAAGGAGCTAGTCCGTTTTTTTATTATAAAAAGGGTATAGAATCTACTGAATATCGCCGGGAAAAGTGCATCGAGCTAAGAGGATACGAGTATTATGTTGATAAATAAAAAAAAAAAATTTCCCAAATTTTTTGTGTTTTCTTTTTTAAGGTCGGCTAATTTTAGGACCGCCCTCGTAGATACTGTTAAACTCTAATTAAAGTTGCAAAAAATCGCCAAAATTCAAAAAAAAACTATAAAAATTTAACAAAATCGTCAAAATTTAATATGGCAAAAAGAGTTTTAAAAAATTTCTAAATTTAAAAATAATCGCCAAAATTTAAAAATCGTCAAATATGCAAAAAAACTCCAAATTAAAAAAAAAATCGTAAATTTTCTTGTTGAAACCACAGATCTCCTGCACATCATGGTTGTTTAATTGATGAACGAAAAAGTCAGTAATCATGGCTCTATAATGGTCACCATTGACTGTAACGATCTGACCAGCATCGTTTTTAAAGAAGTACGCCCCAATGATTCCAACAGCCCATAAAGCACACCAAATAGTCAGTTTTTCTGGATGTAACGGAGTCTCAACATACACTTGAGGTTTATCATCACTCCAAAAACGGGAAGTTTTGTTTATTGACGTATCCATTTAACCAAAAGTGAGTTTCATCGCTAAACTAAATTCGCTTATGAAAATTGCGATACGTATTTCGAACAGAACCATGATTTTCAAAATAAATTTGAAAAATTTGGAAGCGTTGTTCAGGCCTCAGTCTATTCATGTTGAAATGCCAAACAACTTACAAAATTACAACTGACAAAATGGCCGGCAGTTAGAAAAGTGTTGCCAACTAAAAGTTTTATACCTGTATAAAAAAACACCCTTTACATCGAGGTTATTTTCATGTTATTTTCGATTATTGAGATTGAGATTTTTCCCAGTACAACACAAAAATTGCGTGGTTAAGAAAACCGCGTAAAATAAAAAAAAATAGGTACAAATTTTCAACAAATTTTTGCAAAAAATAAAATAAACTGAACATTACAACTCATTTTATATATAAATAAAATATAATTTGAAACAAAACTTGAATGTTTTCATAAGCGAGTCTATGTAGAGTTATACGCTCATAAGACTTTTTACAAATGTCATTAGTTTTAGATTCTGCGACTTAAAAGTCTAAATTTCAATAACTTTATTAAAAAGCAATAATTGTTTATATTTAAGTCAATGATACATGAACATATATTACAACAATAATTGCATTTTTCTATATATAACCATATATATTAATACATGATATATATGAATACATGATATTATACATTACCATATATGAACTTTTTGTTTACATGTTTAAACCCATATATGCTTCTATACATGGCATACATCTTCATACATGCTGATATATGATACAATATATCCTCATACATGGAATCATTCATGTTTATATATATGACCATATATTATCATTTTAACCTGGGTGTTTAATAAACTTCTACAATTATATTGCCCTAAATATTTAAATCTCAACCATTTAAAGGTTTCAATTTTTTTTTTTTTTCAATTCATTTTATTTGCAATCTATTTTATATATAAAAGTAATAAGCAAATCTTATGATTATCTAAAACTAACTTAAGATATTGAGATCCAATGAGCTCAATATAAAAAAAGAATTACAAAGTAGTATTGTTGATATATACAGGTTTATACATATTTACATTTTTCTATTTTCTAAAGGGCAGGTCAAGTACATGAAACCTTTTCAGTCATCGCTATCATTCATCAAAATTTATATAAATTTATAAATTTATATAAATTTTTATTCAGTGAGGTGTCGTTCACTGAATTTGATGATCTCTTCTTTCACTTTCGAAATTCTAAGATCGTTGTGAATGTTATCGTTTGTTACAAACCAAGGCGCATTTGTTATTAGTCATAATGTTTTTGATTGGTATCTTTGCAAGATTTCAATATTCGAGTTGCTGGTAGTGCCCCAAAGCTGAATATAACCTTGTTTTCTAAGCTTAGTTCCGATTTTGGTCCAAGTAGCCAATACATTTTTCTGGTTTTGATGTTTATATGATTACGTTTTTTAACTATGTGTTCCTTCCATGTTAGCCTTCTATCTAAATAGAGCCCTTAGTACTTAACACAGTTACTTTTTGGAATAGATGTGTCGTTCAAGTAAAGTTGCGGGCCTTCATGCCTTCTTAACGAAAAAGTAACATGTACTGACTTCTCTGTATTTACCTTGATGTTCCATTTTTGTAACCCATTTTGAATTTGATATTTTTCATTTTGAACCAATTCAGAAGCTTTAATTCGTGACTCATGAGAAACAAGTAAAGCTGTGTCGTCTGCGTAAGTTGCAATAGTAAGACCATCCTTAATAGGCATATCTGATGTGAAAATTGTGTATAGCACTGGACCCAGAACACTGCTTGTGGGATGCCAGATTTTATTTCACCAAAATCAGAGTTTTCATCATTAATATTAACATAGAAGTGTCTGTCATTAAGATACGATTTTATTAATAAGAAAATTGGTGCAGGAATAAGCTTTTTCAGTTTATATAAAAGTCCGATGTGCCACACTCTGTCAAAGGCTTGTTGGACATCCAAAAATCCTGCTGAATAATATAATTTTCTCTCTAGTGCGTTAGTTATAACGTCGACAATCCGATGACATTGTTCCGGGGTTCCATGTTTGTGTCTGAACCCAAACTGATATTCAGGAATTATATTTTGTTTTTCCAAGATAGGAAGTAATCTTTTTAGAAATAGTCTCTCGAAGATTTTCGAAAAGGCGGATAACAGACTAATTGGTCTATAAGATGAAACTGAATTTTGCGGCTTATTAGGTTTTAATATCATAATAATTTCTGCATATTTCCACTGTGTGGGATAGTGATTTAATCTTAAAATGGAATTAAAAATTGTCGTAAGAAATATAATACCTTTCTTAGGCAAAGATTTAATAACTTTAGAGTCAAGTCTCTCATAGCCCGGAGACTTTGTGTTGTTAAGTTTGTTAACTGCACTCTGAACTTCAGAGGGAGTAATATGCTTGATAGGAAGATCCATTTGGCAAGGTATGTCAAGGAAATGCAATATCTCATCTCTATCAGATTGTGTGTTTAAAGTAAATGGGTTAAAAGTATCTTCCAAATATTCTTTAAATGCATTAGCTTTACTTTGATCAGATTTACACCAATCTCCATTAACATCTTTTACTGGTATGTTTCTTTTAGGCGGACGTTTAAGATATCTTCCAAAGACTACCATCATCATTTCTTGTTACATCCAGTTGTCTTAAGAACTTTTTGACTGAATAATTTTTATATTCTTTTCAACTTTTTTTAAATACTGCGATGCTCTATTGAAGTTGGTTTTATCAAATGGGCTTCTGGTACTTTGATATACTCTCCTTAATCTTCTCTTATTCATAATGAGTTCTCTTATTTCAGATGAGATTCTAACAATAACACCATTACTTTGACACTGTTGTGGCGTTGATAATAGCCCTGCTTCAAGAATTAAATTGGTAAATGATTCTGCAGCATCTTCTAATTCGTTTCCGGTTTTAATTGGACTATTTAAATTAAAGTTTTGTTCTATCCAATACTCAAAAGATTGCATATCTGTTTTAGCAGTTACAATATTAACTTCTTTTGCTATTGTATGGAGAACTGTGCTAAAGGTAGCAATTATTGGGCTATGGTCGGAGCTTAAATCGTCGCAACTTAAAATATCCAGAAAAGATCTTGGTATTCCATTGTTAACAATAAAATCCAACTGATCTGGTTTCTTTGCAGGATCACTTGGCCAATATGTAGGACTTCCTGTAATTAGGGGAGAATAGTGGTTTTTAATAATGCATTCGTAAAGTGCTTTACCCTTTGGATTTTGTAAACGGGATCCCCACCAGGGGTGTTTGTCATTAAAATCGCCTCCAACAATGAACTTCGTGCCAATATTTTTAAAAAAGTTTTCATAATCTTAGCATTCAATAGTTGGTGGAAAATAAATTGAAAATATATTAATAGAGCTATTGTCACATGTAACTTTAACAAATGCAGCTTGTAGATATGGTCCTGTAATTGGATCTAAAATTTCATATTTAATATTTGATTTTATTAAAACAGCAGCTCCTGCATGTGCATTTCCACTGGGATGATTGGCAGTAACTAAATCATAATCTTTAATTCTGAAAAATGTTCTACTTGTAAAGTGTGTTTCGGATATTAAAAATATGTCAATATAATGGCTTTTAAGAAATATTTAAACTTCGTTTGTGTGATTAGAAAGGCCATTGGCATGCCATATTGCAAGTCTTTAGTTTAATTGCATAATTTAGTCATTATCATTGACATCATATTCATTAGATTCTCCATCATCCTTTCAAGTCTGTCTAAACGAGAGTTTTCGCTAGAATCTGAACGCTTTACAGTTTCTTAAAATGACACCTTATACCTGCTTTGATTGGACTGGCTATTTGCAGTACCGTTTAAATGAGAATATTCCGAAGAATTTATATTTAAATTGGATTGGATTTTCTCTGACCGTTATTATTATTAAAACTTTGCTTACTGACTCTCTGAGAAACAAGTTCTTTGTAAATTTTACAACCCTTGTAATTGGCAGTATGATTTTCTAAACAATGTACACAACATGAAGGTACATCCTTTGTTTTCGTGCACTGGGCAGTTGCGTGATCCATACCGCACTTAACACATCTAAATGGTTTTTTACAGTATGAGTTTGTATGACCAAATTGTTGGCAGCGGTGACATTGTACTAAATCGTTTGTTCTAATAGGTGGTTCAATTTTAACTACAGCATGGTTCATGTTTTCAATTTCGTATACAGTTTTGTTATTTGGCTTTGGATCTAAGTCGACGAACAACATAGATAAAGGCTCTTTTGTAACACGGCTTACTGCGTTTCTAACTGTTCTAACATCGTGACCTAATAATATTAGTTCAGCTTTGATATCCTCAACAGGTGTTGTGTGATGAAGGCCTTTAATAACAATTCTATAGGCTCTTTCTTGTTTTAATTGATAAGTGTGAAAAGTAATTTTTTCACTTTCTAAGTATTTAATACACTTTCTATAAAAATCTACAAATTTTATCATTAAACGCACTTGACCTTCCCTCAAAGACTTAAAATTAAAATCATTAGGAATTACACTATTAAGTTTTTTTTACCATAAGATTAATATTTTTTACATTTGGTATATAAATTGCTGGAGGCTTTGGTGTTGTTTTTTCTTGTTGGTCTGCATTTTCCTCTTCAATATCAAGTGCTTAGTATTTATTGTTGGATGATGTACTTGGTTGTTCTTGCATATTACCTACTTTTCGTTGTTTAAAATTTGGAGACTCAACTCGCTTCCGTTTTGTTGGTGCACTTTGCCAAATCATTTCAGCATCATCACTGCTATCTTCGCTAACTGCCATACCTAAACAAGAGCGGCAAGCGTTTTCTAGTTGTCAAAAATTCTCATATCCATACAATTTGTATGTAGCATCCCAAAATAACGCGGCGGCAACTCTTTGCAATTGGAAAATCCGATTTTGACATCGCTTTGACATCGCGTTTCATAGTGAAGTTAGTTGCAAAAGACAACATATGTAAACCAGGGATGGCAAAGTTGATACTCTAGTACTTTTTTTGATACTATTCGATGTTCCAAAGTACCGTAGTACTCCCGCGACTCATTTGATACTATTGGACGATTTATGCCCGTAATTTCAAGCAATAGATACCTACCGGTGCTTAGATATCTACCCGTATACACGAACAAAATCGGGTAGGTATCTAAGCACCGGTAGGTAAATATTGCTTGAAATTACGGGCATTAAAGCTTTTAATTCATTTTATTTTTTAATTTTTATTAATATATAAATTTTATTAATATATTGCTCGCTACTGCATAAATAAAGATGTGTTAGATAATTGCACACCGTCACAATTAAATATCCACGATAACCATATTCCGCTAAACGACGTTTGAATCCGGCACTGTAAATCAGATAAAAGAAAATTCCAAAAAAATTTATATTAAATTTTGTGAGGATTTGAAGACCATTATAAATTTTGATAATGAAATTTTTATTTGGTTCAGTAAGTTTTCACCTGAAAACGTTGTTTGCGGAATAACCAATAGTATCGTGCCATTAATACCCAATACAGAGCATTCTCAGATTGGCAAGAACTACAACTTTCTAGAAAGGAAAATTAAAAATGAGTTAAGCAAATATATGTTTCCCGATATTTCCAGAATTGCTTCAGGTATTTTATCCATACCACATTCTTCTGCAAACGTTGAGAGAATTTTTTCATACCAAAATCTGATTAAAACCAAAGGCAGAAACAGACTTCATGTTCCAACAGTATCAAATCTAATACAAACCAAAGATTTATTAAATGCAACAAATTCTTGTTGTTACAATTTTAAAATCTCCAATTTATAAAATTCCTTGTAGCTGTATTGATGAATTTAATTTTGATCTCATTTGGAGTTCTTTGTTCTTGTACATTAATTCAAAAAATATACTTTTTTAAAGTAAAACTTTATTTTTTTATAAATACATATAAACATTAATTTATGTTCATTAACATTTAATGTTATTTTAATGCATTTTGTATGAGTTATAAGAAAAATAAAATAAAAAATAATTTTAGTACTCTGAGAGTCGAAAAAGTACTATTTGGTACCGAAACGAAATTCTCATTTCTCATCCCTAATGTAAACAAATAAATAAAGAAGAAAAAATAAGAGAGAAAAAATATATTTGTTATATATATAATATATTATTATTAATATTATTATTTATATATATTTGTTATTATACAAATCATAAATCAGAAACACCAATATTGTAATGTGCTTTGTTGTTAAAATAATCAGGGTTGTTATATTTTTTATTTTGACAACCCTGTTTTTTTTATCGATTTGAAGTAGCGTTGCCGCTCTGGTTTAGGGATGACATTTCAGCGTTAACGCTTGGCGGTAAAAAACGTTCCGCTTTCCGCTCTTGTTTAGGTATGCCTGTAAGGTTTCCTATAACTACTTGATAGCAATGTTGTAGTTTATATTTTTTTTTTTTTCTTATGTGCAATGATTGCACTACATTTTTTTTTGTGGGATTAGTAGTTCTACTGTAGAATTAACTAATCCCTTTTTAAGCACTAATCTGTTTTTTTTTTTTGTTTTTTTTTTTTTTTTAACAAATTATAATAGAAATTGGTTTTGCTTTTTTATTATTTCAAGAAAAAATATTGTGCCACAATTTACGGCGGTCAAACAAAGGCTGAGGTTTCAAATTTGAAGAAAAATAATAATCAAAAAAAAAAAAAAAAAAAAAAAACAGCAGAAAACATTAAAAAAATATTCATTTAACGCGTTTGGAATTCTAATTACTTGTGTTCCTTTTATGTTTTTTTTTTGCATCTTTTAAAATGTTTTTCTGCCTAAAATACTTTCAATATTTGCCCATTTGTACCATAATCGTAATTTGGAAGGGAATTCAAATAAATATAAAAAATGAACATGTAAAATACATATTTTATGGTCGTTTTCTTCTCTTCTTTGAAAATTATTTCAAAAGTAATTTGCGTTACGTGACAAAATTATGTTTTTTTTAAAAAGAATGTTAAAAACTAAGATAATCTTAGCTTAAAGAAAATATTGTTTCAATCTATGCCGGTAAAGAGATTGTATTGATGGTTAGTCCCAGTTTTAGCCTAATAAAATCGCTCAATTTGAAAACAATTCGCAAAATTAAAAAAAAACGCTTTAACTTAAGAAATTTACTTTAAAATCAGAAGATGGAAAAAAATCGTCAAAATATTACTACGCACAATATCTATATTGCCAACATTTAGGGAATTTCGTTGGTAGAAATGACTAAAAATGTCAGTTAAAATAACTGCAAAATTTTATTAAGAATTATAACGGACGTGATTGAGGATTTAAGAGCTAAACTTGATAAAAACATGGTTTCATTCTTAGTTCTGTTAGACCATAGTAAAGCCTTCGACACTGTAGATCATTCAATACTAATGAAGAAAATTGAGAAAATCTTTTATTTTTCTAGTTCAGCATGCAAGCTTATTAAGTCGTATCTCACTGACAGATCGCAGCTTGTAAGTTTTAACGGAAGGTACTCAACAGCTCTCCATGTAAAAAAAGGAGTTCCGCAAGGATCTATACTAGGCCTCTTTTATTTTGTTTATATATAAACAATTTACCAGATGTAATGAGACACAGCAAGGTGCAAATGTATGCTGACGACGTCCAAATCTACAACAGTACTTCTATTAATGAAATAAATCTATGCGTAGAAAATATTAATTGTGATTTAGCCAATATACACAACTGGGCTGTTGCCAATGGCTTAAGCATAAATCCTTCAAAATCTAAATGCATCTTTCTGTCAAAAAGTAAAAGAACCTTAAGTAATGATCTTCAGCTTTCCATAAACAACAATATTATCGAACTCGTAGACTCATCGAAAAATCTCGGAGTAATATTCAATTCTAAATTAACTTGGTCCAACCACATAAACTCAATAGTGGGAAGGATTTTCGGAATGCTTCGTAATCTATGGATTGTTAAATATTCAACACCATTTAATAAACGTATGCTATTAGCAAAAACGTATCTTATCCCTGTTCTGTTATATGGCTGTGAAATTTATGCAAACTGTGACACTGTGGACTTTGGAAAACTTAAAGTTGCTTACAACAATATTGCAAGATATGTCTTCAACAAAGGGCGCCGTGAATCTATATCTAGTTTTTCATATCAAATTAATAAGATGAGTTTTGAAAACCTTCTTAAATTTAGGAGTCTTATTTTATTCCATAAAATAATCACGTCTATGCAACCTGTCTACCTATACAGCAGAATACAATTTGCTAGATCAAATCGTGGGAATAATATTATCCAGAAAAAATTTAAAAGCCTATTATCACAACGCCAATTTTTCATTTACACCACTAGTCTTTGGAACCTTCTTCCTAATCGAATTCAAGTCATAAACAACGCAAACAAATTTAAAAATGAGCTTAAAATATACTTTGGTTAAATATTCAATTTGCCAGTTATTTGTCTAACCTTTGATGCCTTACTTATTTCAAACACTTGTTACTTTCAATTTTGTATTTTTATCTTTGTATCTTAAATATGAAAATTTTAACTTTGTTTTTTAATTTTATTTAATATGTGTAATGTTTTTTATACTCACTAGCACTATAATTTATAAGATTTACATCTTGTTGTGCTAGATTATCTAATAAATAAATAAAAAAAAAAAAAAAAAAAAAAAATGATTGTAATTGTTTTAAGAATGTCTAAAAATGTAGTAATTTTTATTTTTTTTTAATGAAAAACCATTTTGCTTTTTCGAATATTCGAGAAATCGGTGTTTTTGGGTCGGTTAATCGGTTATTTTTTAAAAAGATATTTTACTTGAAAAACTAACCAATCCTCTCAAAATGCGTTACCTATACGACATTAAAAATGTTGAGTTTTTATTATCGACTGTTTTCGCCATTTTTGGCCATCATAGAAAAATCCCTCAATTTGTAAATTTTATACAAATTTAGTTTAAAATTTAAAATTTGTGTTAAGGTAAATGTTTCCCAGTTTAAAATTGGCATTCTTGGTTAGAACAGGTTTAAATTTAGGGAGGCCATTTTCAGAAGAAAGGAGAAGATATATCCCCATGGCTATATTCCTTGGGTAGCCAGTGATTTTTTGTACCACTGGCAGCTTCTGACTGGGCAAGTTTAAATAAAATCTGCGGATTCACCAATGAGTAATTTCCTTGTGAGTTTAAAAAAAACAACTACACTCATTGAAATAATCCTGTAAAAATAGTAGAAAAAGCTACTAAAAATTAGTTCAAAATTACCTTCCAGAAAAAACTGCAAAAAATTAGCAATTTTTTTTTTCTAAATATTAATAAAATGAGAACAGCAAAAACAAATCTATTAACTCTACAACATTTTAGTTATATTCGATGTGAGTTTTAGTTAATTGAAAATAGAATTTTATTCTGTAAAATTAGCAACAATTTTTACTAAATATTTCTAGACTCAAAATAGCAAACAAAACTGTAATGTTAACAAAGATTTACCTCAAATTCAGTAGAATGCAAAGAGCAGTTTATTTTGCTAAAATCAACAGAAATTTTTAATAAAAAATTGTAGATTGCTGATTTCATAAGGGCAGACTAAAAAAAAAATTCAAATATTTCACATTTTTAAATAATTTTTTTGTCTACTAATATTTAGTAGATGTTTTTTTTTTTTTGCTGATTTTAGCAGACTATTTTGCTATTTTCAATAAACTCAAGTTTAGCTCAAATATAACTAAATATTTGCTTTTCTTATCCCTATAGGGATAAGAATAGCATAAATTCTTCTTTAACCAGTAACCTAAAAGTGACTGGTTAAAGAAGGACTTATCACAGGACTGGTATAATTTAATACTGAAGTGGGTTAAGCAGTGTCAATTGTCCTAAAATTACCAATCCTGTGACATACCACTTAACCAAAATGTTTATTAACAACCCTGCGGGAAATGAAGGCTCGATTGATCCAAAGTGACGATTTTGTGATTGGGTGGCACGTCACGAAACTGGCGAAACCGAAATTGTGGTGTACCAAAAAGTGTTAATTTGTGTGAAATGATCAATCACGTGACTATAGTAATGGTGACAAAACATTGACATTAATATCAGGTATATCATGTAACTGGAGAAACATTATATTCTACTGAAGCAACTAGGGCTGATGAAGTTGAAGTTCTTACTGGTCATTGAACTGGTTCAATCCCGTTAGCAGTTGATGAAAACATGGCAATTAGTGCCAAAGGATTCAGTCCCTTGACTGCTACAAATCGGATATAACACTGAAATAAACTTATTTTAAAATTGATTTTTGTTGTGCCTTTTTGAAGGTTTTTTGAACAGGTGACATAACACGCTGTTTTGAATAAGTGCAGTGCCTGATTCCGGATGGGCTATTTCGCAACCCGTACATAATATGACACACGCTGAATAAAAAGTGTCAGGTTAATTGCTAATTATTTTTCGAGAGCCCGGCGACATGTACCCCTTAGACCAGTGCAGTGGTACGTCGCAAAACTATTCCTGTCAAACTATCCCTATCATAGAACACATTGCGCTTAATATGTGACTAGTTTTCCTTCAAAATTTTTTCCAGTTCTATGATACGTACACCTACATTCCACTGGTTCTTTTGCATAACACATAATTCCTAAAATGGTCATACTTTGACACTACCTACTTCTAACTTGTCCCATAGCATATTCATTTCAGTCGGTACGGTGATAGGTTACCTTGGTCAAGTTATTCGCCACGTCAAACTGTGCTCCACAGGTGGCAATTGCCACCTCCTATGACAAGCCCATGTTAAAAGTACCGGTCACTTTCATATAACAGAACCGAAACTATGACTGGTTCATACACACAAAGTTCTAGTCACGCGACCATACCAGTGACTGGTCCATTTCCCGCAGGGAAGAAAAAGCCAGTTGGCCAGAATTTGACCCATTGGATCTGTTTAGTTTTCGTTTATTATATACGACATGGCCCTTTTGCGACAGTCTTGTGGTATGCCCATCTTTGGTTAGTCTTGTGGTATGCCACTATGTGGTTTAAAGCAGGACAAATGACCCCCTCCAATGACAAGCCAATGTTAAAGTTGCCAGATGTTTACATAGGGTAGGGTTTAGTAGAGGATCGGCCTCTGGCACGAAGGGACCGATCCTGTGGCACACGCAGAACCGCACCCATTCCCCATAGGGATATTACTACACTCAGGTAACTTTTGCTTTAAAAATATGTAGTTGGTTGGGTTGTAATACAGTTTCTTTATTTTGAATGTAAATGTCAATCATTTGAAGAACAAATTAAAAACCTTGTAGTTCATTTTAAAAAAAAAACAAACCACATCAAATGACTGTTTTATGATTTTACATTAAATTTTTGCGGTCGTTTCTGTTATTTAAAAAAATAAATGTTTGTTTTTTTTTACTAACATATTATGTTAATTTTTATAACAATTGTTAGTAATTTTTTGAACAGTAAAAAGAATTCTTTGTTGAATTTAATGAACTGTTAGTCGTCCTTTCTTCAAGTGAAATTTCATTTGCATTTGACTACATTTGCTGTCGTCATTACCTACATAATATCCTTAGTGTAATATTTAGTAAAATAATTTGATAATTTTATCAGTTTTTTTAACTAATTTGTAGTAGCTTTTTGTTTTTTTTTTTGTTTTGCTATTTTTACAGAATGTTCAAAATAATTAGCGTATATTTAACAGCAGACTTGTAAAAGCAACTACAAATGTAGTAAAAATAACTAGAAATTGTAGTTAAGCTTAAACTAATTTAAATTTTTTTTACAGTTTTGTTTCGGGCATTTCCCTGCTGGGCACTTCAACTGAAATCTATGTCTATGGAACACAATATGCATTTATTTTAATAACAATTGCATTATCTGGTGTCATATCGTGGTATGTTTTTCTGCCAGTCTTCTGTAATCTACAATTAACATCCACCTATGAGGTAAGTCAAGTTTTCAAAGTTAATTATAATATTTTATTTGTTCTTTATTTTTCCTTTAATTTACATTAAAAATAATTGGCTTATATTAACTTTTTCATTTGTATATAAAATACACAAAGTAATTGTATATTAATATGTAGCTACAGTGGAAATTTGAAGAAATGTTTTAAATAAAAAACTATAAAGTTTTTATACGTTTTCAATAAATAATTTTTTCTAATTTGTAAGAGATGGAGAAATTTAAGAATTTAGAACTCAAAAGTTTATTGTTTTTTTTTAAATTTTTTTTTATTTAGCTTATCAGAAAACGTTGTGACGTTTAAAATATTTAAGCTCATTCAAAAATGCGTTAATTTAAATTTTCCCTATTATTTATAGTCCATCTTATTTGAGTCTGTTTTCTTTTTTAAGTCTATTTGTTGTATTATATTTTTGTATTTATGTATATTATTTGTTTATTATATTTTATTTAATTTTTTTTTTAAACTGTAATATTGCATACCATTCAACGTCAAACGTCTGCTTTATTATCAGTACACTAGTACTACTAGTACTCGAGTTACAGTACGTTGACATGAACTTGATGCTGAACCATTTCTTAATACAATCATTGTCATCATCATCATGGAGTACTCTTGGAATAGGGAATTCGAAATGAATTTTGTATTTAAACGCTTTTCGTTTATTCAATTTTTCTTTTTTTGGTTACATATAGAAAAAACAATTCCCTAAAGTAAAATTAATATGCTGGTGTATGAATTTTAATAATACTATTTGATTGATATTTTATGTGCATGTATGGAAATTCAATTTCCCGTGTAAAAAAGGTCTTATCTGAGCAGATCTAGTTAAATCTGTTTTATCAGATCCAAACAGATCTTGTAACGCGCCGGCTAGTTACCGTTCACAAAATGTGAAATATTCTCATCATGCCGAAGCATGAGTTGTTAAAAATGAAATAAAGTCTAAGAGGCATAAAAGATGACAATTTTCCCAGCTAGCTACAAGGACTTTGGTATAGTGGTTCTCGACCCGGATTCTAGCGCGTTGACACATAAAATCTACTTTATATGCCTGATCAAATACCGAAAGTAGATTGAAAAATAAAATAAATTTAAAAAGAAAATTTAGTCAAATACATTTATAAAGATGGCTTGATATTATGCCATTTGGGGTAAACTTTTCCCTCCCTACTGATACAGAATCAGACGCCTATGAGAGTTAAATTACCCTACTTTAACACTAACTGTCCCTTATATGATCGCTTTCTTACCTCACCTGTTTTTTCCCTAACATTCCTCTTTAATTAAAAGAATTAAGATTTCATTTTATAATTGACATTAAAATTGTTTTATTTTTAGTAATTTCAATGGTTTGCATGTTTCTAGTTATAATGAGAAAATATTTAGATTAATAGAAATAATTACCCATCAAAAAATTTCCAAAAAGGTAAGCGGGGTTGTAATCAAGCATTTTGGGCAGAACGCATTCCTTACTAGATTACCTACTCGATTCTTTTAACAGGGCGTGAGACTAAAATAATTGATTCCTTAGAATTGATTATTTTTTTTACCGAAGAACCATTTACTTTATATTTTTAAGAACTACATACATTTGTTAATAAAGAAATAGTTCCATTGTAAAACTACGAAGTACTTACACAAAAAAAAAATAAATAAATAGTTCCCTAGAAAAAATAAGAAGTACTTACATTTAAAAAAAAGAAATAGTTCCATAAGTAAATTCAACTTTTACTCACACGTGATTCTCCTAAGTCACTCAAATATAACGATCAAAACTCATACGGAAATAAAATGCTAAAAAGTGAAACATCGAATTGTTATGATAACATGGGTTTGTCATAATTTTGGAGCTATAAACCACGAAAATATAAATTTTTCAAAAAAAAGAACGATTCAAAATTGAAAAACAAAAATATGAATCACGCACAATCACTCTCGAAAATTTTTTTTACACTCACTCACGGTAACGTCAGTAATTTCAACTTCCACTCACAATTTTCTGCTCACGTGCGCTTCCCTAATTTATACCTAACCACAGTTTAACAAAATTGAGGCAACATGCAATTTCTGTTTTTAGTATTATTTTCCTGCAAATAAAAATTTGTTTGAAAAAATATATAAGATAAATTCTTTAAAATTGTATAACTTCTTTTTTCAAAATGAGGAACTACTTTCAATGACGTCCTTTTATTCAGAAAAAGTATATGATTAATCTTGATTACAAAAAGTTAAACATATAAGTTAATAACATTGTTATTTTCTTTTAAGTAAATAATTACTTTGTTATTGATTTCATGCTTTCTAGTTTAAATTTAAAGAATTGATTACAATACTACTTGCTTTTTTGACTCTATCGTTGGAATGAGTTTGGTATTGCAGTTACTTAATTTGGCAATGAGATATGTAAGCAAGTGTGGGCATCACCTTCTTTTTGGAATGTGTAATTTTTTCCTGGGTATAAAGGTAAGTGTAAATTTTAAGTATGTATATAATCATAAAGGTAAGTGTAAGAATAATTTTAAGAATAAGTGTAAGTATGATTCTGAGTGTAAAAATTTAATTATTAATGTAAGTATAATGTTAAGTATAAATTTAGGTGTAAGTATAATTATGAATGTAAGTATATTAAGTAATTAAAAAAAATTACCCATAATAATTATAATAATAATAATATAGTGAAAGGAATAATACAATATTGATAATAAGATAATATTAGGATTAATAATACATTTTGTCTTTATAAATCTTATCTTTTTCTGTTTTCGATGTAGCCGTCGCTGATGACATTATTACCGCCGTTGTTATAAAATTCGCCGCCTCCGTCGTTATAGTTGTTGTTGAATCTGCTACAGTCGTTGATGTTTTGTTGTAAATTTTGTTGTTAACGCTGGTCATAAGCACATAACTTGCACGTTTATTTTTTTGAAGCACAGTAAACTTTTATATGAAGGTTCAAGAATAAAATAGTTTTATTTGGTTGTTTTTTTTTTCTTTTTTTTTTTTTTTTTGATTTTAAATTAACAATTATTAATTGTTTTATAAAAATTCCTCCATTTTTCTTGCTGTCTATCCTTTTTTTTCACTTAACTCTTTTTTTTATATATAATAATTTCCTTTTGTTCTTGTATTAATTTTATGTAACGGTATTATTATAGGTACAGTTTTTAGCAAATATTAATTTTCTTAAATTTTAAATACGTTTTTAAATTTATACAAATTACACATTTTTTTTTCCTTTAACTTCAATATGTTTATGGTTTTAATTTTTTTGAAACTAATTAAATAATTTTTTTAATTGTATTTTAATTTTGTTTAACCATAATTTTTTTTCTCACAACTATTTTTTCCAACTGGGTTTTTTCTTTCCTTTTAAATTTTTATTTTAAATATTTATGTATATAAGTATATTTAAATATGTATATCGAGGGCTTATATTCAATACCGTCTATCTACAAAAACACAATTTTTCAGGAGAGCCAAAAAACTGTTTTATTCGCAAATAAGCAACAATTTCGATGAACTCATCTTCTACAATATTAACAGAATGTGTCTAACAAACGTTCTAACTAAAAAGTTTCTTGAAATTCGCGTTATTTTAGCTTCTATGATAGAAAGACGGTATTGCCTCAAAAATGAAATCATTGTGTAGGAAAATAATATGTAGATAGACGGTATTGCCTTATTTTAAAATTAAGTTTGTATTACGGTTTTTGTATGGGGACCCCGAAAAAGGTGGGTGATAGGGGGTAGATATGTTCACAAGAAATGTTGGGGATAGAAAAATAGTAGGAGCTGTTCTAACATTTGAACCCTTCAGGGAGCTAGGGGTTGTTTTTGACTAGTTTTTGTTTGTTTTTGGCGTGGGTGTCTCAAAAAGGGTGTCAGATAGAGGGTAGGTGTGTTCAGAAGAATTGTTTAACCAGTTTAAATTCAAAGACAATGTTTTTTATAATTTTTTTTATTATAATTTATTATAATTTTTACTGCGCGTGGCTAAGATTATCATAGAAGTAGTGATACTCCTCTGGAATTACCGCCTTTAACTCCTGTAAATGTTTCCATTTGTTTTGCTGAATTGGTAGTCGACCGGTATACAATTGTTTTGGTTCTATGTGACCTTCATATTGCTTTATTCTAATAGGTAGTTCAGTGTAATTATGATCAAAATTCACTTTAAACTTAATGGTACCACTTGGGGAATATAAGAGAGATCTTAGTTGGGATACTGTCGGATCATTTTTTGCTCGACCAGGTCTAATACTGGAAAATCGAATAAGGTTCTTATCCTTATAGTTCTTAAAAAAATCATACTTTAAATGTAATGCATCAAATGGCATTTTAATAATTTTGTTCTTGATTTTGACTGTTTTGCGGGCATCTTTGGTTACCCTGACGTAGTCGTATGGCAAATATATGGTTTGATTTTTCAACTTAGCCTCTATCTTTGCATGGGCACTGTCACACTCCATCTGGGTGTGTCCTTTCTGCAAGTATTTTTGTTCTATGATTTTGTTGTTTTCTATTGAAAAATTGGACAAAGCATTCGACAAAAAGTGATTACGGTTTTGGTAACCGCAACCATCGGAGTAAATTATTATTGGTAGAGTATCTGTTAGACAGTGTGTTGACAAATGGTGCATTATGCACGAAATAAACATCGGAGCGGAGAGGTCTCCATCAGTCTCGTTCCACCAGTAATTTGTACATTGATGCGTGGCGAGATTGTACACGGTAAAGTTGTGCACTTGTAGGCGTGTTTTATAATAAATGGCTGAGGCGTTAATGTCAGGGCAAAGCTTTACCGCTTGTGCATCCATGGTGAACACGTGACATCGTCCTTCTTCAGCTGCAAGTTTGTCTTGTTGTTTTTCAAGTTGAGCCCGTTGTTTATCCATAATATGTGCATCGTATTCTTCAATTGTTATTTGCTTGGCCTTAAACCCCACACAAGTATCGCACTGATCTTTGCGAGGCATAAAGAGCGCTAAATTTTGTTCGGCAAAAACTGTAGAAAATGTAAAAATTGAAACGGGCTTTACTGCCTTCTCGGCACATTTTTCAAGGTAATCTTTAAAAACATCTGCTTTGGTTTTAAAAGTGGTTGCTATGTATATTTTAGTTGTGTCCTTGCGACAATAATGGCTTTCCATCTTGTCTAAGTTCTGGAGATATTTAGACAAGAAAATTTTACAACCCCCCTTCTGAGAATTTGTTATTGGTACAAGTGACGCCAAAATTGGTTTATCGTTCGCATTAATCCATCCTTTAACCATGGCAATACGTAAAGATAGCGTTGATAAAAACATGGATCGGCATACCTGCAATGCAAATTCGTTTTGTGGTAGTTTAAACATAAAGCTGTTCTGTTTTCTACTGTTTTCTACAGTGGTTCTTTTTTTGATAATCTTTGTTACACACATCTTTACAAACTCTCGCTTTGCTTCCCAAGTCTTGTTCCAAAATGATTCAAAAATTTGTTTCCTTGTTCTCTCATCAAAGTTTTGGCAGTGTCTTACTTTACTGTTTCTACAAATGCGCGATGAACAAGTTGGGCCTATTTTTCTTTCTGCTTTTGGGGAGTTCTGTTTGAATCCTGCATCAGCAGTTGAAAATCCTAAATATTGTTGTCCAAGCATTCGCTTTCGACCATTTGCACTCCGTTTTTTTGACGTAGAGTTATGGACTCCTTTAGATCTGTTGCGTATGGGCACATTTTGGATAACTTTTTCGTTTTCGGAATCTGGTTAAAATTTTGGTGTAAATGTGAGAAATTATTAGTCACATACTTTCATGTAGTTTGATATTACTTGCAGTTACGAACCTGTAATATATACGCCATCAATATCTTCGTCATTTGAAGATACGTAATCGTATCTAATACGTTGTAAGGAGTTACAAGTAGCGATATTTTTATGGACATATATATCGGACATTTTAACCTTCAACCATAACAATCAATAAAATCAATCAATGTAATCGATGTGTGTACATTACTTACCCACGCTCAAATTCTGGAATCACACAATAATAATCTCAAAAGTATTTATAAAATGAATTTCTCAGTACGAACAAAAAATTGCTTTTAATTTTTTCGAATAAAATCTGAAATATGGTAAAAATGTCAGAAAAGCAATAGCTAACTTATGCCTGATTTACAGGGTGATTTTTGCAACGTCTGTTTTTCATGTCTTTTTTTAGTTTACAAAAAACAGACGTCTGTTAAAAATCATCATGTAAATGCAAATGATTTTTGGAAGCAACTCCTAAAGCAAATTAAGAAAAACAGACGTTGCAAAAATCACCGTGTGAATTGCGCATTAGATTTTAAATCGAGGTGAAGTGGTCAATTTCAAATCAGTATCAAATTAGTACATTCTTGCTTGTGTTTTTGAGTTTCTGCGTTTGAATTCATTTATTTGCATACTCATTTGTAGCTAGAAAATAACATAAAGGGCACACCACCGCTACACAGCGTATTATGGTAGGTATTGATCGTTCGACAAGAGAAGTATGTATCCGAAAAACGAACAGTGAGTAAATAGATATCAAACAGAGAAATAGCCTGAAATTAAATAAAACGACAAAATTCTATGATGTAGATAGACGGTATTGCCGTCATAAAATTCATAAATAAGTATCTTTGTAGATAGACAAATGATAAAATACAGGATATATAGTACTAAAAATAGTTTTTTTTCCACTGAAATTTTTACAGTACATGCAGATGGGGTCAGAGATGAGTTTGGCATAAAAAAAAAATTTCGTGAAAATGTAGATAGACGGTATTGAATATAAGCCCTCGATATATTTCTTTTATGTGGTGGCAGTTTATTACAAATTAATTTCTATGGTCTATATTTATTTAATTTAAATCCAACACTTAGCTTTAATTAAATCTTTTTCACAATAATTTGTTATTTAATTAATTAAAACAACACAAACTATTGAAATGAAACTTTTGATTTTTCTCGGGCAGAAGTGTTCACACATGTTTAGTTCTTTTTTTTTTCCTTAACATTTTTATTTTATTCACTTTTTTTTCTAATTTAACTTTTTTCTTCTTTTCAACCCGGTCACTCCAACGATCAATTACTAACTAACTTTTTCTTTATATTTTCGTGACCTAGTAACCTAAAGTTTTAGTTTCTTCTTTCTTTCTCCATTAAGACAAGTGTCAACTTGTCATTGGTTAATTTGCATAACGGAATATCAAACCGGTTTGCGCTGGGGATATTTATCACCAAAAGAAGCGCAAATTAAAAGAAATAAGGAAAAATCCCTTTGATCAGATGTTATCAATAGGGTTGCCAACTTCCTTAAACTTTTCGGTGTAAATCCATACACGGTGAAAATTAAACAGATAAAATTACATACCGTAAAAAAAATCCGTAACAATCTCATAGCATATATGATTAGATCTAATTAGATTTAAAAAATGGGGACAAATTTGAGATCTAATTATATCTAATCAAATCTGGGCAGATCTAATATTTTTAGATTTGAAGTGTTTCAATAATTTTTAAAGTTTAATAGTTAAATGATAAAAAAATCTTTATTTTAATACGTTTATTCAAAAGCTTGGGGCAAATATATAAAGGGTCCGCCAAATAACTTTTTTTTTTGAACTCTTTATGCAAAATTCGTCGCAATGATGTCTCCCAAATGTTCAATTGTTGAGAACGACGGTGATTTGATGTTGATGGCGCTTCACGCACACTTTCTGCCACAGCAGCAATATTCATTCACGCACTGTTTTTGGCTTTTCACGCTTTGGTTTATCGATGAGGATGCCAGTTTCTTTCACTTTTTCCACAAGATAACGAACATAGGGACCATATTCGTTCAGCGGAAGGATAAAACTAATTATCTGTCAAATCTGACATGAGCTAAGTGTTACCATTCATAAAAAAACGTTAGATGGCGGACCCTTTAGATAACACAGAAAAGGTGAAACAAATCCACATTTTTAAATGTTTCACCTTTTTGAAATTTTTCTATGGCGTAGTCATTTGTTAAGATTTTTATAAATAATATAATCAAATACAATAAAAATAAAAAAGAATATTTAAAGCTTAAATGCCTTAAACAAATTGAATTTAGGTACATTATGAAATCTTCTCAGATCTACATTCTATCTGACAGCCAGGCGGCACTTGGTGCCTGAGGGCTCAAGATGTGTCATCTGGTCTGGTTAAGGAATGTATCGACTCTCTAACTCGTCTAGGACTTAACAACTCCTTCTGTGGCGTACCCAATAGGTATGTCAGAGAGAGGCTCAGAAGATGGAGGGAGCCGGAGTTTGGGGCCTATTGGGCCAGATCGCCTGGGCAACGACAGGCGAGGCTGTTTATATCTCCCACTGGGGAGAGGTCGCGGAAACTCTTATCTATGACGAGAGGCGAACTAAGGACGGTGACGGGTTACCTCACGGGACACAGTGGCCTTAGGTATCAATTGTCCAAGATGGGACGATTCTCTACGGATACGTGCAGGTTTTGTGAACTGGAACCCGAGACCTCAGAGCATGTTCTCTGCAAATGTCCGAGGCCCTCCAACAGGAGGGTGCGTTATTTTGGTGGTCGAATAGTGACGTCATCGGACGTTTGGAACTGTTTACCTGGTAGGATAGTTGGCTTCCTAGGGAGTCTGAACCTATAGGGTATATTCGCTGGCAGCCCAAAATACCAACTTCTGGTCGCGGTGCATAGTGCCACTCTAGTCTAGTCTAATCTAATCTAAAATCTTCTCAGATATGATCTGTTCATATCTGGCCACGAAAATTAACAAATTTCTCAATATATGAACAGAAATGGTACTAGAAACGATCAGATCTGAGCATAATCCTCTAACTGGCAAACGATGTTTTGTAACGGAATTCATACCATGTGCTCCACTCGAAAACCAAATGATAAGTTCTACAACAAAATTGTTTATCGTTGCCTAATTTAGGCGATATGAGCAAAAATATTTTAGTTTGCATTTGGAAAACTAAAGCATATAAAAGAGAAGTATTGGACAAAAAATATTTCTTTTACCAAGATATAACCACGCTCGAAAAACTATTTCTTTTCTGCTCCTATTTAAGAAGATATCGCGCTTTTCGCTGTTTGGAAAAAGCAAAATTAGGCGAAAAAGTATCTATATTTCAATTTATATTGTTCAAACTTCAATGCTTTGCTATTAATACTTGATGTATTCTTCCTGAAAAATGTTATAAAAATCCGTATATTAGTTTATAAGTTAAGACGATGTCCTGTAGAGGAATCCTGATAAAATCCTGTGTGTAAGGGCTGTAAAGTAAGGACTTATTATTTAAGATAAAGCTTCAATTTTACTTATATATTATTATAAAGAGGTTTTATGCCCGTAATTTCAAGCAATAGATACCTACCGGTGCTTAGATATGTACCCGTATACAGGAACAAAATCGGGTAGGTATCTAAGCACCGGTAGGTAAATATTGATTGAAATTACGGGCATTAGTCAACTTAAATTAGTTCTTTAGATTTTTGAAACCTATATTCTTTTAAAACTAATTACTTTTTGAAATTTTGATTTTGAAGCTTTCTTCCTTCCAAACCGTGGACGGCACACGAAAAATTTCTTCGCAAAATATTTAGAAAATTTAGTTTTCTATCGGAATATAGTAATTTCTAAGTATAAAACGCTCATGTGACGGATTTGTGGTAAATTTTATGAAGACTGCCTTGAGGCAGACTTACCCGTTAGAGGGATAAGGTGTATCTCAAATGTCATATCTTATCAAATATGATCAGATCTGGCACCATATCTAATTATATTCAATCATATATAATTAGATTCAATCCTATCTAGTTAAATCTGATCAGATCTAATCTTTTTTACTCGGGTTCTTTTTGTTTGTTTTAAATATGATTATTTACCTATATTAGTATAAATTATTGGGGTTCCTATATGTGGGCAAAATTTTTTTTATCTTTGATTTATAAAAATTTAAATGTACAAATGGTTTTAAAAAAACTGTTATACGTATTAATATTTTAATATTTTAATCGATCAAGATTTTATTGAAATGAAAAAAAAAATTTTTTTTTCGACCATATTGAAAAATTTTTTAAACATGATAAAAGTTAGCAAAAATGTAAATGGCGAAAACGAAATTGCTTTTTATGTGAAGACTGTTTCTCAACAAAAAAAAATCCATGGAAAATTTCAAAAGTGCAAAAAAAGTTAGAAAAATTATTAATAACAAGTGACAGAGTTTTTTAGTAGGTAGTAAAAATAAATTGTTTTATTACTTTGCTTGCCGACTAGGTCATTACAAAAATTTATTTTCTTTAACTAATTTTTATTTTCATAATTACAATTTTTGTGCCACAACAAATTTTCACTCAAATATTCTTTTTCAGTCAAAAATTTTATTTTAACTCGAAAAATTGTTTAACTCATCCTTTAAAAAACGAGACAGAAACTCTATTGGGCTATAACTTATCCAAGATTCATTAAGATCTGAGGGATCGTGCCAAAAGATTTCACTGGCTAGTGCTTCCTACGAAGTCGGGCTGTACTAAGAAGCAACAGAAACTTATTAAGAAACTAATAAAATTTATTATTTACTAGTTGAAAAGCCTGCCATGGAAATAATTCAGCCATTTTTTTTCTGGCTGAACAGATTGCTATGAGACTTCACGGATGGCCATGAAACTCAATGTAATTTCAAGCTTAAGTGTAACAGAAAGGCCAACTAGATCCATCAGTACCTAATAAATAAGAATCCTCGGGTAACCAAAAAAGTCGGAAATGAACATAATAATGAACATTTTAATAAACACATGTGTCTTCTTATATAACCGGGCTTAAGTCGCTATTTAACAGGTTTGCTTTTGAAATATCTTGACCAAAAGCTAAAATATCGAAGCACGTATTTTATGGATTAAACAAAATGTAATAGGTAAAATTTTGAAATATACACAGTTTTAATAGACTGGAATCGTAGTTTAAAAATTTTCGTATTGATATTGATGTGGGCGTTATAATAAAAAGGTAGTGTTTGCCAACCATGGTTAAATTTGCGTTATTTTATTGCAGCTCCTTCTTTTCATAAAGACGCTACACTCAAAGGAAAAGCTTCATCTTATTTATGAACTGCTTCATAGTATTAGTATTTATGAAAGATAACATAAAAAACAAAATCAATTTCATCATATTTATGAAATGATTTACTATATAAATGAAGTATATAGATTAGATTAGAGTTCTTTAATATTATTTCCTTTTTAAAATTTTTACATTCAAAAATTACAATTCAATTATTAGTTTATTTAACTTAAAATAGTAATAAAGAGTATACGGCGTGGTTTCTTAACCGTCTGCCGGAAGTTTAGATGTATTCTATATAATATTTAAATTCCTTTTTTTTGTTTTTTTTTTTAATTTTCATTTAATTAATAGTTTTAGTTTAGAAGTTAAATTCCTCTACTAAAAATTTTCTATATTTCATTGCATTTCTGACATAATTATACAAACAACTCTAATTTCCCTCTATATCACCGTTTAATATATCATAAATTTCATAATCTGATAATATTGAGTTTCGCAGATACCTACGTCTTATATCATTTAGGACTGGGCATCTTCCTAAAAAATGCTGTAGAGTTTCTTCTTCATTTAGGTTGCATAACGAACATAGTCTGGATTGGCCAGTGGTGTATCTGTTTGCATTCAGCCATAAAAGATCGCCACGTGTTCTCATGATCACTGATATTTGATGCTGGTTATAATGATCGTTACAGTAAGAGAAACGTTTCGAATAATCTAAAAACTTATATATTCTCTGTCGACTACTAACGGCAGCTTCCCAGTAATTCTGGTAAGATTGGGTTTTCATCATTTGTAGCAGGCCAGACAAGTTTTATTCCAACTGTCTTTCCAAAGAGATATACCATCGGTGCTTAAGTCATTGTTATTCAATTGATTAACCAAATCTTTAAACCAAAAAATATTTTGAGACATTACTATTTTTGACAGTTTATGGGGTAATCTATGATTATCATAATCAAAAAGTGTTTTAGAGATATATTGTAAATGTAGGCTATATGTGTAAAAGTGAGCATCCTCCTGTCCTGTTTCCAAAGCCAGAATATAGTTAGGAGCATTATTAGGTAACTTTAAAATACGTTTTGTAAAAAACCTTTGCAATTTATCTACGTAATCAAAACCCGTGAATGCCCATACTTGTGCCCCATATGTTTGTATGGATCTGCAAACAGCTGGAAATAATCTCCACTTAGCTTTTAGCGACACATCCCTCTTAGCAATAAAACTTCTCCAAGTGATATTTATACATACTCTTGCAGCATTGGTTTTTGAAGTTATATGCTTTGTGTAAGACATTGTAGGGGTTAATACTATGCCCAGGTATTTATACTCAGACACGACAACCTCTCCATTAAATTTCCACTTTTCATTTTTACCAATTCTGCCGCCCTTCCTAAACACCATTAGTTCAGACTTCGTAAGATTAACCTCCATGCTCTATTTACTATAATATATCTCTAAGTTCTTAATCATTTGTTGCAGCATATTTACATTTTTAGATAAAATTACAATGTCGTCTGCGTACATTAGGACTCTAATGTTCATGTTGTATATTAACAACCCGCCTTTTAAGTCTTCATGCAAGTCATTTAAATAAAATGAAAATAAAAATGGGGCAGTAAACATCCTTGTTTAACGCCGGAGTTCGTATCAAAATACTCTGATATTTCAGAACCGGTCCATACAGTGGACTTAGTGTAGTTGTAAATGTTTTCAATAAACCTTACAGTCTTTAAAGATACACCCATTTGGTAAAGTTTATAAACTAAAAGCGCCCTTGGAACTCGATCAAATGCGGCTTTAAAATCTACAAAGAACGCATAGACTTTTTTCCTTCATTAAATTTTATATTTATAATAGCTGTAAGATTATATATGTTATCAATGGTGGAATACCCTTTGCGAAAGCCAGCTTGATATTCATTTAATATATGGTAGTTTTCTGTCCACCCCGTTATTCTCTCATTTATTGCACCCATCATGATCTTTCCTATGCAATTCATGAAAGATATACCCCTGTAATTGCTTGGTTCATTCAAATCTCCTTTTTTAAATATTGGAAAAACAACACTATGCTCGAAAATGTCAACCGAACCATCTCCATTGAGTATTTTGGTATAAGTATTTGCCAAGGAATTAAGGAAGTCGTTACTAGCATTTTTAAAAAAATCATAAGGTATTCTATCCTCCCCAGGCGCTTTGGTTTCTTTGACCTTAGCTAGAACTCGTTTTATTTCCTGCAAAGTAAATGGTTTATCAAGATCTGTAACTATACTTAAATTTGCTGCATACTGAATATTCATTGCACTGCTTGTAGGATTTAACAATGTTTCAAAATATTCTCTAAAATTTTCGGCATTTATGTGATTCCCAATGTAATTTTCTTCATTTCTTATTTCCTTAGCCAGATGCCACCATTTTTTACTGTCCGTAACCAAGTTAAGCTGTTTTTCAATATTATTGTAATAGTTTATCTTTTTCGTTTTGCAAATTTGTTGGTAACATTTGTTATTTTCAGTGTATTCTTGCTTATCGTCAGCACTTTGTGATTTTCTAAAAGAATTTAATGATTTTAAGGAATTTTCTCTGGCAATTTTACATTCTATATCGAACCATTTGTTTCTGAAATGAATTTTTCTGTTATTACATGTTGGAGACTCATACGATTTCAAGATAACTTGACTTAGATCATGTATATCTATGTTATCTTTTTGTTGTTTTAAATTGCAAAGGTTTACGTTCAATTTGGCACAATAATTTTCTTTATTTTTGGCATTCCATTTTAATTTTGGTAACAGATTTATCCTCTTTTTATCATTATTTTTTTTGGGTGCAGAAAAAGCTTAGGGTCAATTTAACAGGCAAGTGATCCGACCATATTTGATTTTCCACAGAAAAACGCTCTACAAATCTAAGCATATCAATTGGTGCCGAACACAGATCAATAACTGAATTTCCTATGGGCCCAACGAATGTTAAACACCCATCTTCGTCTCCGGAAGTTCTTCCATTTAATACTACCAAACCATAATTGTTACAAAATTCTATGAATTTTTTACCATTGGGCTTAGCGACCTTATCCATTGATTTTCGAGTTTTAAACCCTGAGTTGAATTCAGAATCAAACGTTTCTAGAGCATCTTGTTGTACTACACCAATACGAGCATTTAAATCTCCAATTATTATTGGGTTTACTATATCATTTTCCTGAAGATCGTTGTTCAAAATTTCGAATTCGTTTGCCCAGTCTGCACCCCGGATGTAAGTAGGTATTAATGTGAATTCTGTTAAATTAATTTTTATTTTAATTACATCAGTATTACCAAACGATCCAAAAACATGTTTAACACCAATTTTTTTTATAGTTTTACGTACCCAATACACATATCCTCCAATTGCTCTACCATTTATACTATTACGTGTCGCTGCTTTCCATTTCATATTATAGTTTTTGAATCTACTGTCAAATTTATTAAAAATATTTTCCTCTACATGAGTCTCTAATAAAATGAAAATATCTGCCACTTCCAAATACTCTGCCTCTTCCAAATACTCAAGTTGAATTTTGTTCTACATTCTCACTTCCGGTTACAATTAGTTTTTTTGATTTAACAAGCTATTATAAGATAAATTTATATAATCAATTTTATCCTTAAAAATAATGTTTAATACATCTTTAGCGTTTTGATTACCATTCATTAGTATTTTATTCTTATCCCAAAAAAACCATGCATTATTTATTTTCATTTGATCATTCCTAACTAATATTTTCTGTGTTTGATCTAATGATTTAAGCTGTTTTTTAAGTTTTAACATTACTTTTTTGTTCTGTTGCTTCTCAGCATTTAAATCTTTATCAATAAATATAGAACTACCTGCTAGCTTTTTTGTGTTTTTAAATATTGAATCTGCCATTTCCTCTGTCTGGAATTCCACCACAGCACAGACTTTATCCTTAGCCTCATATAACCTTCGGACACCCTTCAGAACAATATCAGAAATTTCTAATTTATCTTTGCAAACTTTTTAAATATTTTCACTTAGAACGCCTTCCTTATCAATACCTCGAAATACTACATTTTGCCTCTTACGTTTATCCACTAAGCGCATTAACTCTTTGTGGTCCACATCTCGTTCAGCTTTTAATTGCTTGACTTCGTTCCTAAGGGCTTCATTTTCTAATTTAAGTTGTCCTATTTGAGAGCAACATTCCTGCATAGTATCCTTAACTTCTTCAATATCCTGTTTTGTTGATAGATGTTTTAATTTTTCATTTAATACTGACTCAATGGAGCCATGTATTATGCTAACAATGTCAGTAAGTTGTAGATTTCCAGGGAGATTACTACTCGCTCCCTCAGCTGCCATATTTTCCGGGGATAAATTAAATGCATTTCTTTTGGGTGTTTGTGTACTGCTTGGCGTTACCAATTTACCGTCTTTGTTTATAGTGTATTGATTTTGCATGCTTAAGATATGCTACACTTTTTGTACATTTATTTATTCTGCGTTGCAAAATCAAAAAAAAACTTTTAATTGTAGTTTTTTTAAAAAATCATTAAAAGCTTTGATTTAAATGTTGCTAAGTTGTGCATTAGTTTTGACACCAGAGGTATATCTGCTATCAACATATAGATTATAGCCTGCAACATTTACTATGCAGCTGATTTTCCAATAAAATTTTTATTAATTTTTATTTACTTTTAATATTTTTGTGTTTTAAAACCACTTATTTTTATGGTTGCACGGCAATTTTACACTTCGTGTTTATGTTTTTAAGTTTCTATATTTGCTTATGTTTAACGTTTTAACGTTTAAAACTAGATGCAACTCTTTTTATTACAAAAATTTTTATTTAAATCACAGAGCTTCAAAAGTACGCCTTTACCACTAGCTTTGACAGATCTATAATCAAATGAAGTATATATTGTATTAGTAAGGATTTCCAATTTTTTTTTTTTTCATTTTAAGGAATGGAGGGCACAACATTTGACAAAATTCTTCTATACAAAAAAAATTATCGATTTTTTTTGTTTTGGTTTTTTCGTAAAAAAAAAAAATTTAAGTTTAAATAAAATATAAAAATTTAAGTTTTTGGGAATTATTGCCTTAGGAAAGACAAATTTAATTTAAACTCTCTCGAGTTTTTTTTTTTTTTTTTTTCTAGGAAAAAGTTCTATAATATTGAGGAAACTATTTCATAAATCGTTTACCAGTATAAATATTATAAATTGTTTTATAAGTATTTCCGACAAACAATTCATATATCTTAATTATTTCCATACAAATCTAATTAAACAAATTTGAAACTTTCTTATTTTGGGTGCAAATTCTAATGGTTGTAATTCTCATTAAGTATTTTTATTTACTTAAAAATTAAAAAAAGAACTAAAATTAAAAGAAACTCAATACTATTAATAAACATTTTTCACGTACTTGATAAAGATTCTTAATAAACAAAGATGAAACGATTTTTTTTAAAACTATGGGAACATCCTTAGATTTGATTGATTTTTTTTTGTAGATTTTGTAAGATATTTTTTCTATAATTTAAATACGGTTAAACTTTATATTTAACATTATTTAGGGATTTAATACATGTAAACTATTCTTGATCAATTATAATTATTATTACCTTATGACCAAATTAAAATTTATTACAGTTGAAAACTACACATTAAAATCAACCAGTAAAAATAGCAGAAAAAGCTACCAAAAACTAGTCATAAATTACATTGCAGAAAAAACTGCTAAATTGAGCTCAAATATAACTAAATATTTGTACATTCAAAAGATTTATTTTTGCTCTTCTTATCTTACTACTAAAATTTAATTTCAGCAGTTTTTTCTGCAAATTCATTTTTAACTAATTTTTAGTAGTTTTAGCAAAACAAATATTATTACTTTTTTTTCAATCAGTGTATTGAAGTGCTTAAAAACAACACCTTTAACTAGAAAAAATTTCTAATATTAGAAATTGTGCCTACATATTTTTTTTTTTTTTAATAGTGACTGGTTTAGTGGTGGTGTGCACCACTGTCATGTGACAAAATTGAAGAATTCTTCATAAGGGACCTCATTGAAAGTTGTTTTAAAAAACTACTAAAGCGATCGCAACGAGTGATAGCTCGTTGGAAAGGTATTGAATCAGGCTTTAATTGAAAAATAAAATTTTCCTAATTTTTCTCAGAAATTTACCTTTTTTCCCATGAAAATTAAATTTTCCCATGAAAATTAAATTTTCCGATTTTCCACAGAAGCTCCTAAATTTTCCGGCTAATTTTATTTGTTTTGGATTCCTCATAATTTTTGCTTTAAGAATCAGCAATAAAAAAATGGGCCCCGACTCCTTGTTTGGACAGGAGAAGAGCATTTAAGAGACCACCTTGTTCTCATTGTTTTTATATTTTTTATAATTGAATTATTTTTAATTATTTAACAAGAAAAATTAGGAAAATTTTATTTTTCAATTAAAGCCTGATTCAATACCTTTCCAACGAGCTATCACTCGTTGCGATCGCTTTAGTAGTTAAAACAACTTTCAATGAGGTCCCTTATGAAGAATTCTTCAATTTTGTCACATGTCATATGGAATTGCTCTATAGTGACTGGTTTAGTGGTGGTGTGCACCACTGTCATGTGACAAAATTGAAGAATTCTTCATAAGGGACCTCATTGAAAGTTGTTTTAAAAAAAACTACTAAAGCGATCGCAACGAGTGATAGCTCGTTGGAAAGGTATTGAATCAGGCTTTAATTGAAAAATAAAATTTTCCTAATTTTTCATGTTAAATAATTAAAAATAATTCAATTATAAAAAATATAAAAACAATGAGAACAAGGTGGTCTCTTAAATGCTCTTCTCCTGTCCAAACAAGGAGTCGGGCCCATTTTTTTATTGCTGATTCTTAAAGAAAAAATTATGAGGAATCCAAAAAAAAAATAAAATTAGCCGGAAAATTTAGGAGCTTCTGTGGAAAATCGGAAAATTTAATTTTCATGGGAAAATTTAATTTTCATGGGAAAAAAGGTAAATTTCTGAGAAAAATTAGGAAAATTTTATTTTTCAATTAAAGCCTGATTCAATACCTTTCCAACGAGCTATCACTCGTTGCGATCGCTTTAGTAGTTTTTTTTAAAACAACTTTCAATGAGGTCCCTTATGAAGAATTCTTCAATTTTGTCACATGACAGTGGTGCACACCACCACTAAACCAGTCACTATAGAGCAATTCCATATGACATGTGACAAAATTGAAGAATTCTTCATAAGGGACCTCATTGAAAGTTGTTTTAAAAAAACTACTAAAGCGATCGCAACGAGTGATAGCTCGTTGGAAAGGTATTGAATCAGGCTTTAATTGAAAAATAAAATTTTCCTAATTTTTCTTGTTAAATAATTAAAAATAATTCAATTATAAAAAATATAAAAACAATGAGAACAAGGTGGTCTCTTAAATGCTCTTCTCCTGTCCAAACAAGGAGTCGGGGCCCATTTTTTTATTGCTGATTCTTAAAGCAAAAATTATGAGGAATCCAAAAAGAATAAAATTAGCCGGAAAATTTAGGAGCTTCTGTGGAAAATCGGAAAATTTAATTTTCATGGGAAAAAAGGTAAATTTCTGAGAAAAATTAGGAAAATTTTATTTTTCAATTAAAGCCTGATTCAATACCTTTCCAACGAGCTATCACTCGTTGCGATCGCTTTAGGTCCCTTATGAAGGTCCCTTATGAAGAATTCTTCAATTTTGTCACATGACAGTGGTGCACACCACCACTAAACCAGTCACTATAAAAAAAAAAATATGTAGGTACATTATTTTTTGCTGGGCAATCGATTGAGACTATTTATTTTAAAATCGGAGAGGGGTCGTCCAAAAATTTGCCAATTTTGATCGTTTTCATATGGAATTGCTCAATACTAAAAAAACAAATTTTCTTTTTCAAAATATTCTATCGCATCTTTTAACTCTTCCAAATTATTCTACGGTTCATATTTTTCTATTGTTCGTTTTAGTTGTAGTTTTTAACAACAACAAAAATAAAAAAGTGCAATCTATTGTTAATTTACATTTTAAATAAAAAATAAATGAAATTAAAAAGAAATAAATAAAAAATATTTTCTAGTATTTGGAAATGCGTTACGGTAAAGCAATACGTTTATTTGGCTCCATACTATTCTCTATTGGCACGGTAAGTAATTGCAAACTGAAACGATTCTTTTATAGATTTTTAACAAAAGTTATTTAATTGAAAACTTGTGTTTTTTTCTTTTATTTCTTTATATTTTCATTTACAAAATCTATTGTATCAATATATAATATCTCAACCCCTTGAACAATGTGTTAACAACTCTCTTCCGGCGGATCTATGCTTGTTCATTGGTATTGTTGATGCTATACATTATTCTGGCTTTCGAATGAGTATATGGGTGTGTTTGTTTTTTATTTCCGTTTTAGCTTATATGGTTGCCCATAGTGATTTATGTACCAGCATTGGCGTTTAATCAAGGTAAAGTAATATCAATATTATGTTATAGGATTTCTTTAAGTTATTAAATTTAAGTTTTTAAATTAAAATATCAGAATCGTGTTAATGCTATAACAAAATCTATAAAACTTTAATAAACTAGATTTCGAAATAAATCTAGTAGATTTTTCATGACAGATTCCCTTTATAAAAGAAAACTGTTGCAAAATGAAGTAGTACAAAAAGATCTGAGAGTCCTATACTTTCGATTTGCTTTCTTCGTTCTTCGTTCTTTTTAGACCCTCCATCCCATAGTGCAGGAGGGTATATTCACTTTGTCAAATGTTTGTAATTCTTTTAAAAAAATTCTGGGACCCCATAAACTATATATATTCTTGATCAGCATAAATAGAGAAGTCGATATAGCCATGTCCGTCTGTCCGTCTGTCCGTCTGTCCGTCCGTCTGTCTGTGGAAACACAAAATACTCCGACAATACAGAAGAGGTACTGCTAATTTTCAGTCAAATTGTTTGTTGATATCATGAGCAGTTTTGTAGTGAAAATGATCAAAATCGGTTAACGCGTTCAAAAGTTATGAGTGAAAATGTGGGAAGACCTCTAAAAATGTTGAAGCTAATTTTAAATTATACTATTTATTTCATCATACATACATACATACGTACATTCAATGCTTATACACAAGAATATACGCAAGCAGGGATGGCTGTCAATATCGCTGAAATAACGTGACCGATTCTAACACCTTTCAACTGACTATCGTTATCGCTTAAATACCGTTACCGATATTCTTGAAATACCGTTATCCGTAAAATACCGTTACCTTAAAATACCGTTACCGAAATAATCTAACAAGATCTGAACAAAAAAACTTCTGTAAATAGATATATTTTCCCAAAGTATGATCATAAACTAGACAGTCATTTAAACTCGGGCATAATGCGGTTAAAAATTGTGGTGTGCATTAACATTACCTGAATAACTAAAATAACGTTATACTTAAAATGCCGTTACCAAAATAATTGAAAAATCTTTTTCCCTAAAATAAAGTTAAATATCTAAAATATCGTTACCGCTAAAATACCGTTAGCGAAATAAATAAAATACCGTTAACGCTAAAATACCGTTAACGCAAAAATCCCGTTACCGACATAACTGAAGTATAGTTTCCCCTAAAATACCGTTACCGAAATAAAAGAAAATAGCGTTACTACGACCAATAACCACATAGAATCGGTTACCATCATTGGTCATGATCAACACTTAAAAACAAAAAAAAAAACCCACAAAATATTGTTGTTGTTTTTTTGTTTTGTTTTTTAATACAGTATGTATGTACGTATGCATTAGTAGCAATCGCATGCAGAGTTGCCAGGTTTGACGATTTGTCGTCATTTTGATGATATTTAATACCCAAAATAACTAAATGACTATTTGACGACTTTTGCTTCCAAAATGACGATTTTTTGACAACAATTTAATATGTCAGCAAGATCTACTTATTTATCATTCTCATAAAATCGCCGGCTCGATTATTAAATTTATATTATTTCGTTAAAAATTGAAACCAAAAACATTGTTTTTTGATCGATAGCTAGCTTTTATATGCTAATATGATGTGAAATATAATTTTGCAAAAATGCAAATCCTAGAATTGAATAAAACTTAATCCAAACCGCATTTAGTTTTTTATAAACTCATTACGGGTTTAGCTTAATTTATTTTCTGAGTTTATATGTTTAGAACATTTTTTTAAATTTTTATAAAATTTTATTGGAGTTAGATTTAAATAAAAATAAAACAATTTTCATGTTAAAACACAAGGCATGGACTTTTTTTGCGAAACAAACAGATCTCTAGCCCGAATATATTTCATGTTGAAAGATGATATATATACAACTTTAAATGAAACAAAATAAATCCAAAAATAAATCCGGTGCTTAAAAAACAGGCCTAATAATATAAATAAAGTGCCAAAATTTAATAATTAAAAAATATAACATTAAGTTTGTTCGATAACACAAAAATTTGTACAAGTTTTTACTGGAAGGTGTTCGTTTAGACAAATACGCAGTAAAAACTGGTAAAAAAGAGAGAGTAAAGTGACAGTTTGATGCCAAAGAACTTACAAGTTTTTACTGGATACATTTTTGCCAGTAAGAATTTGTAAGATGATAAAAACATATGACTAAAAAAATATGCTTGTATTTGTAGTAAACAAAAACAAATATCAAATTAAATTTTAATTGTTTATGGATTTAAAGTGAAAAATATTAAATAATTAACTATGGAAGAAGTTAAAAAACATTTAAATTATTTAAATTTTAATTGTTTATGGATTTAAAGTGAAAAATATTAAATAATTAACTATGGAAGAAGTTAAAAAACATTTAAATTATTTTTGGTTGATAATTTCAATTAACTTTTTCCTTTTCCATAATGACCAGTTGATTTTTTTTTAATATTTAAAACAAGCTATTTTATCTAATTTAATAATTCCTACAAATTTTCTGTTCGTTTACTTTTTTGTAAATTTGTCTTACTATTTGTAATTTTGTTACTGAGTAGTTTTTATTGAACTTTATAGGAAAAGTAATCGAACAGACTTATTGTTAAAGAATTTCCAAATTTTGTAAAAGAATTTAATATTTAAAAAGTTGTGCCACTGAAATGTTGTTCACAGAATTATGCAGATATAAGTGATTAACAGTTCAAGTGGTAAAATTTGTTTGATTTAAAGTTGTATTTATTTGATCTTTCAACATTATATTTTTGTTATTTTATTAATTAATAATCATATAATTACAAGTTATATACTATTACCCTAACCGAGCACTAGCTACTATGGCCTTCGGCGCGTTGTAACGAAAACAGATCAGTGCCTCTGGTGGGAATCGAACCCACGACCCCCGCACTGATAAGCCAGCTCGCTACCAACTAGCCTACTGGGGCACACTGTTTCAACATTTTATAAATATGAATATCGTTGTAAAATATAATGATTTTCGAAGTTTAAACCAAAGAGAAGTGTCAAAAATCGTGTTATATTACAACGATAACACGTTAACATTTGAAATGTGAATAACATTATTGCATTTTATTTTTTATTAAAACTTTATCCCTATTCTAACAAATATATTTTATTTTGACGATTTTTCAAAATATGATGACGATTTTGACGATTTTTTCTAGTGGCAACACTGGTTATGAGTGCAAATGTGAGAAGCCCTCGAAAAATTGTTAAGCTAATTTATAAAGTATTCTTTTGTTTTCCAGATACCAGGCTTGCCATATACCTTTTTTTGTTAACCCCAACAAATCAAAAAATCACCAATTAGAAAAAAGGTGGAACAAAATAGTTTAGTTAAAATTCTTTATTTATTTGACTGCATTAACCGGAGTTGCCAGACACATTAATCGTTATCAGATCAAAAAAATATCCAGGAACAAAATCCCCGAATCCAACAACGTAAATTCATAACTTTTTTTCGTGCACTATTTTTACTTATTCTCATTCTCAACCTTTAATAAATTTGCAAGGAAACTCTTACACTCTAATTACATTTATTAAAAACCCCATTAAATTTAAATGACATTCACTTTCAGAACTTTTTTATTTAAGACATATAAGGTGCATACTTCATCTTAAAATCTTTTGATTATATGCATTTGTTTTCCTTAAAAGCCCTAATTTTTATTTGATACATACAAAAATAATCTAAATTAAAGTATTGATGTGTAAAAACCAATCGAATTTTGGGAAAATTTCTTAGGGTTCTTATTCTAGAAGTCGTAAACGAGAATTGCACAAGCAACTGAGCTGAAAAACAACAATAATTTGAAATACCAGTTTCTTTAATTTTTTGTGTCTCGAAAAAACCCTAAACACTCGAAAGATTTTCTTTTATAATTTTTGACAAACTTAGTTTCATCACACTTTCCGTTTTACTTATGTGATGTATAGTATATACACATGTGTTGTAATGTAAACGGGTATTTAATAATTATTTCATTATGTATGTCTCCGCAAGCGTATTTTTGTTCCCTTAAATTTATCTAAAATTCTGATTATTCGAAACTGTTTTTATGCGTTTGTATTCATTGCATCTCTTCTAACGATCCAAAAATATATTTTAATAATCCTTATTTCTTTCATTATTATATAGGCGAAGAGACGATTATTTTATACAAAACAACAGGCGAATTTTACAACAGTTTTTTTTAAATCATAAGGAACTATAAAAATATATATATTTTTCACTACACGTTCTTCTTTAGGTAATCAGAATAACCTTTGAATACCCACTGTTATAAGCATGCAGAATTTCAGATTCATTTTAGTAAACTTTAATTAAACATTTTTTCTTTTGTAACATCCCAAATACATTAATCAATCAGTCATATTTTGTTTTACTTATAAAAACAACATTATTTTTGTTATTTTTACAAAGAATATAGATATTAATATTGTTTGCACTTTCCCTGGTTTATGAAAACACCGAGATGGAGGGTATCCAAAAATTCGTCACAGTCGAATTTAATCTTTTTTATACCAAATTCGGCACATCGGACTTTAATGCTTCCACTTGTTTTGTTTGTTTTTTTTTTGTTTGTTATTTTATCCAATACTCAGGGGATGCCCCCTACTCATGCAGTGCATTGTATTGATCAGGAAAATAGGGTATGGGAAGGAGGAAAGAGGGAGTAGTGTGTGTGGATATTTGGTTTAAAATTTTCTAAATTGTAAGTAACAGGGAAGACTTCTGCGGGAAGTTTGTTCCACATACGAATGGTTCGACTTAAAAACGAATTTTCTCTGTAATGCGTTGTGCGAAACACAGGACAATCAACTACAAACGGATGTGCGCTACTAGATAAGCGAGTACACCGAATAAAAACTCGGGCTCGTGGAATAAGTTCACTTATCTCAGATGAGGATCTCACATGGTAATATCGATAGAAAAGTGTCACACAACCCACATTCCGACGATGCTCCAATGAATCAATAGAGTTGGATACACTACTGTCATTACTAAGCTTCACCGCCCTCCTCTGAACATGGTCCAGAAGCTACAGAATATACAGTGGATCCCCTGCCCATATATGAGAGTTCTATTCCATTTTCGGCCGGATATAGCTGGTATAAATAGTAAGGAGATCGGGTGGAGTGAAGTAAGTATTGCACCGTTTCAGAAAACCAAGACACTTGAATCCCTCTTTCGACACTTGAAATACGTGCTTATTCCAACAGACATCACTTGTACCCAAGTGAAGAGTTTTTGTGCTACATATTTAAATTTAAAAAAAAATATAGCTTTCCTAAAGAAGTTTGGTGCGTCAGAGTTAACCCCCCAAAGTGTTGCAACCTAAACGTTAGTTTTAGTAAAATCAATTTTATAAAAAAAATATTCTATAAATATCCAGAAAAGACTACCAGCTTCTGGATATTTCAAATTGAATACAAAAAAGATTTTGAAGCACATATCAACAGCATGAAGAACATACATAGTTTTAAAACGCATACCATCAACATAAACAAATATTTCCTTAATCATATTTATATCACCAATAACTAAAATGCACGGCTGCCAAAACGGTCTATTGGAATTTATATGCCGTATTTTATCCTGCATTTCTTCATTCGTATTTGAAAATATTGCAAATGCTCCTAATGAGTCTTTAACACTAAATTTTCTTGAGGTTTTTCCTCCACACTTGTTTGGGGACAGCAGCAGTCGATGCAAATTCAAAAGTAATATTATCTCTCTTGTATCTATTGAAATCATTAAAAAAAATATAAATTTAAATTCGAAAAATAATTTAGTTATTAATGAAAATAAAATAGCTGATCTGTACCACGGATGTTAAAGTTGGTACAATTGTACTTTTTTGGTACATTTTGACCTTCTACAGTACCGTAGTACTACCGCGACTCATTTGGTACAATTTAAAAATTTTTAATTTTCCTCTTTTTGAATTTTTAGTACAGAAAACAAATTGTTATTGTGTCCTTTTTCATTGCATTTATTCCTTTTATGTAATGAGCGCTAAAAATATATGCGACCATATCCGCCAGATTTGACGATTTATCATCATTTTGAGGATTTTGTAGATTTTTTTTTTTAAATATCGGAAATTTTACGATTTTTCACAAAATTTATCTGGCAGGTCTGTATGCGACTGGTATTGTGTTGTACACTCATAATAATCCATGCATTAAAATACGAAATTATCGTCAAAACTACAAAAAATTTCGTACAATGTACAAATTTTCGTTTATTTTACAAAAAATTTGGTTATTTTGACATTTTTTCGTAATTTTACGCATAGATTATTATCAGTGTATAGAGCTCTTACATATATTTACACTTGGTGCAGCCAAACTTCACTTTTATTTTGAATTTATCAAAATTCTGAAGCAGTGAAAATTAAATTATATTATTGTTAAAGAAATGAAAGAAACAATCTTATATAAAATTTTGCGAAGCTTTCACAACCAAAGTCAACTTTAATAAAGAAGTATTAATGTGGTTCCATAAATTTACTCCTAAAAATGTTATTTCAGGTGAAACAAGTAGTATTGTAAATCCTCTAGTAAAACTGTTCCCGAATGAAATTGCAAATTTTGATTCAATAAATAATCCTTTTAGAGCTTTAGCTGATGTTGAGCAACTGAAGTCGTTAAAAAATTAAAACATTTGTAGTTTTTGGTCGGTAGTAGCTAATTTTCAAAATGAACTGAATGTCAATATGTTTCCTGACATTTCCAGAGTCGTTGGTGGAATTTAGTCCATTCCACACTCGTCTGCAAATGTGGAAACAGTTTTTTCTTTTCAAAATATAATAAAAACTAAGGAAAGAAACGGACTACATCTGCAAACATTATCAAGTCTCATACAGACAAAGGATTGGTTAAGATCGACAAATTCATGCTGCTATGATGTAAAAATTCCAAATAGTTTATTAACTAAACAAATAATTCCATGATTTTGATCTCATATATTCATAAGCCTTTTTTGTACCTTATTTTATTCATACATATAATGTATGTTATTGTTAAGTTCTGTTTTTTTTTGTGTATAAGTGAATTTTTATGTACTTTTTTTGTTGTTTTAATAAATAAAAAAAAAAAATGGTACCGCGAAGGTCCAAAAAGTACAATTTTTTTTGGAGGTTGGTACAAAATTGAAAACTCCATTGTACACACAAAAATTTTATAAGTAGATTCGACCGAAAATTTAACTTAAAACAAGAGTTTATTTAAGCAACACGAAATATTAATTAAATGAGAATATGCAAAAACTCAACACAAATTTTAAACTTTTTTTGAGTGTGAAACTTTATTAAAGCCTTTTTAAATTTGCAAAACGAAAAACTACCACGTTTTGTGCAAAAAAAAAAAAATTATTAATTACGGTCTTGCTAACTTTCTTTTCACTTATGCCATTCAAATTGATTCCATTCCTAGATTTCGCTGGAATTGTTTTCTTTAATAGAACGTCGATTTTTTCTGAATATAAAGCCCAATTGTCATGAATGTTTTCAGGGTGCGTATGCTTTATAGAAAATTCAATGTCAAACTGAAATTTAATGGAGTTAATAAAATATTCATAAATTCTTTCAAGCATTTTTCCATGCGAATTGAATTTTTTTTCTGTATGTTCTGGCCAAAGTTTTAATATTTCTTCAGCTGTTTTGCATTTCTCGATTTGGGAAAATCTATATTCACAGCATTTTCTCCAGTAATCAAAATATTCATGTTCTTCAAGTTTATCGTCTTTAAGCGAATTTCTTATTGATTCATAATCTTCTTCAGGAACTAAAAACAAATTAAAAAACTTTTTATAGCTTGCCAATTTTATTTTTAGGGGTTACAATCCCGTTTTTGTTTTTTCATATTATATCGTTATATTTAAAATTAATTGTGTCTATAATTACAATAGTATCAAATTAAAGCATTATTGATAACACTCTTACTGGTAAATAGTATTTTGGAAAAAAAAAATGATTACAATTTGAAAAACTAGTTTTAAAAATTGTAATATTTGTTGCCTGAAGAAGTCACCCAATGTGGAGACGAAATATTGGAAATAAATAATTAATAAATTAATGATCTTATGCTCGTTTAAACCAAGAAGAATAAAATAAAAGAAGATCGAAGAAAGCTTAACATGTTAAGTTTTTAAATCGCATTTAAGCCATAAAAAGTGAGATTGGGCAGCTAAAACTACATAGCGAAAGTTCATTTAAAACTAGGCTTCTTGTCGGGATACCTCATTTGTAGGGTTCTTTATAATGTTAACATTTTTTTTTTTTATAATGTTAACATTTTTCTTTATAATGTTAACATTTTTTATTTCAGATCGGCTTTAACTTATTTAAAACAAACAAGTGGAAGCATTAAAGTCCGATGTGCCGAATTTGGTATAAAAAAGATTAAATTCGACTGTGACGAATTTTTGGATACCCTCCATCTCGGTGTTTTCATAAACCAGGGAAAGTGCAAACAATATTAATATCTATATTCTTTGTAAAAATAACAAAAATAATGTTGTTTTTATAAGTAAAACAAAATATGACTGATTGATTAATGTATTTGGGATGTTACAAAAGAAAAAATGTTTAATTAAAGTTTACTAAAATGAATCTGAAATTCTGCATGCTTATAACAGTGGGTATTCAAAGGTTATTCTGATTACCTAAAGAAGAACGTGTAGTGAAAAATATATATATTTTTATAGTTCCTTATGATTTAAAAAAAACTGTTGTAAAATTCGCCTGTTGTTTTGTATAAAATAATCGTCTCTTCGCCTATATAATAATGAAAGAAATAAGGATTATTAAAATATATTTTTGGATCGTTAGAAGAGATGCAATGAATACAAACGCATAAAAACAGTTTCGAATAATCAGAATTTTAGATAAATTTAAGGGAACAAAAATACGCTTGCGGAGACATACATAATGAAATAATTATTAAATACCCGTTTACATTACAACACATGTGTATATACTATACATCACATAAGTAAAACGGAAAGTGTGATGAAACTAAGTTTGTCAAAAATTATAAAAGAAAATCTTTCGAGTGTTTAGGGTTTTTTCGAGACACAAAAAATTAAAGAAACTGGTATTTCAAATTATTGTTGTTTTTCAGCTCAGTTGCTTGTGCAATTCTCGTTTACGACTTCTAGAATAAGAACCCTAAGAAATTTTCCCAAAATTCGATTGGTTTTTACACATCAATACTTTAATTTAGATTATTTTTGTATGTATCAAATAAAAATTAGGGCTTTTAAGGAAAACAAATGCATATAATCAAAAGATTTTAAGATGAAGTATGCACCTTATATGTCTTAAATAAAAAAGTTCTGAAAGTGAATGTCCTTTAAATTTAATGGGGTTTTTAATAAATGTAATTAGAGTGTAAGAGTTTCCTTGCAAATTTATTAAAGGTTGAGAATGAGAATAAGTAAAAATAGTGCACGAAAAAAAGTTATGAATTTACGTTGTTGGATTCGGGGATTTTGTTCCTGGATATTTTTTTGATCTGATAACGATTAATGTGTCTGGCAACTCCGGTTAATGCAGTCAAATAAATAAAGAATTTTAACTAAACTATTTTGTTCCACCTTTTTTCTAATTGGTGATTTTTTGATTTGTTGGGGTTAACAAAAAAAGGTATATGGCAAGCCTGGTATCTGGAAAACAAAAGAATACTTTATAAATTAGCTTAACAATTTTTCGAGGGCTTCTCACATTTGCACTCATAACCAGTGTTGCCAGGTTTGCAGAGCATAAAAACGACAAATTTTCTAGAAAAAATCGTCAAAATCGTCATCATATTTTGAAAAATCGTCAAAATAAAATATATTTGTTAGAATAGGGATAAAGTTTTAATAAAAAATAAAATGCAATAATGTTATTCACATTTCAAATGTTAACGTGTTATCGTTGTAATATAACACGATTTTTGACACTTCTCTTTGGTTTAAACTTCGAAAATCATTATATTTTACAACGATATTCATATTTATAAAATGTTGAAACAGTGTGCCCCAGTAGGCTAGTTGGTAGCGAGCTGGCTTATCAGTGCGGGGGTCGTGGGTTCGATTCCCACCAGAGGCACTGATCTGTTTTCGTTACAACGCGCCGAAGGCCATAGTAGCTAGTGCTCGGTTAGGGTAATAGTATATAACTTGTAATTATATGATTATTAATTAATAAAATAACAAAAATATAATGTTGAAAGATCAAATAAATACAACTTTAAATCAAACAAATTTTACCACTTGAACTGTTAATCACTTATATCTGCATAATTCTGTGAACAACATTTCAGTGGCACAACTTTTTAAATATTAAATTCTTTTACAAAATTTGGAAATTCTTTAACAATAAGTCTGTTCGATTACTTTTCCTATAAAGTTCAATAAAAACTACTCAGTAACAAAATTACAAATAGTAAGACAAATTTACAAAAAAGTAAACGAACAGAAAATTTGTAGGAATTATTAAATTAGATAAAATAGCTTGTTTTAAATATTAAAAAAAAATCAACTGGTCATTATGGAAAAGGAAAAAGTTAATTGAAATTATCAACCAAAAATAATTTAAATGTTTTTTAACTTCTTCCATAGTTAATTATTTAATATTTTTCACTTTAAATCCATAAACAATTAAAATTTAAATAATTTAAATGTTTTTTAACTTCTTCCATAGTTAATTATTTAATATTTTTCACTTTAAATCCATAAACAATTAAAATTTAATTTGATATTTGTTTTTGTTTACTACAAATACAAGCATATTTTTTTAGTCATATGTTTTTATCATCTTACAAATTCTTACTGGCAAAAATGTATCCAGTAAAAACTTGTAAGTTCTTTGGCATCAAACTGTCACTTTACTCTCTCTTTTTTACCAGTTTTTACTGCGTATTTGTCTAAACGAACACCTTCCAGTAAAAACTTGTACAAATTTTTGTGTTATCGAACAAACTTAATGTTATATTTTTTAATTATTAAATTTTGGCACTTTATTTATATTATTAGGCCTGTTTTTTAAGCACCGGATTTATTTTTGGATTTATTTTGTTTCATTTAAAGTTGTATATATATCATCTTTCAACATGAAATATATTCGGGCTAGAGATCTGTTTGTTTCGCAAAAAAAGTCCATGCCTTGTGTTTTAACATGAAAATTGTTTTATTTTTATTTAAATCTAACTCCAATAAAATTTTATAAAAATTTAAAAAAATGTTCTAAACATATAAACTCAGAAAATAAATTAAGCTAAACCCGTAATGAGTTTATAAAAAACTAAATGCGGTTTGGATTAAGTTTTATTCAATTCTAGGATTTGCATTTTTGCAAAATTATATTTCACATCATATTAGCATATAAAAGCTAGCTATCGATCAAAAAACAATGTTTTTGGTTTCAATTTTTAACGAAATAATATAAATTTAATAATCGAGCCGGCGATTTTATGAGAATGATAAATAAGTAGATCTTGCTGACATATTAAATTGTTGTCAAAAAATCGTCATTTTGGAAGCAAAAGTCGTCAAATAGTCATTTAGTTATTTTGGGTATTAAATATCATCAAAATGACGACAAATCGTCAAACCTGGCAACTCTGCATGCGATTGCTACTAATGCATACGTACATACATACTGTATTAAAAAACAAAACAAAAAAACAACAACAATATTTTGTGGGTTTTTTTTTTTGTTTTTAAGTGTTGATCATGACCAATGATGGTAACCGATTCTATGTGGTTATTGGTCGTAGTAACGCTATTTTCTTTTATTTCGGTAACGGTATTTTAGGGGAAACTATACTTCAGTTATGTCGGTAACGGGATTTTTGCGTTAACGGTATTTTAGCGTTAACGGTATTTTATTTATTTCGCTAACGGTATTTTAGCGGTAACGATATTTTAGATATTTAACTTTATTTTAGGGAAAAAGATTTTTCAATTATTTTGGTAACGGCATTTTAAGTATAACGTTATTTTAGTTATTCAGGTAATGTTAATGCACACCACAATTTTTAACCGCATTATGCCCGAGTTTAAATGACTGTCTAGTTTATGATCATACTTTGGGAAAATATATCTATTTACAGAAGTTTTTTTGTTCAGATCTTGTTAGATTATTTCGGTAACGGTATTTTAAGGTAACGGTATTTAACGGATAACGGTATTTCAAGAATATCGGTAACGGTATTTAAGCGATAACGATAGTCAGTTGAAAGGTGTTAGAATCGGTCACGTTATTTCAGCGATATTGACAGCCATCCCTGCTTGCGTATATTCTTGTGTATAAGCATTGAATGTACGTATGTATGTATGTATGATGAAATAAATAGTATAATTTAAAATTAGCTTCAACATTTTTAGAGGTCTTCCCACATTTTCACTCATAACTTTTGAACGCGTTAACCGATTTTGATCATTTTCACTACAAAACTGCTCATGATATCAACAAACAATTTGACTGAAAATTAGCAGTACCTCTTCTGTATTGTCGGAGTATTTTGTGTTTCCACAGACAGACGGACGGACAGACGGACAGACGGACATGGCTATATCGTCTTCTCTATTTATGCTGATCAAGAATATATATAGTTTATGGGGTCCCAGAATTTTTTTAAAAGAATTACAAACATTTGACAAAGTGAATATACCCTCCTGCACTATGGGATGGAGGGTCTAAAAATAAAAAGTATTGAGCAAAAAAAATAGCGCGTTATTCTTTAAATTTAATTCTACTGAACAGTTAGGCTACTACTTACTAGATTCAAAATCTGTGTTATTTGTTGAAGAATCTTTTGTTGTGGAAACTTGTAAAGCTTTCTTTCACTTTATTTTTACTGTTGCATACTTTAGCATAAATACGTCCTCTGTTATAAGTACGATAATATTCCTTGAAATTAAAAATGAGATAATAATGTGTAAGAATAATTTTTTACTTACAAGTTTTTCACTAGGAAATTGATTTAATATCTTATTTGCCAGACGATAGCTGTCTCCCAAAGAAATTGATAAATCCATGTCTTCGATGTATTTTGCTATTAAGTTAATAAGGACCTTTCTTTGTGCTTCTTTAAACCAATGATGCTGATTATAGTATTCAAGTAAACCTGAACCTGTGTTCGAATTAAGTATATCATTAAGGTCAATATTTGATTCACTGTTGGTTTCATCTGAAAAAGCTGATAGTTCTGATCTGATTTTTTTATTTGCGTTACTGAAACCAGCCAAAGGTTGTTTTATTTCCATTCGCCAAGACTCCAAACAATGCTCAAATAATATTACTGGACCAATTGGAACATCTGTGAGTACTTTCTCTATGTGATGAGGTTATGTTCGCTATGTTCTCCATGACGCTATGTTCTCCAACGACTTCGTTGGGGATTTGTACACTCTCACGATTACTGCAAACAGGTGGAATATTCCACATTTGTATAATTCACTTTTATATTTTTGTTTGAATAGCAATAAATTTACTTTAAATACAAAACCTTTATCACCCCACGCCAGCGTAAGACTAAATTTTATGGCTTGTTTTCTAACATAATGAGCAAAATAGATACAACATTATCTTTTATTCACACAACTTATGTTCAATGTTGCACCGTTATGTTCAATGTTGCTTGTCAGTGCTTTTTTTTTTTGCATTTTATGTGTTTATCGTGCCCGGTTATTTTTTTAATTTTAATTATACTGATTATTGAGGTTTCTATTATTTCCTAAAGTGTTCATTATTTGTACATGATTATTTGTACAACCTTGTATATTTTTTCTAGTTTTCTTTTAACTCATAATCCGTCATAGATCAGCTGGACATTTTTTAACTAAACATTGCAGACATTTCGAAAAAATATTCATTAAGTAAATTTTGCAATTTTGTTTGCCTTAGAGCACCTTGTATTTTAAAGCAACAAAAGTTGTAACTTTGACAGGATGCAAATCATAGACGGTTAAAGATATTTTATAAATTTACATTTTGAATAATTTAGTGCACAAATCTTTATTCTTTATTTTTGTGTGCTGACAACATTAATGCTGCATTATTTAATGCTTCAAAGAAGGCATTTAATTTGTAATTGCTTTATTGTATGCGAGACGGTTAAGCGCTATTTTGGAAGCAAACTGTTTGCTGCGCAGTATAAAGTACTAGACTTCTTTATGTTTTTAAATAATTTGTGAAAAAGGTCAAAAATTAATTTTTTCAAATAATTATTTAGCAACTGTGGGAAGCAATTTTGCAAAAAAAATTTATTCGCGATTGAAACAAAGTTGTAGAATTATTTAATGATTTTTAAACCATTTAATTATCTTTATCCAGTTAAAAAATTTATTAGTTTAAGTTTTATTTCGCCTTAAGGTCGCCTATATTTATTTAATTAATTTGCAATTTTTCACATTTTTTAAATATTTTTATTAAATTTCGGAAAATATATATTTTATAAAAATAAATAATAAAATTGTGTATATCACAAATTGTGTTTTTTTTTTTTAATAATTTGCTTTAAATTTTTTTTTATCAATATGTAAGTGCATTTTAATTTTTCTTTCTTGCCGTTTTCAAACTGCTGACCGCGTTTTTTTTTAACACAGAGGTTGACAACACCTTTAAAATGTCTGTACATATATTTTATGAAGCCGTTCTTAAAATAAAGGAACATGTATTTGTTATGTATGATAGAATCATAAAATAAAGTAGGGAATTGTAGAAACATATTTAAGTTATGAAACTAACATAATATTTATGAATTTGTACGTATTAAATATGATTTTATTTTTTATGGACAAAATTCATAACGATTATGATGCAATAGATTGAAAAATAATGGGAAACTAGGAACACTTCATAAATAGTAAATTTCATAAAAAGTATGTACCTTTAAAAATAAGAACTTCTTCATAAAAAATTAGAATTTTATTTTTTTTGTGTGTAAAAGTTATGTAACAAAAAGATTCCTTTCCTGGGTTAAAAACGATTGCGATGAAATTTGATTATGTTATAAAGAATCAAAAATTAACACACCCGGGTTTTTTTAGCTGCCCGGTCTCTCATTTAGGAGTTAAAAAGTGGGGTCAAATATGACCCAATTTTTTGTGTTTTGTGTTTTTTTTTTCATATTTCTTCCAAAGAAACTATACATAGGGTGTTTTTTGTACAGTTCTGGAACGTTAAGTTGGCAACACTTTTTTAACTGGCTGCTATTTTGTCAGCTGTCAAGTCATTTATGTTTAGTTTGGTTTGGCATTTTAACATGAATAGACTGACACGTCTGAACAACGCTTCCAAATTGTGCAAATTTATTTTGAAAATCATGGTTCTGTTCGAAATACGTATAATTTTGTTTAGCGATGAAGCTCACTTTTGGTTAAATGGATACGTCAATAAACAAAACTGCCGTTTTTGGAGTGATGATAATCCTTAAGTGTATGTTGAGACACCGTTACATCGAAAAATAAAACTGACTGTTTGGTGTGCTTTATGGGCTGTTGGTATCATTGATCCGTGCTTCTTTAAAAACGATGCTGTTCAGAACGTTGCAGTCAATGGCGACCGTTATACAGTCATGATTGCTGACTTTTTCGTTCATCAATTGAACAACCATGATGTGCAGGAGCTGTGATTATAACATTGACTCGTGCCACAATTGATTTATTGATTTATTGAAGGAAATGTTTGGTAAACGCAAATTTTCAGGTTTCGGACCCATGAATTGGTCTCACAGACGGTGCGATTTAACGCCTCTGGACTATTTTCTGTGGGGATATGTAAAGTCGCTAGTCTACGCCGATAAGCCCCAAACTATTGGCCACTTGGATGACAACATTCGCCTCGTTATTGCCAATATAGGGACACACATATTGGAAAAAGTCATAGAAAATTGGAACTCCAGATTAGACTACGTCCGAGCCAGCCGTGACGGCCATATGCCAGAAGTAATATTTGAATTATAATGCCAGAAGATTATCTTTCGAATAAAGTAAATTTCATGTCAATTTAAAAAATTCTTCTTTGTTTTATTTTATTTCAAAGTTCTATACTTCTATAAAAAACACCCTTTACATAAAAATTTAATTTTTAAGATAATATTAAACCTTTAAGTGCGTACAAAGCATCAAAGTTTCAATTTTAATTGATTATAACACCACTACACCCAGAAAACGGACTCGGTAATAGCAACCGTATTTGTAGCCAATCGAATGATTCTGTTGAATCTAGTGAATTTTTTAGTTATTATCACCAATTTTCTATTGACTGAATCGAAATTCTGTTATTATGACAGAATTGTTGTTGTTTCAATCCAATGATTGTTATCACAACCGAGAAATTTGTTACATTTGTATTTGGTCGCAATGATGTCTCCACTGTGAATCGTAAATTATTTGCTCCATGTATTCGTCGTTTTATAAAATCCAAGGAATACATGAGCGTGGAAAATAATGAAAAATCTGTGATACTAATTAATTAAAGGATTTTAGTCTATAAGAAAATGTGATTGTTTTAATATTTTTTATGTTTAAAAATTTTATTTTTGTAAAAGACTCTCTGGTATTTGGAAAGTCAATAAAAGAAAGTATTTTAAGAGAAATTATTGCATTTTTTTTTGTGCAGCGAGCACGCAGTGAAAAGAGCATTATGTTATGATAGTTTAGGAGTATGTACAGTAGTTTTCCGATTTAACGAACCATCAGTTTAACGAATTCGGGATTTAACGAACTCATAAAAATTTTGAATCGAGTACCTTATATTACGAACACCGTAACTTTGTACTGTAATTTTGTACTCGATATAACGAATAAATACAAAATTAGAGTCTTAAGTATAGAATGAGATGCAAATACAAAGATTTCCGCAAACAATATGCAAAAGCAATGGACATATAGAAAAAGGGGATTCCCAACGATGTTCTGGCTGCGTTTTCTGTGTTTACTTTTGGAGTTTTTAGCATTCTTGTACGATCGTTTGTGGTGTAAACATTAGAAAACATGGGAAATAAAAAACTAAATAGTACTCGGCTTAACGAATTTTTCAATTTAACGAACAGGGCTGACATTATATAGTTCGTTAAATCGAAAAACAACTGTATAATGTAATGGTTGAAAAACGCTACATAATCAGAATGTCTACAAGATTGCAATGCTTTCAGATTGATCAAAAAAAATTTCCACTTGATAATAATAATTATTTTAGATCTCATTTTTCTCGAAAACTAAGCATCGCAGAGCAAAAAGAGCATCTCGGAAAACTTTTACTACATTTGTAAAATTGTTTTCTTCAAAAACCGCCTAATAATCGCATATAAATTAAATTGAGACGGAGGAGATGAGAAAAATTAACAAAAATCTAAAAATAAAATATTTGTGTTTGTTAGTGTGGGTCACTTCTGAATATAATATTCAATAACAGAAAAGCTAATAGGAAAGAAAACTGCAATTTAGCTGCATTACATTCGAGGCCATACTTGGGTATGATCGCTAAACGGTCATGACTTGGTATTGTTACGATTGTAACGTAAGAAGAAGCGCAGGTTTGATTCTTACAGCCGGCAGGTTGTTGAAAAATTTATCAAATAGAGACAATCTGACAATTATAAGACTCAAATAATAATACAATTTAAATGGAAAATCACTGATGACTCCAATCCATAAAAAGGTAGAAACTAGTCTAGTCAGATTTAAAAATTAATAGTGTTTATAATTTTTTTTTTTTACAGAAAAACGTTTATTCTTCTTCTTCTTCTTAACCTTAGCCTTTCTAAAATTAAAAAAGGTTTTTTTTACATTTTTTTTTTGCGATTCGTATCAATTTTTTCTAATGTTGTCGTTTCTTCTCAAATTTGGAATTTTTTTTTTTTGGCGATTTTCTAAGTTTCAACGATTTTTTTTTTCAATTTTAGTGATTTTACTGATGGTGGCGATTTTTTTTTCAATTAAAGCTATTTTTGGAATTTTAGAAATTTTTCCTGATCTTGGCGATTTTTTTCGAGTTTGGCAATTTATTTCCATGCAGTGCATACTTAAATTAAGGGAATTTAGCAAAAAAATTTAGTGGTAAATTGAACAAAAAAGTTAATTCCCTACAGAATCAAACAAAAAATGGGATTTAAACAAAAATATTAATTCTATAAGGGAATTAAGCGAAAATTAAATGATATTTTGGTAAACTATATTGACCTTTTTCTATTGGTTATTAAGATTTTTAGAACAATCTGAAATAAGCTTCTAGAAGGCCACTTCTAAATATAAAAAGACTATTTATTTAATTTTGCTGAATAAAATTGTCCTGATAAGCACATTAATAGTGTGGACGACAACTAGATTGAAAGATATACGCAAAATGAAGCAGATGTCGCGGCATGTCAAGATGTAGTAGAGAAGAGGAAAATGATACTAAAAAGTACAACTCTAATAAGACATATAAAAAAATCAACCATGGAAGACTTTTGTATCTCTTTTTTATACATAAAACAAAATTGAGGATTAAAACAACTTAAATTTTGCGTTGTCACCGGCTTGTGAAAATAATTGTCTATTAATAAAACAAAAGACAAAAGAAAATATTTAAATTTTATATGTTTTCCTATAATAAATGTTAATAGATTAATAATCTAGTGTGGTCAAATTGGAAACAAACATATACAGACATGTAGACAGAGTAAAGCGAAAGACAAAGACACACATCTTAGGTAGATTTTTATGGTTCCTTTTTCGTATTGCAAAAAAGGGTTGTTTTTTTCGTTTCGTTTGTTTTTGTTTATTTTTTCGTTTCGTTTCTATAATTATCTTCGGCAGTTGCGTTCTTTAAAAGAAAGCATCATTTAGACAACCATTGATGTAAGTAGTTCAAAGAAAATTTTTGTTATGTTATATATATTTATTTCTATATATTTTCAGATATGTAATTAATTCATGTCGTCAATGTGGGAAAATGAAAATTTTAATATTTCGTAATTATTGTAAATTATTTTTAAAAGAATCACAAAAATATGTTTTATGATTTTCAGCAAATATATTAACTAAATTACAATTTTTTTACAATTTTTTGCGTTTTTTCAGTCTACTAAAATTCAGCAAAAAATTTATTAATTTTTAGCAAGGCTTTTTTATTTCTAATCTACTAAGTGTTAGCAAAACTTTTGCTGAATCTACTAATTTTGTTTCTAAAAATCAGCTCGCTGATTTTCAGCAAAAGATTTTGCTGACATTATAAATTTTTTTGCTAGCACCCTCCTGACTAATATTTTGCTGACTCAGCAAAATTTTTTTCTTACTTTACAAACTTTTTTTTTTGAGTGTAGTTAGTCAATTTTCACATTAAAATTTCTTCAGTTATTGAACGGCTTTACAACATAAAAAAAATATCGGAAAAATAGACATGGGTATTAATCAAGGTGTGGAATCGGAGAATAATCGGGAAGACCGGGTACTAACAGCTGAATATAATATATTATCTATAATTTTAAAAGTACTTGAACAGGCTTTCCAAAGATACCAGTTTTATGTAGATCCGATAAGTCCCTTTTAAGATAATCGCTAAACTCTATTTCAACTTTGAAGAGAGAGATACCAACATTTAATTAAGTGTTCAATTTTTAGTGGATGTACAATTTTGGAGTCATTTCGGTTTATTTTGTTTATGGAAAAAATTCAATATTTTCGATATTAACAGCTAGTGTCCGACCTAAGATTTCGACCAAAAAACGATATTTTGTATTTGGAGACAATATGGACAAATTTTGATATTGAAAATATATTTGTTGAGCCGTTTTAATTCGATTTTGAGTAAAAAATTTAAGGACATAGATGAAGTTTAGCTTTAAAGTTAAATAATCGGCCGCCGAAGTTTTTCCGATTTAGCGAAACGTTTGACAACCAAATATTGAATTCATTGCTTAACTACGAACTTTGCTTTAAATTTGATACCCAAAATCGCATCTAATAAGCCCAATAAACATTTTTGCATATGTCAAATTTGTTCATATTGCTTTAAAATACCGACACGAAGAATTTTCTGGCCGAAGTTATCGTTCGGACACTATTGACATCCCATGTTTTTTTAACATCTTTAATATAGCAATGCAAACTCAAATTCCTCAAGAATAATTTTTGATCCTAAATTGTTTTATTTTGTATATCGCTTAGTTTTCGAGAGAATTGCAAAATTTGAATTTTGTAAATTCAAATAAGGTTTTTTGCGAAAAGTGCTCGATCGAAGATTTTGCAAAAATATTATGAAATAACCCAAATACATAATCAAGTAAAACATGTTTGATGTTTGTGCTTTTGGGTTAAATCCTTTTTCCGAAGCGCATGCTTTGTTATCTGGAAATAAAAATTATTGAATATTTTTAATTAATTTGATGAATATTTGGTATTGGCAAAATCTCTAGAAAACTTGATCGATTTTATTATAGGACAATTCTCTTAGTGTAATATATTTCATTTCTTAGATGGCTCAAGCTGATGATCAGCTACCCACCATATTAGTAATGCGCATATTGGGTTCAGTGCCTGGTTTACCTGCCCTTTTTGTTGCCGGCGTATTTAGTGCTGCTTTAAGTTCGTTATCGACCGGTCTTAATTCAATGGCCTGTGTAATATCCGAAGATTTGGTTAGACCAGTTGTTACATTAAAGGAAAAACAAACTGCATTTTTTTTAAGATTCATAGTGGCTTTCTTTGGCCTTGGTTGCATAGGTCTAGTGTTTATAGTTGAAAAAATGGGCACAGTACTGCAGCTGGCAACTATGACGGGTGCAGTAACCATGGGACCAATACTGGGGTTTTATACTGCTGGTATTTGTATGCCTTGGATAAAGGAGAAGGTAAGAAAATATTGAGGAAATTTTGTTCAAATAAATATTCCGATAATTGTTAAAGCTACAGCTGTAATTTTTTTTGTGCTTTAAAATGTGACAGTAAATGTCTACCATGTAAAAAACCCGGATTTTGATAAAAACTGTGTATTATTAATTACATATAAAAAGGTGTCCGTCGATGTCCGTCTGTCATTTGAAACCTTAACTACTCCGCCAATATAGAAGGGCGGTTGCTAGTTTTTAGTCAAATTGTTTATTAATATTATAAGCAATTTGGTATTAAAAATGAATAGAATCAGTTCAAGAGTGCAAAAGTTAAGAGTGAAAATGGAAAGTCACTTCAAAAATGTTCATACCTAAATTGGTATTAAAGTTATTTTAATTACGTCGCCATTGTATGAGTAATACAAGTTTAGCATTGAAAATAATAATAAATTATATATCGACTCTAAAAAAAAGCAAAATTTTAGTTTTTCAGTAAATTCCAGTCACATTTTTTTTGCGATTATAACTATATTTTTTTTTATCAAATTGTGAAATATTTTTTAGACATATGTTTTGCAGAAATTTATTCGCAAATTTTTTTGCCACTATTTGTTTCACCGAAAATATGTCGATTGCTAATAACGCTAAATATTTTTTGTTCTGCGAAATTTAATTTTCACGAAATTTATTTTTTCTGATTTTGTTTTGAGATTTTTCGCAATATTTATTTTTGCGAAGTTTCTTTTTCGTAAAGTTTTTTTCCGCTAATTTTTTTTTTGGTCCAAAATGTTGTTTGCTTAATCTTTTTATTGCGAAATATTTTTTAGCATTTTCTTTTCGGCAAATTTATTCGAAACTTTTATTTTTGACAAAAAGAGTATCGACTGTAAAAAACGCTTACTATTTTTTCCAGCACAATTTAGTTTTCACGAAATTTATTTTTTTCTGAAATTGTTCGCCAAATTTTTTTCCCCGCGAAATTTTTTTCGACCAAATGTAATATTGAGAAATATTTTTAGTCATTTGTTTCGCAGAAATTTTGTTGATTCTTCGATTTTCGCGGAATTCTTGTTTTATTTTTAATTTATCCCCTTTTTTCATATTTTTCTTCTTATTTACGTATTTGGCAATAATTATCGGGGTTGGCTACTAATTAGCTGATTACTACAGTTATGTATATCAAGACCGAAATAAAATTTTTAGAAAAGGGATTCTATTAAACACACATTCTAATGTGTCTTCTTATATAATCGGCTTTTTATCGCTATTTTAACGGTTTGATTTTCAATATCTCAACCTTAAGTTAAAATAACGCTAAAATACCGAAATGCCGAATTTTTAGTGGAATTTTGTAAATAAAGGGCCCGCGAAATAACTTTTTTTTTTGAAAATGCTATATAAAAAAACTACTGAATATTTGCTCAAATTTATTTTTTTATATGAAAGTAAAGAGTCCGCCATCTAACGTTTTTTTTTTTTCAACTAGTACTTATTTCGTGAATGGTAACACTTAGCTCATGTCTGATTTGACAGATAATTAGTTTTATCCTTCCGCTGAACGAATATGGTTGTGTATACGCTTGAACAACGCTGGGAAATATTGCGACATTACTTTGAAAATTATGGTAATGTTGCAGAATGTGTGCGAAAATTCGTCCTGTTTTTGAAGATCGTATTATCAGCCGCAGAGCTGATGTCGTTTAGCCACCTCGGAGCTGCGATTTGACACCGTTGGACTATTATTTGTGGGGTGCCGTCAAAGATAAGTGTTACGCCAACAAGCCAGAGACAATTGACGCTTTAAAGGGCAATATTCGTGAAGCCATTGGTGAAATACAGCTGCACACAATCAAAGGATAGGATAAAACTAATTATCTGTCAAATCAGACATGAGCTAAGTGTTACCATTCACGAAATAAGCACTAGTTGAAAAAAAAACGTAAGATAGCGGACCATTTATAACAAAATTTAATAGTTAAAATTTGAAATAAACCCTGTGATACGTAACGATTGGAGTTGCAATTTTAAAATTTTCATTTCGGTCTCGATATAACTATCGTGATTATGAAAAGGTAGTGTTTGGCAACCATGCTAAAAATTAATCGCAGTAAGAATAAGATCTTTTTTATTTTTTTATTTTTGGAGATTTTTTTTTAATGTTTTACTTCTCCTCATAATGTGCCACTTTACCCCCTAATGTTTCACTTTACCCCCCAACGAACCACTTTCTCCTACTTTAAACATTTTGTTTAACTTTTTTTCAAAAATGGCTTTAGATATTTATGTCAAGCTTTTATTTAGTTTTTAATACATTTTTTGTTAACTTAATCACCTCTGTCCTATGTTTCACATTCCCATGAAAGTGAAATCAATACGACATTTTTGTGCTTTGTCTTTCACATACCCATTTTTATTTTCGATTTACTTTTCTGTAGAAAGTAAAACGAAAGCACTTTTTTCTTTACAGAAGTTTTTACAAATCATAATACTGCTTTATAAGTTAAAATTTAGCATTTTGACCGAAAACATATGTTTTCGATAATTTTTCGATTATTATTTCGAATATTATACATTTATGGGAAGTACCAAATTTCAATTTCATCTGCTTTTAAAATGTACTCGTATTCAAAAAGTAAGGAAACCTGGGACATGGGCGAATATTCTTTATACCCTTTCCAGAAAAATATCAAAGTTTTGATTTAAAAAAATTGCTCCAAAACAATTCTCACAGAATGCAAACAAAATGTTTCGCAAAAAAAAAGTTCAGAAAAATGTTTCATACTTTTGACTTGCTATCACTAACTCTTACGACTTCGATGTTCTACCTTACTGCTTTTATATCAAATCCCCAAAATAATCCCTAGAAACATTTCTTTAGCACATATTCGATTTTTATCAAAATCCGTAAATTTTCCGTGGGGAGCGTAAGTTATTTTAATTTCTATAAATATATTCAACGTTTTCCCCCTATATTTCTTCTCTCTTTAAGGCCCTCCGATAGAAATATATATCATCTATCCTTATGTGGTATACCGGTTTTGGTAGCATTATTTGTTGTGTTGTGGCAAATATAGCAAGCTGCGTATGCGGTTTTACTAAGCCAGAAGATATAAATCCTGATCTCATTTCACCAGTATTAAGAAAATTTTTACCTCAAGTAGTTGCTAAGGACATTATTGATATGGATCATATAAAATTAAAAGAAAAGGAACCGTTGTATAATTTCGATTTCGAATCTGAGGCTGAAGTCGTTAAAAGAGATTCTTTAGATAAAGTAGAATAAAAGACAATAAAAATTGTGAAATATATAAAAATTGATTTTAATTATTTGCGTGTGTGTTTGCATGGATTTTACTAACTTACAAATAGGTTTATCATTTAGGCAACATTTAAATTTTTTGATTATTTCTAAGCAAATATTTAGCAAAACTTGATCTTTTAGCTTTCTGCAATTTTAAATATACATATAGATTTATATTTTATTGTGTAACCAAGTGTGAAAAAGTATAACCATATAAATAGAATGCTTTCTGAATCAGAGAAATCCAGTAAAAACTTTCAAATACAGAGCTGTTTAAAATTACATACTTTTCCGATTTTTAATTTTTTTATTTTTTATTGAAAATTAAAACCTTTAAAAAATCGCGATTTTTTGAAAATTTTTTAAATGCTGTCTGTACAAAAAATAAATTAAATTTGAAGACTCTCGGTGAATTCCATTTGCGATTTATCATGGATCTCATGATATATAAATAAACCTTTGTATTGTATAGGTTTTTAGGGGAGTTAGCCAAAAAGAATCCCTTACAAACCTGCTTACATATGCCACGATTTTTATATAGCGAATTCCCACTTGTAAGCATTACTTTTGGGCAAAATAAGCTCGGATTTTAGCGCTCATAAAAAGCTGTGATTTCAAGGCTTTCAGTAAATTCATATTTCATGTTCACATTTGTTCATTTCATCACTAATGTTCACGGAATCTAGTACGCGCGAGACAAAAATACACAAAGACTTTCTTTTGATGGTTTTATTAGAACTCAACTTTATTTACAAAATTTAACTTACTTATATACTAAAATTAAAATATCCTTATCTGACTAGAAATGCAGGTAGCACAGCTTAGGCATGTGCGTTTGCATTGTAATAAAAAATAATTATTAACATGAAAAGACTATTTAGGATTCTCTTAACAGATAAGAAAAACCCATAGTCATAAATTTAGTGATTAACAAACTGCATGTTTTATTTTGTGATACATCATTAAGAAATAGTAGTTAGAAAACACTATTTAGGTTTTTCTTAACTATAATAAAGGTAGATCACTATATGATCTATTTTATAACATATCATAAAAAACCTATTTATGTGTGTTCTTAGAACTAAAAACTAATTACTTTTAAATTGAAAAATATGTTATTTAAAAGTTGTTCAAGATTGAACATTCTGCCGGCCTTGAAAGATCCTAGTCTTTCAACATACAAATAAAAATATTACTTAATTATTTTAGTTTACCCTACATCAATCTAGGTAGCGCAATGGCAGTAGGCAAGTATCTCTGTGACATCTGACACGTTTTTTGTAGTATACAAATAACGGCTATGACGATGATAACGATCCATGTTGATATGCTCATTCCATAATGCGTAAGGTGATGTACATCAAGATTGGATGGGAAACCCAAAATATATTTTGCAGTTGGGATGTTTGGAATTTTGTAGGTTTCTATGTCTCCCTTTATCTTTATGTGTGTTAAAGAGGGAATAGAAGTTGATAGATTTATAATAGGAAATACATAATTTAGTTCTGATTGGTAGACATCATATGCCCATAAATTAATTTCAGCTGTTTCTAGTTGACAGTCTGGATTCATTTTGAGGATTCCGGAGCCACTCAGGATGATATTTTGCGTCTTTGCGTTGCATTTTACTTCGGCTGCTGTTTGCTCGTACATTGAAAAGATCCATGTATTTGAAGAATGAGTTTGCCTCCAATAGTTGTGAAACTTTTTAATTTCTATCTCACAACTCGCCGGTATCTTCCTTGGCTTTAAAAACAGTTGCACTTCGCAGTTGTCAGTTTCTCTAATGTTTTAGAATGGATGAAATTGATGACAAAGTAAAATATTCTTCATCTTCTGGCAATGATCAAAGTTGTCCTCATTTTGAGCATAGAACATCGTTTTTCTTTTATCTATTAAAAGGTAACTGCTGCTGGGCCGAATAGTTATTGAAAACCCGTCATGAATAGTTGGATATGTGTATACGGCATATGCGTTTAATAATTCACTATTTATCAATGGGATGCGAATATTAAACAGCACAAAATCAGCTGTTGTTGCGGTGGAAATTTGTGCTACTTTGGCGAGTTCTATCGGTTCATCAATAGGCAGCATCAGGCTTGATTTAATGCTGCGTTTAATAATATCGATTTGTTGCTTGAATTTATTTATTTGCAGCACTTCAGATAAAAAGCTTCCCTTTGAATTAAAAATTGTTCCAGTTATGCCCTTTTGCAATTCTTCAAAGGATTCCAATGCTGTTAACATATTTGTGATCGTAACGATCACTGCCTTCTCATCGATGACCTCATTTACTGCGCTTTTCAATGTAACCATTGAGCCACTCAATCTCTTTATGTTGTTGAAAACAACCTTGTTTTCTTCTTTAATCACATCCCACGTTATATCTTGGAGTGAGGATTGATTTTTTAATATATTTAGCATATAGTCTGCATTTTGGGAATTGTTGCTGATTTTGTCAGCTAGAACTTTAGCATGGTCTTCATGCATCAGTCCAAATAGATTATTGTAGATACCGCCAATGAAGGGTAACAGCGATCTTTTTCTTCGGTTGCTTGCTGCCGACGACATTATTATCTCATGTCTGTTGATTACTCTCTCATACGCTGTTTGGAAATTCTGCACAAAAAATGACTCAAGTAACTTCGGCTTCTTCTCTTTGATTTTAGTTAAGGCTAACATGGCATCATCTAACCTTGATTTTGCTGCGGCGTACTCTGTAATGTTGATGTGAACCACTATACTCCATGATGTTTTGGTTAAGCCCACTGCCGTTACTTGCTCGAAGAATATCCCTGCCTCATTTTTAAATCTACTTATATCAAAATCTGACCTAACCGGACTTATAATTGCTAAGAAGGTTAATAGTACTGTTAACATATTTTTGTTTTTTATTTCTTTACAATCACCACTACTTTGGTGGTTTTTATTCATATTTCTTAAATAAGTATTTAAAGATGGAATGTCCATTCTTTTATTTAATTTTAAAGATGAATTGCCCATCCTTTTGATTACTTTTATCTTTGTAGAGTTGAAGTTATTGGATGGTTTGTCCAATATCTTTTCATTTTCTTCAATAGGAAAAGGACAAACATTGTGGACTGACCTTTTGGTCTCCCCATTGCTGGTCCTTACGTCTATCATTCTACATAAACCATCCGAACCCATTATGGTTCGGATGACCCTCCCCCGTCTCCATGTCATTGGAGGCGTATTATCGTCCTTTAGTAATACCAGAGTACCTGGTTTGATATTTGTATGTGGCTTGTTCCACTTGTACCTCTTTTGTAATTCGGACAAATACTCAACAGACCACCGTTTCCAAAACTCCTCTGCATTGGACTGTACGGCTTTCCAATGCTCACGTATGCCATGGTAACATTTGTTACTTGAAGAGTCAACAAATGTATAAAATGATTCGCCAATCAAGAAGTGCCCCGGTGTCAAAACTTTGAAATCGTTCGGATTTCAAAGTTTTGACACCGGACGTGAATTTAATATTGACTCTATTTGCGTCATCAACGTATAAAGTTCTTCGTAAGTCATTGTCCCTTCAGTCACTCTATAAAAATGTTTTTTAACGGACTTTGCGCATGCTTCCCATAATCCCCCCACATGCGGAGATCTGGCTGGTATATTCAACCATTCTATGCTGCGTTGTGCACAAAACTTGTTTATCTCGGCCTTATGTTGCTCATTGGCAAACAAATGAAAAATTTCATGAATAAACTTTCAGTGGACAACCTCGCCTAGCAACAAATCTTTTTAATGCCCCTATAAACGCTGCAGAAGTTAAATCTGATACAGCTTCCAAATGAACTGCTTTTGTTGCAAAGCACACAAATACACAAACATATGCTTTATCCGTCTTTTTTCCACTAATTTTGTAATGAATTGTGATGGGTCCAAGAAAATCTATACCAACATTAAGGAAGGGGCGGGTTCGAATTACTCTATCTTCTGGTAAATTTCCCATTAATTGGTGCAAATTTGTTGGTTTTATTTTAAAACATCTGTAGCATTTACCAACTACTTTTTTAACTAACTGGCGGCCACGTAATGGCCAAAACTGTTGCCTTACTATTGCCAGTAACCCATGTAAATGCTGATTGTGTAAACCTTCTATAATTAATTCTACAATCTTGTCACTGTACGGTAGAAGCATTGCGTGTTTTGCCTCATATGACAGGCTACTATTTTCTAATCTGCCCCAACCCTTATAAGACCATTAACATCTAGTATTGGGCATAAAGTTTTTAAATGTGAAGATTTTCCTAAATTATTATTCGACTTTAATGCTTTTATTTCTTCATTAAAATTATCACTTTGAATATCCTTAATTATTAGTATTAAAGCCTTTTTTCTGTATTCTGTAAATGTCAAAGGATTTCCTTTTCTAGCTTTGTTAACAAATTTTAATACGTATGCCATCACATTTTGAAGGTATTTAAAACTATTTTTATGATTTATTTCTTTCCATACTGCTTCTTTCTTTTGAATTATTAAAATTTGTTTGGTATTTTTCTTAATCTCAGGTATTTCTTTTAGAGAAGAAAGTGATGGCTCCTTATACATTTTCTCTTTTAAAAATGTTGGACCGTCAAACCAAACCCGGTTATTTAGAATTTCTTTACCTAACAATCCTCGTGATATTAAATCAGCAGGGTTTTCCTCTGATCTCACATGTTTCCATTTGGAAATCTCACTATTTGCTTGAATAAAACTTACTCTATTCGATACGAATATGTGTAATCGAGCTGGATCTAATTATATCCAGCTTAAAACTATAGTGGAGCCTGTGTAATAGACTATCTCGTCAAATTTCATTTTCAAACTTTCAATTACCACTTTCATCAGGTCTATTAATAATACACTTGCACACAGTTCTAATCTTGGTAGTGCAATTGTTTTAGTTGGAGCCACCCTCGATTTTGATGCAGCTAAATGGGAAGAAATGATCCCAAAAGAGTCAACGGACTTTACATAACTGCTGCACCATATGCCTTCATGGATGCATCACAGAACCCATGAAGTTCTATTTGTGTTGGTTTGACACAAATTATATGCCTTGGGACTTTTGCTTCATTAAGATATTTTAAATTTTCCCTTATCAACTTCCATTTCGAAGCGATTTCCTCAGGGATGCTTTCGTCCCAATCAATTTTTAACTTCCATAAATCCTGTAACAATATTTTTGCAGCTGTTATTACTGGACCTATTAGGCTAAGTGGGTCGAATAATCTCGCAACTTCACTTAATATCTTTCTTTTAGTAACTTTTTCCTGTGATACCCATGTAGATTTGAGTCTTAACTCGTCTGATTTTGGATTCCATATAATACCTAATGCTTTAACAGACGTTAATTGTTCTGATTCAATCAGCAAATTTACCTCCATATCCTTTTCGTCAATATCATCTAACAATGACTTATCATTGGCGCACCACTTCCTTAATGGCATTCCAAATTCTAGCAGAATCTTATTTATATTTTTCCGTAGTGATTTTACTGATTCTAGACAGTCTCCTCCTGTCATTAGATCATCCATGTAAAAATCACTTTTAATTACAGCGGATTCTTTTGGAAATTGGTTTGTTTTCCAATCTGAAATCTTTTGCAGGCATTTAACTGCCAAATACGGAGCCGATGCTGTACCATATGTCACGGTTTTAAGTGCGTATGTTTTTATACTTTCATTGGGGTTGCAACGCCAAAATATCAATTGATATTTTTTATAAGCTTCAGTTACCCAAATTTGTCGGTACATTTTCTCAATGTCGGCAGAAAACACATAACGATGTTTTCTAAAACGTAATATAATGTTAAATAGATCCTCTTGAATTCTAGGACCGGTATGAATTATATCATTCAACGATATATTTTTAGTTGTTTTACACGATGCATCAAATACGACTCTTAATTTTGTAGAAGTGCTTTCCGGGCGTAAAACACAATGATGTGGTAAGTAATACCCACTAACTATTTGGAAATGGTCAGTCATAAGCTCCATATGACCCATTTTCAAATATTCTTTTAGAAAATCACTGTACTGAATTTTCAATTCTTGGTTTTTTCCAGTTTTCTTTCAAGAGCGAAAAAACGTCTCTTAGCTATTAAGCTAGAATTTCCTAGTTCTTCAGGTTTATTCTTGAATGGTAATGCCACTTGAAATTTGCCATCTGATAGTCTTCTAACGTTTTCGTTAAAATTTGTCTAATGCAGTTAGTATATTTATTTGTGGGATTTCCTCAATTTCCCAAAATTTTTCCAAAATCCTATCACAGGACTCACGTACTGTTGCAACTATATTTGGTTCTGGTTTGAAACCATCTACTTTTGTCATACAATACGCTACCCAGCCTAATTTTGTATTTTGTAATTTCGTGTTTGTCTTTTCATCCTGTATTTTTTCATTACATATGAGATCAAATACAAATTTATTTGACAAAAGAAGGTCTACACTATCTGGAATATTATATCCGGGGTCAGCCAATTTGATAGTTTCTGGAAACTTGCCAGCCATCATTTTTATTCCTGGTACATTTGACACAAATTTGTCCATTACCACTGCATTGAGGAATGTTCCGTAATCAGTCACTTTTGACCTCATATTCAGTCCTACCTTTTCCTGAGCCAATGACTTTTCCATTTTTAAGCCTTCAAATTTTCTATCTATTTTGATACCCTTCAAATTTAATTTATTCTTAAATTCCTTGGAAATGATGTTAACCTGCGATCCCCCCTCTAACAGAACCCGGCATTTTACCCATTGGTTGTCACCACTTCTTACTTCCACTATTGCTGTTGACAAAATTACTTCATCATCCTCTTCACTGTTTACTAAAACAGTCTTTTGAGGCACTTTTTCCCTATGGAGAAGATAATGATGAGGATCATTGCACTTATTGCAACTAAAGTTACTGGTACATGTCTTCTTAGTATGACCAGTATTTAAGCATCTGGAACACACATTGTGTTCATTCATTTGGCCTGCCCCCTGAGCATACTGAACTCCATACCTGGAAGGATTTGCAACATTTCGGCATGCCTCCCCAGATCTTTTTTCACTTCCCGAAGGATTTGCCAAACTTTTGTCATTTCCAATGACCAGTTGGCTTGCCTCCAAGGAATAATGAATTTGTTTAAGGAACTCTAAGAGATTGTCCAATTTTGGCAGATCTCTAGATTTTCCTAAATGCTGCTCAAATTGGATTCTTAAATTTTCGTCCAATTTTCGCAGAAGCACGAAACACATAAATGCTTGATGTATTTCTTCGGCTTCCATTTTCATGGCTCCCAGAGCCTGTACACTCTCGTTTATAATTTCCATGAAGTTCTTTACACTTCGTTCATTATAAACTACCGACGGAGCGTCTAATATTGCATTGAAATACATTGAGGTTGTTGCCCTTTTGTTTGAGTAATGCTCTTTCAATATACTCCAGGCAGTCTCAAAGTTCTCGTCTTTAGCTGACATCTTAGAAATTTTCCTAGCTGCATATCCTACTACTTTTGTTTTCAAAATACACATTTTTTGAATATTTGAAATAGGTTGATCGACTATCAACTCTTCAAATAATTCTCTAAATGTGTCCCATTCTACAATTTTTCCGCTAAATTTTGGAATGTCTATCGATGTCAATTTAAAAGGAAGGGACTTGGCATAGCTTTCTATGCCGGGTATTCCCTGATATCTGTCCCTCAAGGAGTAGAAGACCTCCGTTAACTCATCGTCCGGATATTCTTCTAAGTACTGCATGAACACTTGTTCTGCCATCTGAAATTTTCCCTTAAGGATGTCAACTGAGACTTCCTTATTCTCATATTTAAAAATTTTGGAGTCTAAGTCATCCAAAATATATTTGAATTTACGAACCAGTCCCCGATTTCTAGGAATTTGTTCCTCTTCTTTGGCTACTTGAATCGTGGTCATGTCGACTTGTGAATAAAATAAAACTTCTAAAAAAAAATATATTTTAATACGGAAAATATTTCCGCTTTATATAAAACAAAATGTCAAAAAAAAATATATGAAAAAATATATGAAAAAATTAAACAATTAAACTCACCTATTTGCCTTTTTTTCACTTAAAACACTTTTTTTTTTTTTTATTATTTTTTTTTTTTTATTGAAGATGCGTGTCTTCATCCACTACAGATTATTTCAAGTTCCTTACCACTGGTGGGGGGAAACTTGAAATGTCAATAATGTTTTAGGGGTCACCAAATGTTCATTTCATCACTAATATTCACGGAATCTAGTACGCGCGAGACAAAAATACACAAAGACTTTCTTTTTGATGGTTTTATTAGAACTCAACTTTATTTACAAAATTTAACTTACTTATATAGTTACGTGAGTAACAAATGAAACAGCTTCTTTGCTGGGTTTTATTGTACTAACTTTATTTATTTACGAAAACTTAGATCTACTTAAATTTTAAATTTATAAAATGATGAATCTGCAAGCCATGCAGATTTGTTGATCTTTTTATTTCTCAAACTTAAATCAAACTTAAATATTTTTATTTAAATGACAAATCTGTTAACTAAGCAGATTTGTTTATAACCGAATTACATATGTTCGTGTGTATGTTCATTTATGCATGAAACATACATACTTTGAAATTCTTTATTTATGAAGAATACAGAACCAATGAAGGATCATGTTACAAGTCTGCATGCAAACAGGCAGAACATTCAAATGATGAAGTCATTTGAATGTCAGAGCAGTCAAATGGTAAAATCTTTGACTGGGTTAGAGTCCCATATAACTCCTGCACCCCTAGATTTAACGGTCTCTGTTAAATTAGAGTTTGTGGGGTTAGCTTTCAATTCAATATTAACATTTATTTCTTCATTGTTTCCTCCTCTTTTACAATATTTATAGATTATGAAAACTAAAATCACTACCATCAATAATGATATAAGACTTATGTTGATCCCGTAGGATACATTTCTATGATATACCAATTCTTTTATTTGTTTAATGTTTTCAAATTGATTCAATTTTAGTTTTTCAAAAGTGATTTTTTCTTCAAATATCACCTTTGTTGAACCACTGTTCGGGTAAATAAACCGCTCATGAACAATAGTTTTTTTGTTTAAAAATTTTTCATTTAATATTTCCAATTCACAATTGCCAAAATTTATTAGATAGTTCCCGTTCAGAACAATGTTTCTGTTATCGCAATCTTGCGTCAACTTGGAATCTTTGTATTTTTAATCAAAATTAAATCGTCATCGATTACTTCGATGTTTGAATCATTATTGTATCTTAATTTACAATTATTCGATACAACATAACTTTTGCTTTTCTTTAAGTCCGTAAACATCAAATTCTCTTCGTAAGAGTACGTTACGTTATTTATGTCGACTACAAGTTCATTCTTTTCGTCGATTTCTAAAAACTTGTCATTTGGCAATGGAGTCATCAGTTTTAAATCTGTCACAAAAAAGTCAATTGGAATTTTTATTGCTATGACTAGCGAATTGTTCGTATACGTCATAACTCCCATTTTTATAAGTCGTAGTTTAAAATAGTCAATGTTAAATTTTTCTATTTCCTCAGGTGTCAGTACACCAGGATGTATTATATTATTTTTAGCTGAAGCTATATTCTCTTGAATTTGCGTAATCTTATTTTCCAAACTTTTTAATTTAAGCATTTGGTCCGTGTACAATAGTCTTTTAACAATTTCGTTATTTCGTTTTTTAACTTCTTCAAAAGTTGAATCTATTTTATTTCTGTCATCTTCTATTGCTTTCCGTATTATCTCAATGGATTCGTTAAAATGTGTATTAATAGTAATCTGTTTGTTTAAGGTTTCAATGGCATTGTGGCCATTAATATCAGCGTATTTTAGATGTTCTAAAATTTCTTCTTTATCGTCGTTGTCCATCAGTCCGAACAACCATTTATAAATCTTACCTACTCTGTTAATCAAGCCTCTCTTTTCCCTATTTAAGTTAGAGGGTATTATAGTTTTAATTTTCGCCTTGATAACTCTAATTTCCAACTCCAAAATTTCCTTATTATCTACATCTATCTGCTTTATATTTTCTTCTATTTGGTTAATTATGTTAAAAATTTCCGAAGGATGTATAATATGTAATACTATATTTGTTACATTGGTAATTTCCGTTTTCCTTAGTTGAATTTATGTGTACCCCGAGTCCTCCTCAATCCTGTTGATTTGCAGAAGTCCTTGGACTACCACTATCAATGAAATCATCAGTGTGATTTTCATTTTGGTTATCCTGAAAAATATATTTTCGTTTTACTTGCGTTTTATAAGCTTTTTTAAATTTATTATCCCTAGATACTAAATGATTATCTTCCACTTTAAAATTCTTTACTTTCTTATACTTAGGTTGTGTTTTACTAACCCTATGATTTTTTATAAATTCATTTTCAAAGTTTTCTACATTATTATTTCCCCTTTTAGCATTTATAGCATTTATTTTATCTATTTTCTGCTCATGTTGCTTTTCTGAAAATTTCTTCAGATCTTCCTCTGACATTGTATTATTAATGAAACTAATTGGTTTCATTTTTGTTGTCGAATGTATCGTATTATTGTAAGCAATTATTGCTTTACATACTTTTTCTTCCAAATCGTCCTCGTTATTTTCATCTGCGTTAAACAGTCGAATGTGTTCATTAAGTGTCAGATGGAGTCTTTCAACATCTGAATTACCTGTTTTGTTATAAGTTGTAGTAAAGTGAACATCAATTCCATAATCCTTTAAGAATTGCCTCATCGCTACAGTGTCCAGTTCGTTATCTGTAACCAGTGTTTCCGGTTTACCAAGATATTGAATCCGTGACTTAATTGCAGATATAATTGATACCCATGTTCTATCTTTCAGTGGGTGTGCGGTTGCGTATTTTGTACATTTGTCAATACTGGTTAAAAACATTACACCTCTTTGTGGATACCAGATATCAAAATGAACAATCTCATTTTGTCTGCTAGGGGTTTTCGTTATGTTCAACGAATGTTTAACAGGATTTCTATCATATTTAGCCCTATTGCATACTTCGCAATTATTTATATATCTTTGAATGGCTTTTTGAAGATTCGGGCAATAATATTTTCTTCTTATTTCTGAAAATACTTCATTTACCCCCCTGTGATTGTTGTTTAAGTGCTCTTTTTCAATTATTTGAAGAATTTTACCCTCATCGGTAATATCCTCTAACAGAGTACTCGCTTTTAATACTTTTAAATTTTTATTTTTCGCAAAATATTTTATATAAAGATCTTGAAATTTTAAAAACAAACGGTTGTCAGAGCAATATATTACTGAAAGTCCTCTTTGTGGAAGTTTTTCTTTCATTATCTCCAACAAATCGCTATTTGGCGCCAATTTACCGTTTCCCTGATTTTATTTCTAAACACAATTTTCTTGCTACAGGATTGTCTCCCTGCATTTTTCAAGATTAGTTGGTTTTTGAATAAATTCAGCGGGTTTTCAGTTATTTTAATGAAGTCGGTACTGTCAGTTTCTGCACTGTGTACAGTATCCATATCATCTTCAAACAACTCATTCAGATTAACGATCATTTGATCATCTGGCTCCGAAACGATACGGCTGAGGCCGTCCGCAATAACGTTTTCTTTTCCCTTTATGTATGCAATGTCGAAATCGAATTCATTTAATTTAATCTTCCATCGTTGGAGTTTGGAATTCGGTTCCTTTAAATTGTTTAACCATACTAGAGGTCGGTGGTCTGTTCTTATCGTAAATCTTCTTCCGAAAAGATAAGGACGAAAATACTTTGTCGCCCAAACTATAGCTAAGAGTTCTTTCTCTATAGTGCTATAATTTTTCTCATGACCATTCAGTGATCGACTAGCATAGCAAATGACTCTGTCATTTTGCATTAATACTGCCCCTAGAGCAAAGTTACTAGCATCAGTAACTACGGTAAATTTTTTTGTAAAATCGGGCTGTACCAAGATTGGGTCCGATTTAATGAGAATCTTTAATTTCTCAAATGCGTTTTTATAATCCTCATCTTTGAGATTTATTCGCGCATTTTTCTTTGGGTATTTAACCAAAGGATGAGCTACCTTAGAGTAGTCTTTTATAAACCGTCTGTAGTAACCTGTAATTCCCAAAAACGATTTTATTTCCTTTTGGTTAGTTGGGAGTAAGATTTTATCTATTGCCTCCACTTTTTTCGGATTTGGCTTAATGCCATTGTTAGTGACTAAATGTCCCAGAAACTCTGTTTCCTGTTTTAAAAAACCACATTTTCCCAATTGGATTTTCAAGTTTGCTTTTGTTAAGCAATTCAACACTTTATTTAGAGATTCCATATGTTCTTCTACGCTTGTAGAAAATATTAGAATGTCATCCAAATAAACTATGCAAATTTTCCCAATATGTTCCTTTAAGACTTCGTTCATCAGTCTTTGGAAAGTAGAGGGCGCGTTTTTCAGACCAAATGGCATTCGAAGGAATTCATAATGACCATTCGCTGTTGAAAAAGCTGTTTTATGGATGTCTCTTTCATCCATTTCAATTTGATGAAAGCCTTGGGCCAAATCGAGAGTTGTAAAGTATTGACATCTTCCCAATTTATCAAATATGTCATCCATATTTGGGATTGGAAACCTATCTTCGATAGTGATGCCGTTTAATTTCCTGTAATCAATTACAAGACGCCACCTTTGAATGTTAGACGCGTCCAGCTTCTTTGGAACTATCCAAATAGGGCTGTTGTAAGCACTTGAGGATTCTCGAATTATCCCCTGTTCAAGCATTTCCTCTATTTGCTTGTTAATTTCCTTTTTATGGATCTCCGGGTATCTATAAATTTTGGAGTACACCGGGATATCATTTTGGGTTTGTATTTTATGTTTTACCTTATTCGTGAACGACAAATTTTCGTTCTCACGATAAAAGGTTTAATTATGTGTTTTCAAAGTGGACATTAATTTTGTTTTGTCAGTTGTGTTCAAATATGACAAATCCAAATCAGATACAGAAGAAACAGTTTTACATATCTCATTATGTAAGATTTCCACATTTTCCTCGTGGTATTTATTTTCATATTCTTCTTCTTCTTTATTAAGGTAAATAGTGATGACTGCATTCTTCGCTGTCATCTGCCTATTGCCATAATCTATAACACAATTGAGGTGCGAAAGGATATTATTTCCGATCAATCCATCAAATGTGTTGTTAAAATTGAATTCTAAGAATTCGCAGAAATAGTCTTCTAAATTAAATTCCTTAAAAATGGGGCATTTGCAAAGTTTCTTAACTTGAACTTCCTTACCCATTGCTCGTATTGAAACATTAGTATCATGTTTCCATTTTGGACTGCAAAGGTTTTCATTTATGACACTGAACTCTGCTCCAGTATCAATAATGAAACGCAGTGTTTTAATCGGATTTTCGATTACTATATAGGGAAGCTGTTTTGTCCGTCCCCCCAAAAATTTACATTGTAGTTCCCAATGTCCATGGGTTCAGCATTCCTATTCGAATTATTTGATACTTTCGATTGGCTGGATTGCCGTTTTGAATTACCAGAGTTTTGGTAGTTCTGTTGTTGGTTTCTATCAGTATTTGGGTTATTACCACCACTGCTATTATGGTCGCTACCATTTCCATTTTTCCTGTTTCGGTTATTGTAAAAAGGTCTTTGGTTATTATTACCATTATTTTTAAATCGATTGTTGCTAACATCGTCACTAAAATTTTTTCGAAATGAAGAACCCGGATTATCATTCCGTTTATTGATCCCAAAAGCAGTGTAATTCTGGTGCCTTGCCTCCAGAATTATCTTAAATGCTGCTTCGAGTGTATTTGGGTTTCTTGCAAAGATCATAGTCTTTGTAGGTTCAGGCAAGTGTTCCTTAAATACATGCAACGATATTCTATTTATTTCGTCAGTTGAGAAACCCTCTTCTCCATGAGTTAAGCGTCTAATATGGAGTCTATTTCTCAACTTATTTATACCAAAGTGGTATTTTTCTATAGTGGAATCCATTCTGTAGGTCTTGAGTTTGTCCATCAAGAGTCTACTTGTTTCCCTTTCGCCAAAATTGTTCAGGATAACTTCTTTGAGCTCCTGCCAACTGGCTATATTTCCATGCCTATGGAGTGCTTCTCTTGTCACTCCTGTGCATTTATTTTTAATGTAACCCAGTAGTATAGTCCTATTGTTCTCTTCAAACAAAAGTATAGATGGCAACAGTGCTTCAACTTGTGCCAAAAAGTCCGGCAACTGATTTGGATCAGTCCCGTCGAAAGCTGGGATTTCTCTAATACAATTTAGTATTAGATTAAATTGGTGAATTATATTCATCTCCATTTTCCTCAAAATGTTATATTCCAAGTGGGAATATTAACACAATTTTAAATTCCCCAAAAAACACAAAAAAATAATTTCTTTTCCCTTACGAAGCATAAACGTTGAGAAAAAAACGATATAAGAGAAGGAGAGAAAAAACTTCCCTTTGAACTCTAAAGAACCCTAAAATCAACCCCCAAAATTCCCTTTCGAATAACAATTCCTTCATTTATTAAAAAAAGTATTTATATTTTTATTTATTAAATTCAACAAACGTCCATCAAAATATAGCAAGTTGTATTGTACAAATAATGCACAAAAATTCAACAAAATAGAATTGGTATAATGGCACTTTTTTTTTTTTTCTTTTTTTACAATTAAAATTTTCTTAAAACTTTATAATCTCAAATTTGCTTCAAAGCCATAAATTAAATTTTCATTTTATACATACTATATACATAAATAAATACACCAGTTGCCAATTAAAGTTGATTTTTCAGCTCCTTCTGTTGACGTTGTTTTTGTCTGTTGATACCAATAGTTAGATATTTCGGCAATGTTGATTTTTTCTTGTTGTTGTGGGTTGTATAGTTGAATAGTTGAAATTATGCACTTGATATTTTGTTTCTTTGTTGCAGAGTTCTTAAGTTCTTAAGTTCTTTTATTTTTGTTTTGGAAAAACAATATTACGTTGTTTTTTCTATTTGATGGTTTTCAATTTAGTAAGTTAAATTTTTATTTTAAAGTTATTTTAACATTTATTTAGTTGTTGAAATTTAAGCAAATGTTTTTTCCTTTTTTTTTTACTTTTTTTTTTTTTAAAAATTATTATTTTTATTATAACTTTTCTATTCAAAAAACAATTGTTTCTTTTAATGCTTTTTTTTTCTTTAAAAAAACATATTTCCGAGAGTGTTATTTTTTTTTAAAATCTTCTTTGATTTTCTAAATTTTTCTGTCTTTAAAAAAAATCTTCTTTGATTTTTCAAATTTTTTGTCTTTAAAAAATCTTCTTTGATTTTTTAAATTTTTATCCTCGTCGCCAGTTACGTGAGTAACAAATGAAACAGCTTCTTTGCTGGGTTTTATTGTACTAACTTTATTTATTTACAAAAACTTAGATCTACTTAAATTTTAAATTTATAAAATGATGAATCTGCAAGCCATGCAGATTTGTTGATCTTTTTATTTCTCAAACTTAAATCAAACTTAAATATTTTTATTTAAATGACAAATCTGTTAACTAAGCAGATTTGTTTATAACCGAATTACATATGTTCGTGTGTATGTTCATTTATGCATGAAACATACATACTTTGAAATTCTTTATTTATGAAGAATACAGAACCAATGAAGGATCATGTTACAAGTCTGCATGCAAACAGGCAGAACATTCAAATGATGAAGTCATTTGAATGTCAGAGCAGTCAAATGGTAAAATCTTTGACTGGGTTAGAGTCCCATATAACTATATACTAAAATTAAAATATCCTTATCTGACTAGAAATGCAGATAGCACAGCTTAGGCATGTGCGTTTGCATTGTAATAAAAAATAATTATTAACATGAAAAGACTATTTAGAATTCTCTTAACAGATAAGAAAAACCCATAGTCATAAATTTAGTGATTAACAAACTGCATGTTTTATTTTATGATACATCATTAAGAAATAGTAGTTAGAAAACACTATTTAGGTTTTTCTTAACTATAATAAGGGTAGATCACTATATGATCTATTTTATAACATATCATAAAAAACCTATTTATGTGTGTTCTTAGAACTAAAAACTAATTACTTTTAAATTGAAAAATATGTTATTTAAAAGTTGTTCAAGATTGAACAACATTATTACGATTAAAAGTAATAATATGTATGCAGTTATAATATAATTTATTTTATGTAATATTCTACAGATATTAATTTTTTGTTGTTTAAATTTTAGAGACATAATACAATAATTTTATTTAATAAAAATGCTTTCATGTTCGAGGCCATACTCTATATTTCTTTATTAGGATATTTTCCTAACAAATAATCTATAGAGTTTTAGCTTTAAAATTTATTAATTGACCACTTTCAGGAATGTGTTGATAGATATATTTCGGGAATTTTCTAGGTTCCCATCACCAGAACACGTTTTGAAAGAAGTGACAATCCCATGCCAAACATCAAACATTTATATTAACTAGTTTACTCACTACAAGAGAACTAATATATAAAGGGTCCGCCATCTAACTTTTTTTTCTTATTATTTCGTGAATGGTAACACTTAGCTCATGTCTGATTTGACAGATAATTAGTTTTATCCTTCCGCTGAACGAATGTGGTTGTGTATACGCTTGAACAACGCTGGGAAATATTGCGACATTACTTTGAAAATCATGGTAATGTTGCAGAATGTGTGCGAAAATTGCGTGCGGATTTTGGAAGAAGGGAAGCACCGTCAGCTCCGTACGTTCGTGAGACGAATTTTGCATAAAGACCTTGGTATGACGCCGCACAAAGTCCAATTGGTTCAGGAGTTGAAGCCAACTGACCATCCAATGCGTTTTCGCTTCGCTAAGTGGGCCTGGTGAAATACAGCTGCACACAATCGATAATGTGCTTACAAATTGGACCGATCATGTAGGATACTGTATGGCCAGCCGAGGCAGCCATTTGAATGAAATTATTTTCCATTATTAACCGGAAGGATTGTACTTTCAAATAAAAAAAGAAATTTGAGAAAATATGCCAGTAGTTTTTTTTATAGCATTTTCAAAAAAAAAAAAAGTTATTTGGCGGACACTTTATATGAGCTCCAAGTTAAAGATTATCACCATTGTTCAAAAAATAAATTGAAAACTTGTTTTTTGTGTGTATGTCTACCGTTGGTAAATAATCAATACACGCTTTTTGTTTCTTTCGCCTTTCCTTTTGATTTGTACATTTGTTTTTAAAAACAACATGTACAGGGGAAGTAGTAAACAAGACCATACTTTGCCTTTTATACAAGTTTGAAATAATTTTTGTTAAAAATAAAAATTATATTGTTTTTTAACCTTTAATTGTGCAATGAAAATAAAAAAATTCAAGTTTGAGGCCATACTCTATATTTCTTTATTAGGATATTGTCCTTACAAATAACACTAGTTTACAAAATGAAATTTTTTTCATGTACATTTGATGAGAGATAGATTTCCTTATGTACTTTCTCCCGCTGAATTCGAAAATGAAGGTAAATTTTTTTTTATGGAACAGTTTTTGAGATATTGTAATTTTTTGCACCTTTTTTCACTTGGCAAATCATATCTCGAGCTAGAAATATCCGATTGGGTCATTTTTGGTACCCAATGCAATGTATGGAGATAACGAACAAATTTTGTAATCGGATATTTGATTGGTAAAGCGGTTCAAAATATACCGATAAAAATAGGGCACATTTTCAAAAAAATCATATTTTACAGTGATTCTGTGCCGACTGAAAAGTATAAATCGTTAAAGAAACGTCTGCTTTCTCTTCATGTACGTAAGAACTAAGACCAACCGGAAGAAAATCGACCGAAAAATGACAAAGTTATAAGCAATTGAGTGAATAAATCCAAATCTCATATTTTCCGAATATTTCTAGCTCGAGTTATGATTTGTCAAGTGAAATAAGGTCGAAAAAATTAAAAAATTACAATATCTCAAAAACTGTTTCATAAAAAAAATTTAACCTTGATTTTCGAATTCAGCGGGAGAAAATACATAAGAAAAATCATCTCTCATCAAATGCACATTTTCAGTGTAAACTAGTGTAATCTATAGAGTTTTTGTTTTCATATTTATTATTTGACCCTTTCAGTAACGTGTTCTGATGATGGGAACCTAGAAAATTACCGAAATAGATCTATCAACATATTCCTGAAAGTGGTCAAATAATAAACTTAAAAACAAAAACTCTATAGATTACACGAGTTTACACTGAAAATGTGCATTTGATGCGAGGAGATTTTTCTTATGTATTTTCACCCGTTGAATTCGAAAATCAATGTTAATTTTTTTTACTGGGTTTACCATTTATGCGAGCCGACGATTTTTTTTCGAAACAAGAACGATTTTTTATCCGAAAAATTATGATATATAATAAAACCATATGCAGTTGATTTTAATTTAAAACAAAATATCGATGTTATTAAGTTAGTTAAAAAAAGTGAAATAAAAAAAAAAAACGAATTCTACTGTAGTGTGTTTGACAAGTCTACGTTACCATACTGTCTGTATGTAACTAGAGACCCACACTTTGTGGTATGTTGTTTGTCCACAATATACTACTAGCGTGGGATTATGCAATCTATGCAAAATCCCACACTATTATAATTTATGTTTAAGTAGTTTTAAGCATTTGATTTAATTTAATAAACGGTTGCTCATGAGAGCCAAAAACGAGAAACATTCATTCATTTCATTTTATTTTACACTTCATGGCGATCCTGCCAAACTTTATATAAATAAAGTGCATAAAGGGTTGGGTCCAACCGGACCTGACCCTGATAAAACAAAAAAATTATATAAAACAAAATAAAAATAATTCTAAAAATAATAAAATAAATAATCCTCAAGTGGATTTGGTGTGAAAAAAAAAACTGAACAATAACAACAAATAAAAAACATTTTACAAGTGTAGTGTAATTTTCAACAAAAATTTAACAAGTAATTAAAATGAATTAGTTTTTATATATAAAAAAAAAAAATATTAAAAAAAGACAATTAAAATCAAAGTAAAAACAAAAACAATTAATTAAATAATAACTGAACTTAATTAAACCATTCCAAAACACACACTCACTCATCTACTTGGCAAACATTAAGGCGGATAATTGATAATAATTACAATAATTAATTCGTTTTTTTAATTGAACAAAAAAAACAGAAATAAAAGAAAACAAAAAAAATTTGTGAACAAAAAATTTAAGTTTCTATAAAAATTGAAATGACAAAATATACTTTGTTGATATAAACATCATATATATTAGAGCGACTCAAGTTGTATGGAAGCGAAATTCGTGCAAGGTGTAACCCCCTCAAAATGAACATTGGTATTTTTTATGATGACATCTAAAATGTTTCGGCTCTAGCTTTGACCTCTCGTGAGCTGGACCATTTTGAAAATGGGTCAGTTTTAGCACGTTTTGTTAATTTGAGAATCTGTTTCCTTACCAACATATACAATATGAGTATCATAAGACAAGTTTTTTAAGGCGCGTCCAACTGTATAGGATAATCTGCAAAAAAAAAAAAACGGTTTTTGAATTTTTTGTTCGGGGTTGTTTGTAATAAAAATACCAAATTAACATATTTTAATCTTTAGTCGATTTAATTAAATACGGGTCTCAGTTTTTTTTGAAATTCGTTCTAGTTTGCGTTTTGACAAAAATGCAATGGGGTGGTAACTCTTCGTTTTAAATAGGGCAATATGGGTATCAAATTTTTTCTTTTGCCAAGTACATCATCTTTGTATGTAAATAATTTAGATTTTTGCAAATTAGATGCATTTTAGACGGTAATCTGGAATATATAAATGCAATTTTGTGGTAACTCTAATGTGATAGCGGATTTAGTTTCTAGATCATGTATGGATAAAAATAGGACTAAAGAAAGAAAGAAAAAAAAATGATCCACGACATTTGGGCGGCAAATTCTTTTTTTTAATTTGCATCCGCTATCATTTTAGAGTTACCACAAAATTGCATTTATATATATTCCAGAGCACCGTGTAGAATGCATCTAATTTGCAAAAATCTAAATTATTAACATACAAAGATGATGTACTTGGCAAAAGAAAAAATGTTATACCCATATTGCCCTATTTAAAACGAAGAGTTACCACCCCATTGCATTTTTGTCAAAACGCAAACTAGCACGAATTTCAAAAAAAGCTGAGACCCTTATTTAATTAAATCGACTAAAGATTAAAATATGTTAATTTGACATTTTTATTACAAACAACCCCGAACAAAAAACTCAAAAACCGTTTTTTTTACAGACTATCCTTTAAAAAAGCACATGGATGATCGTCCTTGGACAAATTGTATATACAGTTGAACGCGCCTTAAAAAACCTTTCTTATGATACCCATATTGTATATGTTGGTAAGGAAACAGATTCTCACATTAACAAAACATGCAAAAATAGACCCATTTTCAAAATGGTGCAGCTCTCGAGAGGTCAAAGCTGGAGCCGAAATATTTTAAATGCCATTTTAAAAAAGTCCAAGGTTCATTTTTAGGGGGGGGTACATCGGGCGCTACGAAATAACCCCCGAATGAAATAACCCCCAACGGCCAAAAATGAAATAACCCCCAAAAAAATTGTGTAAAATTGTTTGGGGGTTTTTTAATTTTTTTTTGGGATTATTTCATCTTACGGTTTGGAGATTATTTCATTATGAAGCAACCCCCAATGAAATAAAGCCCAAAATTTAAATTCTTTGAAGATTATTTCATATGCAATTATTTTGGGGGTTATTTCATATTTTTTGGGGGATATTTCATTTTGCTAAAAGTGAAATTTTTTTAATATTTGTTAGTTTTTCTGCGTGGCGGCCTGCGGCCGCTCTTAGGGGTTTTCTCCTCCATGGGACGCGGCAGGTGGCTTCGCTGAATAAAGTTCCCTGCGCGCGTCACACTAGGGAAGATAATGAGACGCGCGCAGGAAAACTGTATTCAGCGAAGCCACCTGCCGCGTCCTATGGAGGAGAAAACCCATAAGATCGGCCGCAGGCCGCCACGCAGAAAAACTGAACAGTGTAACAAAAGAATCAAAAATATGAAAACAAAAAATAAATAAAATTTGGGACATATTTCATTTCTTTGGAGCTTATTTCATTGGGGGTTATTTCATTTCTTCCTTTGGGAGTTATTTCATTACGAAACAACCCCCAAATTTTGGGTGTTATTTCATTTTCACCTTTGGGGAATATTTCATTTCTTTTGGGTATTATTTAATTTTTTTTTGTTGGGACTTATTTCATTTTTTTTTGGGATTTATTTCATTGGGGGTTATTTCATTTTGTCGTTTGGGTGTTATTTCATTGGGGGTTATTTCGTAGCGCCGGTACATCGATCTCTTTTTTTGGTGAGTCGCTCTAATATATATATATGCTACACTGATAGAATTTTCCTTCATAGTATTAATGAAACGATTTCATTGAAATCGATTCATTGGTTTAATGAAAAATTTCATTAACTGAATGAAAATTCATTAATATTGGTATTTTTTCATTAACATTATTTATGATTTTTTCATAACTTCATAAAAAAATTCATTAAATCAATGAAAAATTTTAAAATTTTTTTCAATAAAAATTTTAATTTGTAATAAGAAAAAAAAAAATTTTTTTTTTGTACTATCATTTTGAAATAAAAAAACCTAAAAAATTTCTTTTAAACAGAATTAAACAAAACTTTGATATAAACAAATTTTTTTATTAAATTTGCATAGAGCTAACAGTTGCTGACGTATTTGAATTGTTGGTCACTAAATTCCAGGGAACAGATTCTCTAAGAAAAACAACACAGTTTTGTTCAAAACGAGACCTAAATTGTTATCGTTTTGAAAATGCTACAAAAAAACGTTATGCTAAACGATAACAAATTCTTGTTTTTAACAACATTGTTAACAATATTTAAGATTTTTATCTAATATGGTCGTTATTTAACTACAAACAGAGGACTATAATCTTCGATCGTTCTACAGAATTCCAAGCCAGATCTATAAAAAATTACATATTTTGTACGTACGTATAAGAAAATATGTAATCTTTTAACACAAAGATTGAACAATTTTGTAAAAATAAAACAATAAAAACAGAAATAAATTAAAATTGGACCAGACCAGACCTTATAAATAATATCAACGAATGATAATTTCTCAATAACCACCAAATTAATGCTATGCTAAAATAATCATAAAAAGTGCAAATTATTAAATATCAACGAAAATATTTCATACAAACTATGAATTTTATTCATTAAACACATGAAACTTTCATAACGATTAGGCTAGGATTAATGAAAAAAATTTCATATACTTTATGAAATTTTTATTGGGTCAATGAAACCATTCATTAAAATTGATTTAATGAAACACCTTTCATTGACTCAATGAAACGTTTCTTTGGGGACTTTTTTATGAAAAAATTCATTGGATTAATGAAGGAATTCATTAATACTACGCACAAATTTCTATCAGTGTAAGAATATTTCTTCCACAAAAACAACAAATACAAAATAAGTAATAAACAAAAAATAAAAAAAAAATACGTAAGAAAAATTGTGCCATCTACATTTACAAAATACTGAAGCAAGTGCATCCTGATGAAAGAAAATGCAATGTAACAAACATTGCCAGAGACACACGCCAAGTGCTCCAAGAGTGGTGTGGCCAAAACAACACCAGGAAAACAAGACCAACATGAACAAGGTAATGAAAGATATTTTGGTCGCTTCAAGGACTTGCAATTCTTCACCGGTGAATCTATGGACTGCGATGGTATGATTGCTATGTGTGAATAACATGAAATTGATGGACAAAATCAAGCCATCTTAATGTTCTTCAAGCATGGCGTGGAAGAAGAAAAATGCTAATTCAACCTACAACAACTTAAAACTACAACAGACACAACAACAGTAAGATGAACTTTGTTCAACATCAATAACAGATTTAAACAAGGTAACATAGTTTAAGCTATAGCGTTGTGTGTTTCGTAAAATTAAGTTTTAAATATTAAATATTATTTCATACAATTTAATTTTTTATATAATTAATAATTAATTACAAAGAGATCTTTAAACAAACAAATATGAATCCATATATATGAAACTCTTTAAAGAAAATCAATTTTATTTATAGACTATAAAAAAAAAAATTAAATTTATGTCTCTTTAAACATTTTTTTTATATAAAATATACATTGCAAAAACGGAGGATCATTTAAACATAATATTAATTAAATATTATAATTAACAATAAAAATCTACCGGTCATCAAATGATGTATGACCTATATTTGCCGTTGCAATTGGGATCTGTCTACATGAAGGTGACAGATAACAGATGCCACGACAAATATATAATTTTTTTTTTTTACAATTTCTGAAAAAGTACTAACAAATCGAAATCGCTGTGAATAACAACCCAATTAAACATAGTTTAAGTAAATCAATGTAAACTTAATTTTTTTTTTTTTTAAAGAGAAGCAACACTCAGGAAATTCTTCCTATTAAAAAATGTGTTGCTTTCTTTGGAAAGGGGATAGTGGAGAGATGAAAGGTGGTGAAAGATGAAGGGCTTCAAACATGGCAACACTGCAATTGCTCGTGATGATAAGTCTTAGAACAGTTGTTGCTCGCCACCTGATGTAGAGTAGGCGAAATTATTGAAGCTCCAACGCGCTAACCATTACACCACAATGCCCACAAATCTAATATCTATGAAAATTGAATAACTTTACTAACTCTGAGACCCTAACCTTGCTTATGGAGGCGCACTTCCCCGGGTGTTCGGAAATTGGATGTATGGACGATTGTCAAGGTGACAGGATGTCTGTGACATTGGACAATACGTCCGACCTCATCGAGGAAATAGTCACAAGGGAGAAGCTAGGATGGGCGGTCAATACCTTCGACCCATATAAATCACCGGGTCCGGACGGTATTTTTCCGGCCATGCTCTGCAACATCCCGGACGATGCACTATTTCTGCTGGTGAACATATACAGGAAATGTCTTAGTGGGGGGCATCTGCCTAGGGGGTGGAGAGAGGTCAGGGTAATTTTTATACCCAAGGCTGGTAGGGCGGGCCACTCGAAACCGGGGGATTACAGACGTATCAGTCTGTCTTCATTTTTGCGGAAGACACTTGAGAGACTGATAGATCTGTATCTTAGAAGCAAAATTGATACCCATCTCATCAGCAACGCTCAACACGCTTACCCTAAAGGTAAATCAGTTGAGAGTGCGCTTCACGAGGTGGTGGGCTACATTGAGCACGGCCTGAGATATAAAGAGTATACTCTTGCTGCGTTTCTGGATATAGAAGGGGCCTTTAACAACATTAGGATCGAGGCCATTAGGTATTCGCTGGTGGGGCTGGGAGTTAGGGGCTTTCTGGTTGAGTGAATAGTCCGTATGCTTAGCAGCAGGATCATCAACTCGAGCCTGGGGGTTCATAACCAGAGGGACGCCTCAGGGGGGGGGGGTTTATCTCCTCTTCTGTGGCTGCTAGCGGTTAACGTAATTCTAAGGACATTTGATTCCAGGGGTGGGAAAGTCGTTGCCTACGCGGATGACATAGTACTGCTGGTCAGGGGGAAATTTTTGCCCACGATCAGTTTATGCAGGTGAGGCTGGGCGAGCTCTCGGCATGGGCGAAAGATAGGGGACTGGGTGTAAGCCCCAACAAGACTGAACTGGTGCTTTTTACCAGGAAATATAAAATAGAGGAGTTTAGGAGGCCAGTGTTAGATGGCGTCGGGTTGACTCTATCGGACGGTGCTAAGTATTTGTGGTGCTTCCTAGACAGCAAATTGTCTTGGAAGAGAAATACTCAGGAAAGGATGAAAAGGGGCCTCAAAGCCTACTACACATGCAGAAACTCCATCGGTAAGAATTGGGGACTAAGACCGGATATGGTAAACTGGATTTACACGTCGGTAGTTAGACCTATTCTTACTTATGGATGTACTGTCTGGTGGGATGCATTGAGAGTGGATAGCTGCAGGAAGATTCTCAACAGGGCCCAAAGGAGTGCCTCTCTTGTTATTACAGGTGAGAGGAGAAGCACTCCACAGTCAGCGTTGGATATCATACTGCATCTATTGAACATTATGTGAGGAGTGTGGCTGCTAGGAACTTATTTAGGCTCTACGAGTCTGCGCTGGTAAGACCTAGGAGAGATGATCACACAAAAATACTGTACGAAGTAGGACTGCTTGATCAGGGTAGTATTCTCGAGGGAATATCGGATCATATGATATTGACCTTAGACTTCGGTGGAACACCTCCGGTGGACTTCCCGATTAGGGAGGTCTGGCGTGGATCCAATGTGCTGTTCGAGGGGTGGGCAGTATTCACGGACGGGTCCAAAATGGACACGGGCACTGGGTCACATCGTTGGGGGATCTAGGGTGACAATCTATGTCGACAGTCAGGCAGCGCTCAAAGCACTGACAAACTACACGGTGCGCTCGCGCCTGGTCGCACGATGTAGGTGTGCTCTGAGGGAGCTCATGGAGGCATTCACAGTGAGGCTGTGTTGGGTACCCGGACACTGCAAGGTGGATGGCAATGAGTTGGCGGACGAACTTGCGAGGGAGGGTTCGAATCTGGACTTGGCAGTAAGGGACGGGGGGTAAAGCCCCCATTATGTTACTACTTTGAGGTTATACGGAAGGGATTCCGATAAACCGTTAACCCATCATGGAGGAACAGAATGGACTGCAGGGTGTCTAGGGCGTTATGGCCCGCATTGGACGCAGGGGCAACCAAGGTTCTTTTGGGACTGGACAGGGAAGGTCTCAGGACCCTTACGGGGTTCCTGACCGGTCATTGTTCTGTCAGGGCTTTAACAAGCAGATGGGACAGGGACATACCGGATTTTTGCAGGCTGTGCGAGGACGTTGAGGAACTGGAGACAGTTGAGCATATAATGTGCCACTGTCCTAGGTTGCAGGGTCTCAGACAGAAATGGCTAGGAGATAGATTTCACGACGAACTCGGGTGTGTCGCTGGATACAATCCAGTAGATTTGCTGAGATTTGTCAGGGAGATAGGACGGCTGTTTCTAGTAAGTGGACTATAGGAGCTGGTTTCTGGGGGTATATATTCTTTCTATCTTTCTTTCTTTCTTTATATCTATCTTTCAATCTATGTTTTCTGTCTATTTCTACTCTTTCTCACCGTTTTTTCTCTGAAGGGATTCACAATAGACCGTATTGGTCTCCGAGTGGATTTGTGCCCCTGGGCACATAACCCTTCCTAACCTAACCTAACCTAACCTAACCTAATAACTTTACATTTAATTTATTCTTATTTGGAATTATTTTTTCCAACACCAGGAATGCGAGAACATGATTAAATGGCAGCACTAATCTGTGCACAAAATATACCACACAATTTAATCATTAATTTATTTTTTTAGACCAAGCATAATTAAGTGTACTAAACTTTTAATGGAATTTTTAAAAATATTTTGAATATCCAATTATTAATACTTTTGTTAATATTATCAATTCTTTCTCTCTCTTACATAAATTTCGTAAACTTAAATTGGAAATTCGGGAAAATTTCCAACAACACATAAATAAAGTTTCTCAAAATTTAATGAATCATTTTTGTATTTATGAAAATGATGCCATGGCCAATGGATAAAAATTCGTTATAGTTTCCCTTGCAAACAACAAGAAAAACCCTTTTAATAGGCGAATTGATATTGGGAATTTTCTAAAGTAATGGTGAATTGAAATGGTAGAGTCTTTGAAATTATTTATTTTTTTGTAGACTTTGCTAAGTCAAATCATCATTATTAATTGAATATAATTTTTATTCCCATAGATTGACAACAATGAAACTTTGAATATATTTTTATTAACTCTACATCTTGAATATATATTTTTTTTGCGTGTATTCTGTGTAGAGAGATTACTGCTAACTTTTATGTTTGCTAAACACTTATTTTTTTTTTTTTTTGAGATTAACCATTTCCTTACAACGCACTATTTGTGTAATACTACAAATTGATCCAATTATGGATTATTGCGTAATGTGATAACGATAAATTAATCCGCGTATTAAAAGTATTTATATACTTTACATGTCTTAAACGGAACTATGCGATATCGATTTAGTTTACGTCACGTCCGGAAATTTTAAAATTGACTTAAATGAAACCATGCAACTTCGACTCAGTTTCCGTCTATAAATTTCATGTGGACTTAAATGAAACTGTGCAATACGGACTCGGTTTCCGTCATATTTGTATGAGTCACGTTATTGGTTCTTGCAAACCAGGAATGGATCTCATTTACGGAATCAAAAATGGATTCGATTTCGTTGCTCTCAAAAGCAGCAGATTCAACTCTTGTGCAGACTACACGGATGCATCAAACATCAAAAATTGATTCTTATACTTCATTATATCATAACATCTCTACCCAGATGCGAATACGTTAGTAATTACTAACAGTATATTTACCCATACTGAATTTTGAAAGAGGTGCTTATAGTTTCAAATGAGACTAATATAAATTTTGAGGGAGACGTCCGTCCATCAAATTTTTAAACAATAAATGGCAGCGCGTTACGAAGATAATTCTTGATGAATTATATATATACGGTACATTAGCCAGCCCCTTTGTTAATAGGATATTGACCTAGACTCAATCATTCTAAGCCTTGAAAAAGTAGACGGCAAGGCGAGGTGAACGGAGCCCGTTAAATAGGCAACATATATTTTGGATGGTAGAATAAAAAGTGCACTTTTTGATAAGCATTATAGAAATGCGCAATCGCTATTGTTATTAGTACCGGGGTATTCCAAAAGAATGTTTAGAGTTCTGATCTTAAATTGATAGAGCAGCTTGAGTGCTCTGGTCTGATCAAGGCTTACATATTGTGTCAAAAAAAGACAGGAAACCCAATACCGGAACTAGAATTCCGAAGAAGTTGTATACCAAGTCTGTTAAATAGACTTAGTGTTTTGGAGTTAAGGCAAGCTATTGCTAAAGGCATTGGACATAATTCCACATGCCTCAGGTCCCGAGACTGGCAATTAGAGTCCTCTTCTTAAAACTTCATAGATAAAACGACGTGCCAAACGAATAAGACATCTAAATTGCTAATTTATTCGAACATTACATTAGGCATTACCAGCACCATGGATAATTTATAATACCGATAATAGTAGAACGATTCAGTAAGAGTAAAAGGGTAAAAAGTTAACCTTACAGTGATCAACGAGCTGCACTGCCAATAGGATTTTCTCGTAAAATCTATAAATTTTTTTGTTTTTTCGGTTAACTAGCTTTTACACTAAGTGTAAGAAGCAGAACAGTCTTTAATCAATGATAATTTTTTAATATATTTAGACACAGCGCAATTATTTATGCACACAGAGAAATAAAGTGCCAACCGAATTAAAAAGTGTATTTTAATGGTAACAACTTCTAAAGTCAGTTAGTACAACGATATTTGCATTGGATTTCTGAGTTTTTTTGGTATTGTATCTAAAATTCAGTTGATTTAACCGAACTTTGTTGTGAAAACAAATGTTAAGTTGTGTCGACCGACTCAAACTCGTAATAACCGAATTTGAGCCGTAGTAACCGAATTTCAGTTGGCAAATAGCTACATTTTTCTCTGTGTGTGGTATTAAAATACCCACAATCTATAATAAATACCGCTGATAGTACTCGCATGTCCTTTAATGACAACCAATATTATTACCTGAATTATTACTTATGATCTTGGACACTGGGAAATACAATTATTACCAAGTCCCATTGTTTGAAAACATCGCATTCTTTGACATTAATGACCTTGCGGTAATGGCCATACCGGCGGGTACATGTAATTGAAAGGCATGTGATCTTAAACCATTACATGGTGAATTGACAAATCATTTGAAAATTATACAGGCGAATGCAGAACGTTGTCGCCAGTATTATAGAGAAAAATGCTAACATAAGTTACACATAATACAGAAATAAGAATGTTGGTTGTGATACACTTTTTTTTTTTAAAAGAAAATTTTTTATAAAGATGAATTAAATTAATTTAAATCCTTTCTCTAATTATCTTTTAGTTTGATCATTTTTTTATTTCATTGAAAAGTTTTATAATAAATTGAAACCAATGTTGTTAGAAATAGTTTCTTGTTTAAGAATTTTGGTTTAAATTTCCTGTTGTTAATGCAATGTTATATTTTTATTAAATAAGTTATATAAAAAGATCGATCAATAAGCTACTCTAATTGATCAATCTTTTTCCTGAAAAGGGAAGGTGTAGTGTGTTTGACAAGTCTACGTTACCATACCGTCTGTATGTAACTAGAGACCCACACTTTTTGGAATGTTGTTTGTCCACATTATACCAAACCTACTAGCGTGGGATTATGCAATCTATGCAAAATCCCACACTATTATAATTTATGTTTAAGTAATTTTAAGCATTTGATTTAATTTAATAAACGGTTGCTCATGAGAGCCAAAAACGAGGAACATTCAATCATTTCATTTTATTTTACACTTCACTACAAAAACTATAAAATATAAATTTTATAAAATGTGTGTGTCCATTTTTTGGCGCTGGTACAATTAAACTAATTTAAAAAAATTTTCAATCGATTTGGCCTTTTAACCCATTCCAATTTTTTTTGTGCATTTTCTAATATTTTTTAGTATTTGGAGATGCGTTTTGATCGCAGATTACGATTATTTGGTTCGGTTATATATCTTATATTAGCGGTAAGTATCAAAATTTGAATGAAAATTTAAACAAATAAAAAGTTTTTGAATTAATACATTTTGTATTTTCTATGAAAACTCGTGAAAGACAATCGTAAAGCAATTTTTTTCATAGAAGATATTTGAAAAACATAAATTATTTTAAGCATTCATTTTAAATTTCATACCTTCTCTTTAGTCACTTTGGATGCCAATATCGATTTATGTACCAGCCTTAACATTTAGTCAAGGTAATTTTAAATAATTGTCATTAATTATGCAATTAAATCGTATCTAATTATGTATTTTAATTGTCTCTTTGTTCTATTGTAGTAACTGGCATTCATTTATACACAATTGTACCAATTGTCTGTGTGGTTTGTACCATTTACACCTGCGTTGTAAGTAGAAAGCTATATTTGGAACGCGGTTGGACTACTTTAAAATTTATTCGAGTAGATGTGTATTGAAAATTTTTTATTAAATTCAGAAGCTTTATTTTATTAATGGAAAGCTTAAGCTATATTTGTTCAATTTAAAACTTCATCATACATCATAAAAAAATCGTATTTTTGAACTCGAACGCCTACAATTTTAACCACACTTGGTACGGCGAATTAATGTCCTATACATATTGCATCGTCCGATGCTTGGGTTGCGGAAATATTGCGTTTTAAAATCTGAAACAAATTTGTGAATTTAACAATAGTCGTATATAATCATGCATATCTTTTAAAACGTTAAAGCTCTAATTCGTGCTCTAAATAAAACAAGAAAAATCAATTTTTTTTGAAGGTAAAAATTTTTTTTTTTTTTTAAACCACGGTTATAACCGCTGTATTTAAAAAAAACAGTTTTTTTAATTAAAAAAAATATATTTGAATTAAAAAATATTTAACTATGCCGCTGCCAAATGCCAATATGGCACTCGCACGGCATCCAAGGGTATGGAGCAATTCTGAAAAAATACATTAAACATTTTTACGGGGTTTGCTGTAATAAAAAAAAAATGAAGTAATTATTTTTTTTTTTTAATTTCAACTCTTTTTATATATGCGCGGTATCCAAAAACGCTGATTTAGGGTTCATTTTACTATAGAACAGAAAGGGATGTACATACACTTAGGATATTATGTAGGTAAAGACGACAACAATTGTAGTCAAAAACAATTGGAATTTCACTTGAGGAAAGAACGACTTGCATTTCATTAAATTCAAATAACATTTGTCAAAAAAATTGCTAGCAATTGTAGTAAAAATAAACCACATGGGTGTTGTGGTGTAATGGTTAGCTCGTTGGACTTTTACACAGAAGGTCCCGGGTTCGATCCCCGGTGACGGCAACATCAAAATAATATTTATGAGTTTTTTTCTATCCCTCATACGTATCGCAATGCCCACCTTCGGTGTTCCCATAGCAATTAACCCCACCGAAGTAAAATAATGAATCAGGGCTATGAACCAAAAAGCTTCAATAAGTTCGCCAACTCTCCATCAGGTGGCGAGCAACAACTGTTCTAAGACTTATCATCTCGCGCAATTACAGTGTTGCCATGTCTGAAGCCCTTCATTTTTCCCCACCTTTCATCTCTATACTATCCCTTTCCAAAGAAAGGCAACACACTAAATATAGGAAGTATTTCCTGAGTGTTGCCTCTCTTTTTTTTTAAAAAAAAAAAAAAAAAAACATAGGTTAGTAAAAAATAAACAAACATTTTTTTTTTTCAAAATAACAAAAAACGAAATTGAAAAATGAATGTATGGTTTGATGTGGTTTGTTTTTTTAAATGAACTGCAAGGTTAGTAAAAAAATGAAATTTGTTCTACAAATGACTGACATTTACATTAAAAATAAAGAAACTGTATTACAATCCAAACAACTGCATCTTTTTAAAGCGGAAGTTCCCTGAGTGTATATATACACTTAGAATACTATGTAGGTAAAGACCACTGCAATTGTAGTTAAAAACAAACGAAATTTCACTTAAAGAATGGACGACTTACATTTCAGTAACTTTAACTAACATTTTTCATTTGTTTTTAATTATCAAAAAATTACTTACAATTGCAGTAAAAATTAGTAAAAAACATTTATTTTTTTATTTTTTATTTTTTTAAATAACAAAAAAACGAACATAAAATGGCGTACCCAAATGGGTATGTCAGAGAGAGGCTCAGAAGATGGAGGGAGTCGGAGGTTTGATGCCTATTGGGCCAGAACGCCTGGGCAGCGACAGGCGAGGCTGTTTATATCTCCCTCTGGGGAGAGATCGCGGAAACTCTTTTCTATGACGAGGGGCGAACTAAGGACCGTAACGGGTTACCTCACAGGTCGTGGTCGAATAGTGACGCCATCGGACGTTTGGAACTGTTCACCTGGTAGGATAATTGGCTTCGTAGGAAGCCTGAACCTATAGGGTGTATTCGCTGGCAGCACAAAATACCAATTTCTGATCGCGGTGCATAGTGCCACTATAATCTAATCTAATCTAGGTATACAAATTTTCAATATATCGCGAACCGCTAAAAAGTTATTAAGGTATATATGTATTTAGTAAAATATATATTTTTTTAACACACACAATGAAAAGTGTTTTGAGCTACGAAAAATGCTATAAATAATCTCAATATATTGCGGCTCGTTAAAAAGTTTTTAATCAATTAAATATTGCATTTTAGTAAAGTCAACATTTTGAAAACTTAATAACTGACCATACCATGGGTTACCATAAAGCGAACATTTTTTCATCATTCTTCTTAGCTAAAAATGCCTTTTGATTGTGTGTCATTAAAAATTACTTATCATTTTTTTTTTGTCCCGGGTTTTAAATTTAAAAATAAGGCAAAAGATAAACAAAATTCATAACATTTAAAAGAATTTTATAGAATTTAGGGAAAAATTGATATAAAACACAAAAATATTACTATTTTGAGTCTTTAAAGGGGCATTTTAAACAGTTCTCCTGGAATTTTGAAAATATTAGTTAACATAACCCATACCCTTAACATAAGCTTAGCAATATTATACTGTTATTCTGCCGACGTATTTGACTTATTGCTAAGATATTTATCGTTGTTCTAGACTATGGATAATTTACATATATTTTTTTTAATTAAAAAAAAATAACGTTTTTTTTTCAAAAACATCTTAACGAACCAAGGTTTTTGCAAAAAATGCATTTTACCATCAAAACATTATTTTTTAAAACTTTATTTAAAACCTGATAATAGTTCCTTTAAAATGAGCATATGGATGATTAATATGTACGACTAGTTTTTGAAGCGCGACATTTTAAGATCCGATAGGATTAAGTATCCTGCACTTGGTCGATGTTATAGTTATATTACGTGTAATTTATATACTACGTTGGGTTGAAATCGTGAAATGGTGGCTAATTTCATATGTTCTCAGTCTAATTATTAAATGTTTTGTGAACTGAATGTTTTATGACCAGGGCAACCAGAAATATGCTGTTTCATGATTTTTTCTGTTCGCCATTGCGATAAATGGATGAGATATTTGTTATTTTTAGAACAATTGAATGCATCGACTCCTTAGAGCGTATTTTTGCATATTTTGACTAATTTTGATAAAAAGTTTTATTATGGCGGATATTTTTGTACTTTTATACAAAAAAAAAAAATCTTATTTTTGAGCATAAATTACTATTTTTTTTTTTTTTTTTAATTTCTCGTTATCAAACAATTTTAATAATAAAAAAAAAAAAACAAAAAAAAGATTCATTATTTTTAGGGTTTCAGAAATTTAAGCCATTTTAAAAAATTTTAATTTCGCGTTACGGTATAATTAATTTTTTTTTTTTTTTTTTTTTTTTTTATTTCTTCATTTTATTTAACCGAGCCCTTAGGGCCATATACAGTTAATTAAGGCTACTACAGTAACAACAACATAAAAAAAAATAAAATATATAAATATATATAAAATATACCTTAAAGATAAAAATAATTCAATATATAACTAAAATTTTAAGCAAAAATACAGATAATGCTTAAATTAATATTTCCATAAACAAATAATTAGTGGATTCAGTTTAATCGTTACATAAAAAATAAATAAAAAAGGGAAAAAGATTAAATTAAGTTATGAGTTTTGGCATGTTCTTCAAGCTTTCGCCTAAAGACCTGAGGCGAATATGAAAAATATTTTAAGTCTCTGGGTAAAGCATTCCACAATCGTATTAATCTTACATTAAATGAGCGATCAAAAAAGCCAGTATGAATGCGGGGGAATATTATTTGAGGATTTCTTACAGAATGCGAGAAATCTAAAGGTATACCATTAAGCGTTACAGATAAATTATTAGTCAAAGATCCAAATCCCATCAACTTCGTTTTTCTAGCATTAACACAAAAACCATTGTTAGATGTCCATGACAAAACTTCTTGAATAACAAAATTAACACAACCTTCAAAGACATCTAAGAACTGTGCATCAGCATAGCATAGAAACTGTACATCATCAGCATAAACATATGGCTGAACGGATAAACCATGTACGATTCTTAAGAGATCATTTAAATAAATCATAAATAACAAAGGTCCAATTACGGACCCTTGAGGAACTCCGCTAGTAATTGGCAATGTTGAAGAAGAAGAGTTCCCAATAGAAACAAACTGTTTTCTTCCACTAAGGTAGGAATATATAAGCTTACAAGCTTGGGCTGAAAAATCGAAGAGGTGAAATAATTTTTCTATAAGCTTAGAATGAATTACTCTATCAAAAGCTTTAGATAAATCTAATGAAAGCAACACTACATTTTTACCGTTATCAACAAGTTTACGCACAGAATCAGTCAGACCAATTAGGACAGAATTTGTGTTATAGCCACGACGAAAACCGGACTGAGATGAGTGAATCAAAGAATTTTCATCGATATAAAAAGCCATTTGATCCTTAATAATATGTTCTACAACTTTTGAAAGAACAGGAAGAACCGATATCGGACGTAAATTATCCAATGCATTAGAGTTGCCTTCTTTCCTTATGGGAACAACTCTAGCTGTTTTCCAATCATCAGGAAATACCGATGTTGTAATGATTGTATTTACCAGGTGAAGAAAATGAGAAGATATTAATGGATAAATTATTTTGACAAATTTTAAACATAAAGAAATATGACCAGCAGCATTCGATTTAATTTTCTTTAATGCTACAAACAATTTCGTCTTGCTCTACATGACTAAGTGAAAAACCACCATTATCCGGCAAATCCAACGGATTAGAAGTATTGCCTATCTGACAAGAAACGAAAAAATCATTTACCTCATCCGGGTTAGCGGATGCGTCATGATCTACTGTCTCCAAACAACCATTACGTCTTAAGTAGTTCCACATTTGCCTGTGGCCAAGACTTTCAAATACACTTGAATGGGCACGCCTCTTTGCTACTCTGATTACCCTCTTTAGACGATTTCTGTGCTGGCAGTATATTGACCAATTGTCGGAATTTGTGTTCTGTAAATAATATCTGTAAGTTAAATCTCGCAATGAGGTATGGTAAACTATCTCAGGAGAATTGAACCAATTATTGTTGTTATTATGACCAATTTTACGCCGTACAACTGGTACCAACGAATGCAAAGCATTGATATTCGACATTAGAACCCCCATTGTATATTCACATCAGCCGTAGAATACATGCGCCTGAAGTCCTGAGAATAAAAAGCTGCTTCTAAAACTTCCATGTTCACAGCTTTGTAATCTGGATAAGAAACATAACGTTGAGAATAGATAATCGGAATATCTACTGCAACGAAAATTAGTGCGTGGCGTGAAACTCCAGGACATTGCATTTGGCCGGACGAATTTACAACCAGTGAAGAACTTAACAGAAAAAAGTCGATAAGTGACGTTGAGTCTGTGCGAATATCAAAGTGTGTAGGTATTGAGTTATGACGACATACTAAGTCTAGCCTTCTACACATTTTCCCGAACTAAGTTAGACTTACCGGACAAAACATGTTCAGGTTTAAGTCACCCATCATACAAACATTAGAATATTGTACAAGAATATCCCCAACAGCATCCTCAAACGCTTCCAAATTGCCATCAGGCAAATAGTTGACACCAACCAAAACTTGTATGCCATTAACAGTTACTTCTGCAAATATAGCCTCATATGTACTATATATTTGTGATTGAAAAACTATTTTGTATTTAATTCTCTTTGAAAATAATAATGCTACACCTCCAGCTCTCGCAGGTCTTGGGCGATCACTTCTACAAATATCGTATCCAGGAATATTAATAACATTAGACAAAGTTTCAGGCTTAAGCCAAGTTTCACTTAAACCAACAATATCAAGAATATTTCTCTCAAAGATGTTCCTCAATTCATTTAATTTAAATGTAGACGAAGACAAGTTGAAACTATGTATATTGTAATGACCAATCTTTAATTTTCCCTGTGCACTTAACATGCTACGTCCAATAACAGAGCTGTTACTACACACGGGCCCTAAATTCACAACGGAGTTCATCTTATTTATTCTTTTTCCTTATTATTTTTCCTAACAGAATCCACAAGTTATTATTGAGTTAAAAAAAAAATAATATAAAAAATTATCGATAGCAAAAAATTGATCACAGGAACATTCATGAGATAAGTTATTAAGAAAATAAATTAATTAAAAAAAAAAAAATATATAAAACAACAAAAAAAAAAAAAAAAAAAAGATTAGAAATATTAGAAATATTAAAGCAGGAGCCCACAAAACGGACAAAAACTACTTGAGAATAAAACAAGTAAAAAATTTTAATAAATTCGACTTGGCCGAATCCAAAAAAATACCCTCCACATTGGCAAAAGTATTTTGATTACAAAATAATTAGAGTGCAAAAACGGTTTTTTTTTTTTTTTTTTTATTTTTTTTTCCCACTGTACTCAAACATTAATGTTAGCAAAAACAACAGAAATGACAATTTAAACAACTACTACATAAGTTGATTTAAAACTATACTCAAGTAATTATGCATGTAAAATCAACCGAACATGACAGTTAAAATAACTACCTTGTAAGTAGTTTTGAGGGCAACTACATTTTCAACAAACAACCAACAAATGTAGTTGTTTTAACTAACAAAAATATAACAATTTTTTTTTTTTTTTTTTTTTTTTTATGTCCAAATAAACAAAAAAATTAAATTAACTGATATCTAGTTAAAAAAAAAAAAAAAAAAATTAACAAAAAAGTTTTTTCAAAGCAAAATTGTGTAAATGAACCAAAAAAATACTGAAAAATGCTGAATATAATTTGTAAATAAAAGCAACCCCTGTTTCTACATTACAGTACTTTGGACAACTTTGGTATTAGTTGTCCTAAAAAAACGACTTAAAATACCTAACCAAAATAGTTGTTTCATATTTTTCATAGAAAAACAACTACATTTGTTGTTAAAAACAATTAATACGGATTTATCTATAAACAACTAACATGTAGTAACTGTCATACTTTTCTGAGTGTGACTACATTTGCTGTTAAAAAAAAGTAAAATCGTCTGACACGTGTGATTAATAAAAAAATAAGAAAAAACTTTTAAAATATTAAATAATTTAAAAAAAAATATTTTGAGTAGGATTATACTAGCTCGAGGTTGTAAAAAAAAATAATAAAAACTGATATTGATTTTAAAAATCTTAGAAAAATGTTTGATATATAATATGTTATTAAAAACAACTACTTTTTAGCAAAATTAATTACTTTACTAAAGTTACTCCACCTGTACTGAAAAATAAGTTTGAGAATACGGATTTTTAAAGAAATATATGATTTAAGAGCATATTACTTAAGTTTTAAGAGCATATTTCCCGTTTTTAGTGCTGAGAATAAAATCTATTTTTTGGAGAATATTTCTGGTTGCCCTGTTTATGGCTAACTGTTTAATTGGATCGAAAGATATATTTCATTGATTACACTACTCAACAAAATTATTTTTTTTGCAGAACCTGATTTTGATATACATATTTTTAATTTTTTCTGAATCCAAATATGTAAAAATTTTTTCCCATTTGCAGTTTCTGAAATATCGCGGTTTTAATATTTACATCATTCACTCCATGTTTTATTTATATTTTACTTGATTTATCGAAATTTCACTGCAAAATAATGTGTTTTTTTCAAATAGATTTATAATGGTAGTCTAAATGCGTTAGTAACAATACTGTTTAACCCTTTGACGAACGAACTTAAACCGCTGAAGATTTTTTGACCTAAACAAATTTTGGTTTTCCTAAAATGGCATAAAGTAAACAATGGGGACAAATGTCAGTCATTCCTCGTCAAAGGGTTAATGAAATCATGTGTAAGTTTCTAATATCTATTGTCAATTTTAGGGTGGCGTAAAAGCAGTTATGTGGACAGATGTTTTGCAAGGGTTCATTATGGTTGGTTCAGTTTTGTTTGTTTGTATAAAAGGAACCACTGATTTGGGTGGTATTGGAGAAGTGTACCAAAGAAATCTTGATTCGGGTAGAATAGTGGCACCAGAGTAAGTTTTACAATATACAATGGATTATTTTAACCTACACCATTCAATGTTAGCTTTTTAAAATACTATATCTGGCTGATACTAGCGGAAATCGTTTTTTCCGTCTGTCTGCATGCAAAGAAAAAATATGATTGCCACAAAACTATTTTTGCTACAGCCATAAATGGTTGTTTTAATTATGTGTTCCACCAATAATATGGTTGCTTTTATCCTATAATAGTAAAAATTTCTACTTTTTTTCTTTAGTTAGTCTCTTTACAAAAAGAAGAAGAAGAAAACATTTTTATTGAAAATTTTTTTACGGACACAAGGGATACACCAGACTGCCGCAGTTTCGTCCCCCTCCTGAGACTCGTCAGTGGTTAATTTATGTGTCAATTGAACAAAGTATTTCATATTGTTAATTTGCTCTATATGAAAAACTTTTTATATTTTGGTGTCGTACTGGTATTTGAACTCACTGCCTTAGCATCAAGCTATGCAACGTAATCTCACCTCTTAACGAGTTGAGCCACGGTCGACACAGCGATGACTGTGGCTAAAGTGGAGTTTTGTCACACTACGAACACACAAGTATTGTTTCGATCAGAAGAGACAGAATTAACTAATACCAATGCACAATTCATTTCTCAACTAGAATGCTTCTTCTTCGTAATCCTATTTCTTTTTCACAAGTAATTATCACGTTTTTTGATGCGCTTTATTTACATACAATAGTTGGATACCAAGTGTAGGTTAGAGATTGAGTCGCCGTTAAGCAAGTTTCTTCAAATTTCATGTTAGAAAGTGTTTTGCAACCGTCAGATAATGACAATCGTAATTAATTTTTAATTAATTACTGTAGAATATTACTTTAGTTAGTCTCTTTACAGGAAGAAGAAGAAGAAAACATTTTTATTGAAAAATTTTTTACGGACACAATGGAAACACCAGACTGCCGCATTTTTTTTTCAGTTATCATATTATTGTATTGTCTACAAGCATAATATAGCATTTATTATCATATTCCTCTATGTAACTACAGCCATATTATAGTTGCGCCAACTATAAGATGATCAGTCGCTTTTTTTAATGAGCGTCTTCGCTCTTTTAGTTTCATTCTTGTTTGAGATTTTGTGAAAAGAAGTTGTGAGAAACAGTCAGCCCCAACAAATTAAATAATATTAAACAAAAAAAAAACATATAAAATAAACAAACATGTAGTGGTGTTAATTGTAATGGTGATTTCTTTTGTGAAAGAAGAAACAAGTTGTAGTCTCAACCCGGTCTACACTGGAAGTTTAGGCAAAAGTGTGATTGTCGCGCATCCCTTAAATAAAGCTATTTTTATTATACGGACATACAAGTGTTACACATTAAGTATAAATTGATTAAAAAGTGCTTTATTTTTTAATTGTTTGTAATTACGCAAAAAATATTGTTAAAGAAAAGAAATATGACAGAAAAATGTAAGCAAAATGCACGTGCTGTAGTACGAAATAATCATAATATGTTTGGAATAATTATAATATGGTTTAATGATGACGAAATTCTTGTCCATTATAATAATACGATAAATATGAATATAATATGGTTAAAATGCAATTGTTATGATTGCTGCAAACATGGTGTGATCATTTTAAATGTATTGTGCAATTATATTCATAACAGTAATCAGATGTTTAGCTTGTATTAATCAATCTTGTTGTGCTAGTTTATAACTAATTTTCAAATAAATAAAAAAAATAAATATTACTGACATAATATTTCACAAAGCTTTTTCTTCATCGCAAAGACAATTTGATTACTTAAATTATTTTAAATCTAAGTTTATTTAAATGCGTGAACTATTAAATAAATATACTATTCAAAAACATGCACATCTTTTTAATCCGGCTTCAACAGAATGCTGGGAGAATTCTGTAGGGTTCATATTATGATAATTCATAAAAACTTCCAAAACCATAATATGATAATATTGAGATCTATTTGGAATCATAATATGGTAATGTAATTATCATATTATGATACAGAAGCAGATAAAAGTATGGTTGTCACAACGATAGTAACATGATTTTAGCAATCATAAATCTAAAAATGTATGATGCTCTTCGAATATGGTTTCCTCAACCATGTTTTTTCTTTGCGTGTGTGTATAGCCGAATTACAGGTGACGAAAATATGGATACTTGAATTACTTAGAGGTTGGGGTTAGGTCCCCATTGTAATTTGGTTAAGTGTCCTATTATGACTTTAAAGGCTGAAACATAATTGGCGTAAGTGACTTAAGTTAGGTATTGGTATGAAATGAAAATTAAAAATTTTCAAATTGAAATAATTGTATTTCCAAATTTTCGTTTTATACCAACATCTGGCTTAAATTACTTAAGCCTATCATGTTTCTGACTTAAGCGTTGGTATGGTGTAGGGTATCTAATGGTCGGCCTTGACTGACTATCATTTTCTTATACAATTATTATAATTTTCTTCTTCTTTCATTCAGTTGGACCTTTGATCCTACTGTACGCATGGGTTTCTTTGCTGTATTTGTGGGTGGTATTCTACAAAAAATCCAGGCTATTTGTATTAATCAGCCAGCCGTTCAGAGATTTTTATCATTACCATGTATGGAAGATTGCAAAAAAACTATGTACGGTTTCCTAACTGGTTTAATAATTCTATTAAGTCTTTGCTTTTATTTGGGCCTTTTGGCCTATGCCCATTATTATGATTGCGATCCTATAACTACGAAGGTAAGAACAGTTTTCAGTGTTTTTGAAATAAATTTTACAATCGAGTATTATTAAGGATTTTCCATTTTTATTTAAAAATTCATAAAAATAAATTTTTTAAATTTTGTTAAACATTTTTTTTTACTCAAAAATATTTTGAGTTGTATTCAAAAAATGTTAAAAATTTAAACTTTTTGAATACAATCTTGTTTTTTTTACTGTTAAAATTTAGTTTTACTGTCCAATTGTAGTTCGAGTTAAATAAATTAAGTTAACAAAAGGCCTGTTTATTTTTAATATTCCAAATAATCAAGCTCGAAGTCTGAATTGTTTGATAAGTATTTTATTTATATGCAAATTCCTAATATTTCGAATAGCGTCGCTATTATACGCCTAAGATGATGAATAGCGACGCTATTCGAAATATTGGCAATATCAAGGAATTTTTATATAAATACAAAAAAAAAATACTTACAAAACAGTTCAGACCTCGAGCTTGATTATTTGGAATATTAAAAATAAACAGGCCTTTTTTTAATTTGATTTTTTCTACTTTAACTACAATTGGATAATTTTTGGTGTATTAATTTGTTCGAAATTCTTACTCACTATTTTTGCTACAACAGGAACGTTTTGATTACTTTTGAAGGCTGTAGTGAAAGTAGTAAATTGTAGTAAGTTTGTTAACTTGAAACTTTTACTTATTTCTCTGCAGTTGGAAAATTGTCTAAGTTTTATTTTACTTGCAATTTTTACTACAATTTGTAAGTTTTGGTTACTATTTGCATTGAAATTTTCCAGCAGTAGTAAAAGTAGTAAATTTTAGTAAGTAAACGATCTACATACTTTGAATTGTCTTTTTTTTTATTTAAATAAACTTTATTTTAAATAGAAAATTTTGAAAATATTACTGAATAGTTTAGTTAAATTGTGTAATTTTTTAAATAAAAATGGAAAACTCTAAAAAAAATTGTTATACTTTATTAATAAATATTCAAATCTTTTTTTTTTTTGTATAGTTAGCTAAAGCTAAAGATCAAATTGTTCCGCTATATGTCATGGAAACTGTTGCTAATTATCCCGGAGTAGCTGGCATATTTGTTTCCGGTGTATTTAGTGCGGCTTTGAGTTCGTTATCGACTATTTTAAATTCTCTTTCTGGAGTATTATTAAAGGACTTCATAGAACCCTATCGCAGCAAACCTTTGACGGAAAGACAAACTGCCATTTTCTTAAGAGCCGTAGTATTGATATTTGGTGTCTCGTCTATGGGCCTAGTAAAGGTGGTTGAAAAATTGGGCATGGTTATGCAGTTATCGTCTACTCTTTCCTCAATAGGAAATGGGCCATTGTTGGGTCTTTTTACGGTGGGCATGACTATGCCATTTGTTAAAACTGAGGTATGTAAATTTAGTTTGAATTGATTAATGGAAAATATATTAAGTTTCGGAAAGAGATGCATTGAAATGAAAATTAAATATAATTAAAATTCTTTAGCCAGCAGAAGTCGTGAACAGTGATGTAAGCCATCCGATTTCAAATGGCTAGCCGATTAGCCGACGACCGCTTTCCTCAGCCGGTGCTCCGCCGGTCATCATCGGATCCACATGCCTGACCAGCTTAAGGAGATAGCAATATGGAATTTTTTAAATAGCTTTAATATTTTGTCTTGCTCTGCACAAAATGTTAAAGAACTAAATCAATAATTTGTAAATACCCAGATCACATCGTCAGCTTATTATTGGTTTGACCTATATACTAAAAAGTCGAATTCGAGAAAAACGAAGTTTAGACAAATTTTTCTTAAAAACTACAAATTTTTACATTTTTAAATAAAAAGTTATTAAGTTTTTACGAAAAACTAATATTCTTGTTTTGGGCTTGACATCAACTTTTTTTTAATATCGAACGCTTACCGCCGAAAAGACGTAAGCGCCACGACTTTCCATTTTCCATTTTGACGAAAATCTTTTTTGTTCGATCATTTGCATCATTCTTCAAAATTTTATAACTCTAGGAAGTACCGTAACGGATTTCATAAAAAACAAAAAATACGTTAGCGCCAATTCCTATAGGACAAACTACAGTTTTTTTTTACGTTTTTCGTGAAAGTGTCGCTTACGTCTTTGTTTCTTTAATGAATAACTTAAAATCTTGGACACACATGTATTACAAAAGACTTTTATTGATATCCAATATGTATATATTTTCTTTGAACCAAATAAGAAATAACCTAAACAACTAAAAATCCGGTCAAATTAGACGCACATATTCCATCCCTTAAAGTGCTAAAAAAATGTTTTTTTTATATCGTATTTAAATTTCATTGCAATCGGATAAACCAAAGAAAAATAAATAAAATGGAAAAAGCTTCTTCTGTTAAATTATTACTTTGGCTCTTACGTTTTTTTTTGGCGGTTAGGGCTCAATATGACTTTTTATGCTGCACCACCACTCATTTTGACGTCTTACGACAATTCTCTTTTTTGTTTTGATTTTACGTTCGTTGTTTTGGTCATGCAGCCAAACAATAATGAAATACATTTCTAAGCTTTTGTATGCAGTATATATGTCAAAAGCAGCAAAACAATAATAAAGTATTTGTTTTTAATTTTTGTATACAAAATTTACTGCATATGCCGAACAGTGGTCTATGCATCAGACCAATGTTTATTATTTGTTAAAATTACGGATATAATGTAATGCATACGATTGTGAATATCTTAAATATAATACAAGATATCGAAAAACTGGTTTCGGAATAAGAAAGAAGATGTTTGCAATATATTCTATTTCTAACTCAATTGTTATCAAAAGTGTTTAGTGGAACAAACCCAATAGTATGCTGACGAAATGTAAGTCTGCAATTCGTGGTTTTAGTGTTCTAGGATAATTTTTAAAGAAATAACGCTTAAAAAATACCCAAAAAATTTTTTTTTTTGTATTAGAAATGATACAAAAAGAACTCAAATATACGGCAAAATTTGTATTCATTTTGTGGACTAAAAAAAAAAAAGCTCAAAAAGGACAGCAGTTTATGACAAAATTTTTTGCTGATAAACTCTTTTTTCTGGCTCATTTCTGACTCCAAAAAAGGCTCTTTTAGATGAACCACTTTCATACAAAAATTTTAATTTTTAATAATATATTTTGAGCCCATTTTTGATTAATTTTTGAGCCCGTTTGCTGGCTGGAATTCCAATTAAACAATTTCAAACACTCTACGGAAATAATTTTATAATTGTACAAGTTTGTTATAATTTCTATTAAAAATAAAAATTATGTTTTTTCGACCTTTAATTGTGCAATGAAAATGAAAATTATTCAAGTTCGAGGCCATATACTCTATATTTCTTCATTAGGATATTGTCCTAACAAATAATCTATAGAGTTTTTTGTTTTCAAATTTATTATTTGACTCTTTCAGGAATGTGTTGAAAGATCTATTTCGGGAATTTTCTAGGTTCCCATCATCAGAACACGTTTTGAAAGCGGTAACAATCCCATGCCAAACATCAAACATTCATATGAACTAGTTTACTCACTACATAAGAACTAATATACATATGAGTTTGAAATTAAAGGTTATAACCATTGATCAAAAAATAAATTGAAAACTTGTTTGATGTGCAAGATCCACCTCTGTTGGATATTCAATACACGTTTTTTTGTTTTTCTCTCCTTTTTATATTTTGTTTAGTTTGTAAACAAAACAGGGGAAGTAAACTAGGCGGTACTTTGCCTTGTTACCACTTTCAAAACGTGTTCTGATGATGGGAACCTAGAAAATTCCCGAAATAGATCTATCAACACATTCCTGAAAGGGTCAAATAATAAATTTGGAAACAAAAAACTCTATAGATTATTTGTTAGGACAATATCCTAATGAAAAAATATAGAGTATATGGCCTCGAACTTGAAAAATTTTCATTTTCATTTTATAATTGTATTAATCGCAATACAAACTTTTCGTTTTCTAAATATTTTGTTAGTCATTTAGTAATCTATACACAAATGATTTACTAAAACAAATTATTTTACTCATACTTTAAATCAAAACTTATTCCCAATGTTATGTTAAAATGATTTGATATATAAAAACAAGAATATCGTTTAGAAATTGGCACTTTTTCAACAATTAATCGTTTCTTAATATAAAATTAAAATAAAAAATGAATTAAAATGAAAAATATGTGCATGTTAATTATAGTATTAATTGCACACTGTCTAAGAAGACGATGAATAAAATTCAAAAATCCCCAATAAAATATATCAAAAATTTGCTCCCTGGCAACTCTTCCCTAACTACGTGAATAGCCAAACTACCGTATGTACAAAAAATACATCATAGTTGCGCCAACTCACAAAATGTGGGAAATAGTGGAAATTAGATTACATATGATTTTCTAACAATTGTGAATTGTTGTGTAATTGAAACTGGTTTTAAGCCACAGCAAAAATCGACCTTACGTTAGATCAAGTGGTTAGAGCCTCTGCCTAAAGTGTAGTGCATGCACTTCATGTGTCAAAGAAAGCAGGTTCAAGCCACGGTCAGGATAGCATTTAATAAAAATAAACATTTCATATAGATACAATCAAACAATAAAAACCATAACAAATAATTACAGTATTGTCAAAAGGATTACTGATGAAGGTTGTGTTACCAGAAACTGCGCAGTCTAATTCAATAAATATTAACAATGTAGTTATGATTTTTAGAAAAGTATGCTTAATCTTCTCTACCACGCCTATCTCAAAAAATTATATAATTCTTCTTATTTTAAACGAGCTTAAGATCGTTTATTTATAAACTATAATTATTTGTTTCCAATATTTCTTATAATAATTGTTCCCTGAAGAAGTCACCCAATGTGGAGACGAAATATTGGAAATAAATAATTATAATTTATAAATAAAGGATCTTAAGCTCGTTTAAAATAAGAAAAATTAAATAAATAAATAATAAATAAATAATACCATATGTGGTAAAAGATTAAAGAACGAATTCGGGAACTTTTATTTAGACGCTATCGACTTAAGTATATTGGATGTAGTAAGAAAACTCACGCTTCTGGTAAAACTTATGTCAGCCGATTTCATCCGTTCAGCCACCGCCGATTCCGAGTTTCATAAAGAGCAATAGTATACTATATAAACATATATGATAATACAAAGGCTTATATATGATTATATACGGATATGTTTGATCATATCTACTCATACATAGTTCAATATATGACCATATATGTTAGGATCCGAAACTTGATGGTATATCATCCTATAGGAACTCAATTCCTCACGTTCTTTCATATGAAATCAAAATTAGGATCCAAATTTATGTGGTCATCTATGAAACTATATATATCCTAAAATATATGGTTATATACATACATATGGAACATATATGATCAGGTATGCCCGTATATGAGCATATACAAATTAAAATATGATCAAATATATTCATATACGATCCCAATTTCATATGGGTTTTGCGAAAACTAACCATTTTGTATGGGAATTTTATAGTGGACCCTACGTTTTCACTTAACAATTCAAACAGATGGATGCATTATAAAAATTTATAACACTGGGTTGCCTTAGGCAATTAAAATTGAAAACATGCTTGCGCTTTGTTCCAGAATACAACATTTGGTAAAAATATAATTGCAATCTGCACAAAGACAATTTCTTGAACTTTATATCTTTTTCATGTTTAAACTTTTCACAGCAACAACATATTTTTGTAAAAATAGCTTTATACAAGTTTTCTAGTTAAAATAATGCAAGTTTTATCCCAATAAAATTTGCCAAATTTTCTTAATCTTTGGCTAGAGCTATTTTGGAAAACAAAATTTTCCGTGTATAATTTAATGTTTAAATTTTTTTAGAGTGCTCTAACGGGATGTATAACAGGAGCTCTTATTATGGGTTATGTAGCCATACGATCACAAATTGATAGCGCCACTGGTATTTTAAAATTCCCCACAAAACCAGTATCCATAGATGGCTGTACTTATGATTATGGATACATTAACAAAACTTTATTAAGGCAAGTCTATAAAACTACTATTAAATCACAAATTTTGAACATAAAATCGAACTTGCCTGGGCAATTTAAATAACATTTGCTAATTTTTTACTTCTATAATCTTTGTATTTTTTATTTTATTTGAATTTACATTAAGAAAAGTTATCAGTGCAAGTCAAAAATTTTTACCAGTAACCTAAATTCGAGTTGTCTGAATTTATTGGACATATAAAATTTTTAAAGTTAGCACTCATTTTTGCGATATTTGCGATTTAAAATATTATGCAGAAAAAATTACTATTTATTAAAATTTTTATAGATTTTGTCATAGTATTTATATCAATTTTTTTTTTTTTTTTTAATTGCAATCTATCTCTATTCATTAAGATAATAAGCATATTTGATGACTATATAAAAATGACATTTGTAGATATACTCATATGAAGTACTTACGTACTTAGGGGTAAATAATAAATAAATTTCAAAGGCATTTTTTATTTCTTTTATAACTAGCTTCGGAAAGGAAGGTCTAAGATATGATATCTCTTCAGTCTCCTAATTTCGTCTGTTTCGTCTAATAAAGCGATAGCCAAGCGGTTTACATGATTGCTTAGTCTAGTCAAATACTTTTCACTATAATATCTGATAACTTCTTTAAATGTTTGAGTTGTGAGATCATTATGGATAGCCTCGTTTGTAATATACCATGGTTAGTGGACTATAAGTCTAAGTATCTTAGACTGGTATCTTTGAATTATTTCGATATTAGAATGGCTTGCAGTTCCCCACAGTTGAATTCCGTAGGTCCACATTAATTATTAAATTGATTTATAAAGCCTTAATTTATTTTCAATATTAAGTTGAGATTTTGGACCAATCCACCAGTAGAGCATTTTATTTTGTATATTTAAATGTTGACATTTAGCTTTTATAAGTTGCTTCCAAGTTAGTCGACGATCTAAGTGCATACCAAGGTATTTAACACAATCCTTTTTGGGAATTTGTGTGTTATTAATAGTAAAATTTGGGCAATCTACCCTTCTTAGTGTAAAAGTAACGATTACTGATTTTTCTGCGTCGACTTTAATTTTCCATTTTCTTAGCCACGATTCCAATAAATTTAATTCACTTTGTACAAGTCTGGATGCATTGGCTGGGGATTCATCTGCAGCTAATATGGCAGTGTCATCTGCATATGTTGAAACACTTATAAGTTCTAAAATTTGCATGTCGGCAGTAAATATTGTGTAAAGCACAGGACTTAGAACGCTGCCCTGAGGAACACGTGCTCTTATATCAAGAATATTTGATCCTTCATCAGCGATTTTCACATAAAACATTCTATTTTGTAAAAAAGATTTTATGATTGAATAAAATGGTGCTGGAAGTAGTTATTTTATTTTTGATAAAAGACCAATGTGCCAAACCCTGTCAAAAGCCTGTTGGATGTTCAAGAAAACCGCAGAGCAGTATTTTTTTTCCTCAAATGATTTTCGAATAACATGCATTACTCTGTGGCATTGTTCGGGTGTATCATGTTTTTGTCTAAACCCAAACTGATGCTCGGGAATAATTTTCAGACTCTCAAGAATTGGTGACATGCGCTGCAAGAAGATTTTTTCAAATATTTTTGAAAAAATACTTAATAGGCTTATTGGCCTATATGACGAAATTTGGTTTTCTGGTTTGTTTGGCTTTTTTGTATTTGTATTTGTATTTGTATTTATTAAATTGATTTTCTAATACAACAAGACACAATATCTTATAAATTATAGTATTAGAATCAGACAAGTTAACTTAGACAATATAGCAAAATCTATAGCAATAAAAGATTTACATTTATAATGAAAAGAAAAAATAAAATAAATAATATAAATAATAAATATAATAATTAAATTTTAACTTAATAAAAATAAAGTCAAAGGTAAAATTAAAATTAAAAATTTATGAAAAATATTCCCTAAGTAAGCTTCTAAACCTTATTGCGTTGCTAGCTGTTTGCAAATTATTTGGAAGATGGTTCCAGAGACGTATGGTTAATATAAAGAATTGGCATTCTGAAGCATGGTCACGATGCCGAAATTGAATTATATCTTTTAATCTGCTTGATCTTGAAAACTGTAAACGTTCATAAAGATATTTAGGCTCTTTTGTCATAACAATTTTGAAAAGAAAAATAACGTTTTTAAACTTAAGGTAGTTTGAAAAAGACATGTTCAGTACACGACAAGAATACTGCGATACATTATCAAACCTTTTCAAAGAAAATATATAACGGACGATGTTATTGTACGTTACGGTAAGCTTTCTCATATCATGTGAGTTGCATCCAGTAAAAATTTCGGATGAATATAAAAGTGTCGGTAAAAGATACGTTTTTGCCAGTAATATTCTAATACTCAGAGGGGTAAAGTGTTGAGTGGCCCATAAGCTTCGCAGCATACCGTATACTTTGCCACATGCATGGGTAATATGATTAGTCCAGGTTAGACTTTTGTTAAATGTTACTCCTAAGTTTTTAGCAGAATCAACAATATCAATTTTTGAACCACCAAGTAATATATTTAGTTCATTATTTATTTGAAATGATTTTTTTCGTATTATTATACATTTTGATTTGTTAGGATTGAGTCGCAAACCATTGGCCGAAGCCCATAAACTAATTTTATCAAGATCATGATTCAATTCTTGTATTTTAGTTGTAATTAATTCTTTGGAGCAACTAAGATATAACTGAACGTCGTCGGCATATATTTGTATATTGGAGTAACAAAGTTGTTGAGGAAGATCGTTAGAATATAACGAGTATAACAGGGGCCCAAGAATTGAACCCTGCGGGACACCTCTAGTAACCAGCAAAGGCCGCGAAACAGACCCACCGTTGGTAACTGATTGAGATCTATTTGAGAGGTACGACGACATCAATTTGACAGCAAATGTAGAGAAATTAAATAATTTTAACAATTTTTTACATAATAATGAATGGTGCACAGTATCAAAAGCCTTTGAATGGTCTAATAATACCAAAAACGTTATTTTCCTCTCATCTAAATTTCTTCTAATTTCCTCTATAACATCAGTTAATGCTGTAATGCAGCTACGGTGAGGTCTAAATCCTGATTGACGATCAGTTAATAAGTTGTTGTCATTAACATGCTTATAAATTTGTTTGTGTAATAAATTTTCAAAAACTTTGGATAAATAGGGGAGGATCGCAATTGGACGATATTCATTTCCAGTTTTTGGCACCGGAACAATTTTGGCATGTTTCCACTCCATAGGAAAAGTATTAGTCATTATTATTGTATTAAAAAGGGGTGTGATGTAACGAATTATCCATGGTAGAATCATTTTTATAAATTTAGGATTAATGTTATCTAATCCTTCTGAATTAGATTTAATCGCTTTAAACGCTTCAGCTACTTCAATCACATTTAGAAATTGAAAATTGAATACACTACTTGAAATATTAGTTGAAATTTCGTCATAAAAGTGAGACTGAATCACCGGAGAAGGAATATTGGTAAAGTTTTCATTTAACAAGTTAACATCAACTTCTAACGAACGATCCACTGACTTTCCAATGCCAATATCGTGTATATGTTTCCATTTACTTTTACTGTCAACTGCTCTATTAAGCTTATTAAAATAATATAAAGATTTTTCATGTTTAATCTTTGAGACAACACCTTTTCGTGCTAAACGATATTCCAGTTTAAATTCAGGTGTTCTGTAGCGTTTCCAATTATGGTATAGATTGTCTCGATGAACTATTAACAATTTAATTTCATTTGTGAACCAGGGCCTAACTCTATTCCTAATTGTTTTTGTCTTTATTGGTACATGAGTGTTATAAATCTGCAGTATTAATGTATTAAGAAAAGTAAGCTGCTCGTCAACCGTTGGTAAGTAGTAAATTCGGTCCCACTCTGTGTTATTTAGAGCACGCTGTAATTCTGTGGAATTAACACTGTTAAAATCCCGATAGCTGTACGTTTGAACCATATTTAAAAATGTAAAATTATATGATATAAAGATTAAATCATGCTTGGAAAATGTAGACACTGCCAACTGCTCATAATGTAATATTTTTTGCTTGTTACTTACAAAAATCAAATCATGCAATGTGCTTGTTGTAGTTGAGAAATGTGTAGGCCTAGTAGTGTTGACAGCGGATAAATTAAGAGTGGACATAAAGGTAGTAAGATTTTCATCTTCAAGCAGATTACAATTAAAATCACCAGTTATAATAACCTCAGAGTATGTTACAGAAAGATGTTCCAATTTTTCAATTAGCGTATCCAATTTTATATATTTATTTGGCCTATAAGCACACCCAAGGAGCATTTTATCACCATGATAATTTAATTCAATAAAAATGAGTTCGACATCGCCGGGTTCATTATATGAAGATATAAGTTTACACGTGATGTTATTTCTTATGTAAATTGCAACACCTCCACCATTACTTAATCTGTCAGATCGAAAAATACGATAACCTTCTATCTTGTATATACTGTTATATATTTCTGGTATAAACCATGATTCTGAAATACATATTGCATCAATACCGGAAGATTCAAAGAGAAAACGAAATTCATCAATTTTTGGCAAAAGGCTTTGTGCGTTTATATGACAGATATTGAGACCCCGATGCAGATTCGCTAAGATACGAATCATGTTATAATTACCATCTCTAGAACCAAATTGATCAGGTAACAAATTTGTCATATTTACAACATAGCGCAACGCAATAAAATTTATAGATACGTAATAACATTAAAGATTTGTATATAAAAAGATAGTTTAACATAAACGATTTAAAAAAATAAAATATATAATTTAATTGAAAAAAATTGAATAGAAAATTTATAACATAAGTGGCCAATTCAAAAATTCTATTCACGAAAAAGTTGTTTTAGGTCCTCAGGAAATTCTATTATGACTGGATCATCCGCATCAAATTTTCTTACATAAACAAGTCCACGCAATGTATATGTTGATTTTATTTTCTTATTTTTCTTTAATAATAACGCATCTTTAAATATTTTATGATTATGTGGCGTTAAGTTCTCATTAACATAAATAGGTTCATCACTATCAAAGCCCGCTTGGCGTAAACATAATTTGTTTTGGTTATCACGACGAAATTTTGATATTGATTTTAAAAGAAAGTTTTTTTGAAACGGAGATTGTAAATTCACAACTATAACTTCATCAGTTGGATTATATGGTTTATTGTTCTTATAAATTTTTTTTAGTCTATATATATTATTAATTTGTGGCATATTCACTTTTAAGCTACTACATATATTTTCCACAATGTTGTGCAGGTTTTCATCTTCATAATAAGGCACACCAGAAATTCGTACACTACCGGCCACAACAGAGTTTTCTTGTTTTAATATTTTTCGCTTTAATTCGATTATCTCCTCTTTCATAAGCACAGCTTCCGAACTCTTTATTTCCAAGTTATTAACTCTTTCAATTATTTTGCTTAGTTCACTCTTTATACCCTCGATTTTGCTCTTAATAACAGAGAGTATTTTTTCCTCACTTTCTTTCACTAGATTCTTTATAAATTCAAAATGTTTTTCTTCACTTTCTTTTATTGAGTTTTTTATAACTTCTCTCGTTATGTACTCACTCTCTCTAATAAGCTCTCTTAGGAATAATTTATCATGATTTGAAAAACGCGGTAATTTTGTATAACTTTCAACTGAAGAGTCTTGGTTTGTTTCTCTTGCTCTCTTAGCTGACGATTCACTTCTTGTTTCCATTTTTGTGTTTTTATTTTTCTTGTAATGTTTTTGTTGTTGTTAATGAAGCAATTTGGTAATTTTTATTTATATGTGTATAATTGGTTTTTATATTGTTTGTATTTAATTGATTTTTGTATTGTTTTATTTTAAGTTTTTATTGTGAATTGACAAAATATTTAAGAATATTTGAAATTGAACTGAATCACAGATTTAACAGATCAGTAGTTTTAAAGATAATTACAAAAATACAGAGCAAAACTTGAAAGCGTCTGTTCACTTCGAGTTTATAAAAATGATGATCATTATAATCTCAGCACATTTCCACTGGGAAAGTGGCCTTATCGTGAAATTGAGTTAAAAATCATCATTAGATATAAGATGGCTTTTTTAGGAAAATTTTTAATGGCTTCTGAGTCAATATTATCATATCTGGGAGATTTTTTTGGATTCAGGTATTTTATTTCCGCTTTGTCTTCAGTGGGTGAAAAATGCTTAATTGGTAAGCTCATCTGGTAAGAAACATCTAACAAACTGGAAATTTCTTCATCTTCGGCAGGATTACCAATTTGGTGGACTTGAAAAATATAAAAGAGGTGTTGAGCAAAAGCTTGTGCCTTATTTTCATCTGATCTACACCACGTACCATTATTGTCTTTAAACGGTATGCTTCTTTTTGTTGGTCTTTTCAAATACTTTGTTGCTTTCCACAAATTGAAGTTGTTATCTTTTGCTGTATTTATGTTATCGAAAAATTCTTCAACGGATTTGTTTTTCAACTTATTTAAATGAAGTTTAAGATTTTTTGTTGCTTGGTTTAGATGCTTTTTGTCGTTGGGATTTCTACTCAACTGCCATGTTTTTCTAAGTCTTCTTTTAATCCTCATAAGTTCACGGGTCTCTGAGGAAATTTGGACATTATTTTGAACATCAGCTAAATTTCTAGCTGGGTTCGATAAAAATGCAAGATGTAAGATGCTCTACCGCATTTTCCAGATCCAAACTGTTTGTTATGGGTAAGTTTAGGTTCAGATTCTTATCCAGCCAATATGAGAATGACTCTAAATCAGTTTTTTTTTGTTATTAGCTTTTTATTTTTATTAATAATTGTAGGCGATGTACTGTATGCTACTATAATTGGCGAGTGGTCTGAGCTTAGATCGTTGTTGTTCATAATACCAAGTTGACTGGCAGGTATACCAGAATATACAAAAAAGTCAATTAAGTCGGGAGTTTTATTGGGGCAGAAGGCCAATATGTTGGTTTACCAGTTGAGAACAGTGAATATTTTTTTGAAATCAGACTTTTGTAAAGCTCCCTACCCTTTGGATTTATAAGACGCATGTTTTGCATTTATATCTCCACCTACAATAAACCTTGGACCAAGTTTGCGAAAGAAATTGTTGAAGTCGTCACACGTTATATTATGACGAGGAGGAAGATAAATTGCACTTACAGATACTGTTTGGTTGTTGCATTTAATTTTAATTATAGCAGCTTGTATGCTTTCTTTTATATATTGCTCTTCTGGTTCGTATTTAAAACAAGATTTGATTAAAATTGCTGAGCCCCCATGAGCTCTTTCATTAGGGTGGTTTGCAATTATCAAGTCGTATCCTTTTATTTTAAAATATGACTTCTTAGTGAAGTGGGTCTCTGATATTAAAAATATGTCAATGCTGTTTGTCTGTAGAAAGTTTTCAACCTCTTGCAAATGATTGGAGAGGCCGTTGGCATTCCATGTTGCTAATCGAAGATCTATTGACATAATTTATTACAAAGAACTGACATCATATTTAGTAAGGTGTTTGTTAACTCCATTTGTTTTGCTAACAGCGTTTCAATTTTTTGTAAAATTGCGGAATCGTTATTTGAACTAGAGTTACCTTTAAGAGCATCTGAATATGTATAATTCGGTGTTGCTTGAGAGTTGAAATTTTGATTAGGGTGTTCAGAAAAGAAATGTGTTTGCGTTCTTGCCTGTTGTAATGAAGAAACTTTGTGTTGTAATTTTCTTTTGATTTCTTGGTGGACAATACATCCTCTGTAACTAGCAGAGTGTGATTCAAGACAGTTTGCACATTTAGCTGGCAATGTTTTGTTTTTTGTACAATCAGCAGTAATATGGTTCTCTCCGCATTTTACGCATTTATATGGTTTATTGCAATATGACCTGGTATGATCATACTGTTGACAGCGGTGACATTGTGGAATTTCTCTAGTTTTTCGAGGTGGTTTGATTATAACAATTGCATTATTGATATTAGTTAGATTGTAAATGTCCTTATTGTTGTCTTTCGGCTCGAGATCAAGAAAGAACATGCAAAGTGGTTGTCTGGTAATATTAATTTTAATATTCGTGATGTTTCTAACTTTATGTCCAAGTTGTTCAATGAACGTCTTTATATCACCAATGTTGGTTGAATAGTGCAAGTTCTTGATAACTACTCTGTAGGCCCTATCCTGCTTTGTCTAAAAGGTAGGAAAACTTATCTTTTTATGTTAAATATTCGAGACTAAGCTTCTGTATGAACTAATGGTTTTAACCATAACCCTAATTTGTCCGTCTCTAAGGGCTTTATAAGAATACTGGCTGGGGGAAATAACCGTGGAGAAATATTGTGCCATTTCCTTAATATTCGTTACATTTGGGATAAAAAATGGGGGAGGTTTTGGTTCTAAGGGATTTGTACTGATGACTTCTTCTGCATCATTATCGATATCTGTAAATCTATTGCAGCTCGAGCTGGCTGATTCCTCATTGTTGTTGACTTGTCTTTGTTTATTTGTCTGTCTTTCAGGAGAGCCTGGGCGTTTTCTGGAGTACGAAACGGTTTGCCACTCTATTTCATTTTCACTGTCATCTTTGTAATCATTCATATCAGTTATACTAGCTCTTTTTCTGTCACTAGAACTAGCCATATATGTTTGTTGTTATTGTTTATTTTGACTGTTTAACTATTATTACAAAATGAGTTTTGTGTTTTTTTTTTTTATTTACTATCACTACACTTCCTACTAGCAATTGTGTTGCTATGCAAATAGATGGTTTAAAGCCACAGCAAAAATCGACCTTACTTTAGATCAAGTGGTTAAAGCGCCTGTATAAAGTGTAGTGCGAAGTGCATGTGGCAAAGAAAGCAGGTTCAAGCCACGGTCAGGATTGCATTTAATAAATAAAAACATTTCATATAGATGCAATCAAACAATAAAAACCATAACAAATAATTACAGTATTGTCAAAAAGGATTACTGATGAAGGTTGAGTTATCAGAAACTGCGCAGTCTAATTCAACAAAAATTTACAATGTAGTTATGATTTTTAGAAAAGTATGCTTAATCTTCTCTACCACGCCTATCTCAAACAGATGTTGTTATTGTTTTGATAATATGATAATTTCTTTTACACTTGCACACAGATTATATTCACACGTCTGATCGCCAATGCGGTATACCAATTGATTGTCGGAAGAGTAGTTAGACAAAATTTTTTCGCGTTAATCGATTCTAACACGGATTACCATGAATTATCCCAAAAGATTTTTACACGATTTCGCTTCTTTAAAAATACTGTTTCTTTTTATATTCCACGCATTGTAAAAACTTTAAACAAAATTTAAAAAATAAGCGAAAAAATTTATTTTTGCAAACAAAGTTTCCGACATAGTACTGAAACGTTGTGAATATTCAATTCGTTTTCCCCAGTTGCATATTTACGACACGCACAATACAAGCTTCCATGGTACATATCTGTATGATCTCGTTTCGAAAATTATGTTTAACATCACTTCCGCTATTACCATAAGAAACTTTATTTAGAAAACTACTCAATTCTTCTATTAATAAAAGTAATTTAGAGGGCCTATCTACAAGGTGGCGCAAAAGTAATCCTCCTATCAGAAAATGCTATAAATTTTGCGATTGGCCCCTAATGTCAGTTCTGTTTTGACATTTGTGTAGTAAACACATGCGAAATAGACGTTAATAAACAATGTTACGCTACACTGCTCCAGAACGCGGAATATTGGTGACTATTTATTTGACCAATAATCGGTCGGTGACTTTGGCACAACGTGAATTTCGTCGCAGATTTCCTGGCCGTCCAACGCCTACTGGTGAAACACTGCGACGTTTAGCCGCTCGCCTCGAAGAGACTGGCACAACACGAGATGCTGCCAGGCGTGGCAGACCCCGGAGTAGCCGTTCTGCAGAGAATATTGCTGCTGTAGTCGAGGATGTCATGGAAGCGCCGTCGACATCGACCAGACGACGTGCCACGCAAATGGGTATCAGTCGACGGTCTTTACAGCGAATTTTGGTACAAGATTTGAAGATGTTTCCGTACAAAGTCCAGACGGTGAATCAGCTGTTAGCTGCTGACCGCCAATCGCGTGTAACATACGCTCAAGCCATCCTTAATCACCACCACGAGGAAGATGATTTTTCATCAAAAATAATCATGAGTGATGAGGCCCATTTCCATCTTAGCGGGTACGTAAATAAGCAAAATTTACGCTTCTGGGCACTGAAAGTCCGCGTGTAACCCACGAAGAGCCATTACACCCGCTCAAAGTCACTGTATGGTGTGCTGTTTTCGCCGGAGGAGTCATCGGACCTTTTTTCTTCGAAGACGTCGCGGGCCAAACGGTTACTGTGAATGGTTAGCGCTACAGAGCAATGATCAACGAGTTGTTTTTGCCGCAACTTGATGAATTGGGATTGGAAAACATGTGGTTCCAACAGGACGGTGCAACGGCACACACTGCACGTGCCACAACTGATATGCTGAAGGATGCATTTCCCGGGCGCCTAATCTCCCGTTTTGGCGATTTGCACTGGCCAGCAAGATCGCCTGATTTGACCGCTCCAGACTTCTTTTTGTTGGGCTTTTTGAAGTCGCGGGTTTATGTCAACAAGCATCAGACTCTTGCAGCTCTTAAAGACAATATCCGTCAAGAATGTGAGGACCTATCGCCGGAAGTTTTGGCCAAAGTGATGGAAAATGCCATAAAAAGGGCTCAAATGACAATCAACTGTGGCGGCGGCCATTTACATGACATGATATTCTCGACTTGATGTAAAAAAAATAAAATACCAAATAAAAATAATCCACAAGAAGAATCAAATTTTTCATTTTTTTTTTAAATTACAGCCAAAAAACATCGGAAGGTTATTTTTGCGCCACCTTGTACTAATGTTGATTAATTTCAAATAAAAATATGAAGCTATCTACTGTAAAGCCGCGATTAGTACGAATTATTAAAAAAGACTTATATGTAGTATACAATAGTAGTTTTCAATTAATATTGTAGAAGTTCGATTTGTAATTAAACAGTTTTCCCTCACCTTAACACTTGTTTAGAAGCAGATAGCTTTGTTTAAATAAAGGGGCCGCCATCTAAAGTTTTTTTTTAACTAGTGCTTATTTCGTGAATGGTAACACTTAGCTCATGTCTGATTTGACAGATAATTAGTTTTATCCTTCCGCTGAATGAATATGGTTGTGTATACGCTTAAACAACGCTGGGAAATATTGCGACATTACTTTGAAAATCATGGTAATGTTGCAGAATGTGTGCGAAAATTGCGTACGGGTTTTGGAAGAAGAGAAGCACCGTTACCGGGCCATGTTGAACGAATTTTTGTTCACAAAAATTGAAGAGGAGGATATTGGCAACATTTGATTTTAGCAGGACGGCGCTACGTGCCACACAGCCGAAGCTACACTCGATGTTTTGCGCCCTGTTTTTGAAGATCGCATTATCAGCCGCAGAGCTGATGTCGTTTGGCCACCTCGGAGCTGCGATTTGACTTCGTTGGACTATTATTTGTGGGGTGCCGTCAAAGATAAGTGTTACGCCAACAAGCGAGAGACAATTGACGCGTTAAAGGACAATATTCGTGAAGCCATTGGTGAAATACAGCTTCACACAATCGATTATGTGCTTAAAAATTGGACCGATCGTGTAGGCTACTGCATGGCCAGCCGAGGCAGCCATTTGAATTAAATTATTTTCCATTATTAACCGGAAGGATTGTACTATAAGAAAAGAAATTTGAGAAAATATTTAGTAGTTTTTTTATAGCATTTTCAAAAAAAAAAATTTATTTGGCGGACCCTTTATATATTAATTGCTGTTATTATATTTAATTTATTTCTTATTCTTTTAAAAAATCCAATTTTTTTTACCATTTTTTTACATATCGAGGGCTTACATTCAAAACCCTCTATCTTAAAAAACACAACTTTTCGGTATTCTACAATATTTTTTAAGACAACTACTGAATCTCACATATAATTGGTTTTTAAAATGTTGCATTATTGGGTACTTTATGATAGATAGAGGGTTTTGCTTCTCAAAAATATTCAATGTTTATGTATGAAAGTTATCACATAGAGGGTTTTGCATTTTAATAAAAATAAATTATTTTGATTTCATTTATGCCATTTGTCAGTTTTTAAGGTGATTTATTCAAGATAACGGCTGGTAATACAACATAAGATAAAAAAATTAATAATAAGCAATATGAAACAAAAAGTAATGTGTTTTTTTTTTTTTTTTGCTTTTTTTAAGTTTTTTTTGGTGTTTATCGTAAAAATAATGGTATTCCGGTGATATTACGCTCTTCAAATCTTGCAAATTGTTCCACTTATTTGGCTGAATTGATAGTGGACCAGAATATAGAGGTTTTGGTTCAATATGTTCTGTGTAAGGTTGAATACGAACAGGTAGATCCATGTAATCTGTATCAAAATCTAATTTATATGTTATGTTACCATCTGGAATATATAAAAGAGATCTTAAATTGGACACAGTAGGATCGTTCTTTACTTATCCTGGTCTAATGGAAGAAAACCGCATAAGTTTGTCATCGTTGTAATTATTAAAGAAATCATAATTTAAATATTCAGCATCAAACGGCTTTTTTACGATCTCATTGTTAATTTTACCAGTCTCCCTGACTTCTCTAGTAATTCCTGTTATCCGCCCATCCTTCATATCTCCATTTGATGATGCATAATGGACCACTATTTTTCTGTTCACACAAAGTATCAAAAGTTTATTACTAAAATCTAATTATTAAACTAAATTTTAAACTTACCATTATGTAAGTTTATCACGCGACAATAATATTTTAATTATGATTTTTAATATCATATAAATTATTTTTTTTTTTTACAATAATATCGTAGATGACACTTTTTTTAAGCAAGTTTAACCATTTATATTTATGCCATGGACGTTATATTTTCCAAAAACCAAAAGGTAAAATAATTTCAATTCAGAATCGGCTTTCGCTATTTTAATAAACGATTAAAAAATGTAAAATTCATGTTAAAAAAATAGTAAGAAAACACGTATTGCAAGAAGAAATTATTCCAAAAAAATATTGGAAAATTTATTTTAAAAGATAGAGGGTTTTGCATTCAGAAAAATTAATTGCGTAAGATAGAGAAATAACGAAAATGCAAATAAAACAGCAAAAAAAAATATATTTTTTTATGAAATTCACACCATACATGGTGTGAATTTCATAAAAATTTTACCACCAAAAAGTAATTTTCGTGAAAATCAAAGATAGAGGGTTTTGAATATAGGCCCTCGATATGTATTCTATGTGATCTTTAAATTTATTTTCTTTATCTATTATAAAACCGAAATACTTTATATTTTCTACTTTTTCTATAGTTTGCTTATTAATTTGTATAATTGTTTCGCTGGTCCTATTTATTTCTAAGAGTTTTTACATTCGACATTGATGTCACATTCTGTATATATTAGTGTATCATCCGCATATAAAACTATTTCACATTTTTCCAGTATTTTTGGCATATCATTGATGTGTACTAAAAATAGTAAGGCTCCTAGAATAGAACCCTGTGGTACTCCAAAATCATTATAGATCATATTTGATTTTATATTATTAACCTTAGTAATTTGTTTTCTGTTTTTTTTTTTTTTTAAAATACGACTTAAACCATTCTAGTTCTTTCCTTTGGATGCCATACATGTTCAGTTTTTTAATTAAAATTTCTCTATCAATAGTTTCAAATGCTCGTTTAAAATCTATGAAAAGAGCCATAACTTTTCTATTTTGGTCAATGCTTTTCCATCTATTTACAACATAGTTTACTGCAGTTTCGCACGGAAAGTTTTTTCTGAAACATGATTCATATTTTGAGAATAAATTATTATTTTAAATATATTTTTCTAATTGCTCTTTTACTATCTTTTCTAATATTTTTTCACAGGTTTTCAGTGTGTTTATGGGACGATATTCTTCACATTTTTTTGTTTTTACAATTTTTTCAATAGGAGTGATCATGGATTCCTTTCAATTTTCTGGGAACTCTCCAGTTTCTAATGATTTATTTATTATTTTTAGTAAAATTTTTCCTGTTAAATGCCAGTTATCCAGGATAATTTTCGAAGATATTTTACAATAGTCCGGTTTGTTTTTTAAAAGTTTTATAGTATTCTTAAGTTTTATCATTGTGATTGCACTGAATTCGAATTTTAAGTTAATAATTTGAATCAGGGACCGAAAATAATGATTATTGCTCGTTTTTTTGAATCAAAAAATCAATCACTTAGAAGAGACATAAAAAAAAATTTATTGCACCATTATTATTATTTTTTGACAATCTTTGCATATCCGTCATGATTTTTAAATTTTTGATTTTAAAGTTTTCTTCAATGGTAATGATTATTTTTGAGTAATAATAAAATAAATCAGCCATAATCATTATTTTTGAGCAAAAAAAATAAAACTCAAAAATAATCATTATTTATGATTTCTATTTTTTTCGCTCAAAATAAAACTCACTTTCAATGTGTGGGATGGACATATCTCAGGAAGTAGGAGGAGCTTATCGAAGCTTTTGGTATCAATCTCTTCTTTGGAAGATTCTTTAGCAGATTAATGCATCAATCATATTTGTGGGTGAGGTTTAAGTGGTTAATTTTTAATTTCAAAATACGGCTTTTTTTTTGCCGTATTTTGTGAAAGTAACAATGTGTGGGATGGACATATCTCAGGAAGGAGGAGGGGCTTATCCAAGATTATGGTATCAATCTCTTCTTTGGAAGATTCTCTAGCAGATCAATGCCTCAATCATATTTGTGGGTGGGGTTTAAGGGGTTAATTATTAATTTCAAAATAGGGCTTTTTTGCCGTAAAGTCAAAATCTGGAAGCTCGATTTTCACCGTAGACGTATGGTCTAGTGGACTTTTTTGCTCAGTACAATCCCAAGAATCAGAAACGCGAAGCGCCCATTAAGATTTTTTTCCTTCCATACTAATCGCCCCACCCTAATATGTATATATATTTACACGTACATGAAAGTGAGTTTTATTTTGAGCGAAAAAAATAAAAATCATACATAATGATTATTTTTGAGTTTTATTTTTTTTGCTCAAAAATAATGATTATTGCGGATATTTTTTATTATTACTCAAAAATAATCATTACCATTGAAGAAAATCCTTAAAACTCATAACATAATCATTATTGTGTAATTTTTATTATAAAACTCATAATGATTACGGTCCCTGATTTGAATCTGATTTGTATATTGCACATCGTCTACTGAGTCTCTTATTGTTTTAACGTTATTTACAAAGTATTTATTAACATGATTAGCTATTTGATTATTTTCCTTATACTCTACATTGTTAAATATCACAGATTTTATCACATTTTTATTTTGATTTTTATTTATTACTAAATCTTTGATCTCTTTCCACATTTGTTTTTGGTCCTTGGCATTATTTATTTTGTTGTTTATATATTTATATTTTTCATTTTCAATTTTTACTTTATAGAAATTTCTAATTAATTTATAATTTGTGCACTCTTCATTTGTGTTTTCAAATTTAGCAATTTGATATTTGGTTATTTTTTCTTGTTTTATTATACGTAGTTCATTAGAAAACCAATTATTTGTGTTATTTTGTTCTTTTATTGTTTTTTAAAAAGTTTTTTTTTCCAGGCATTTATCAAATATTAATACATTTTGGCTAACACTTATATTATCTTTAAACGTCATTTCACTCAATTCTCTTGTAAATATGTGTTTATGATATTTAAAAATATCTATGGCAAAAAGATTTTCTAAAAATGGCTGAAAAAATGGCTAAATGCCATTTGTTCTGGCTAAACGTGTTCAGAAATGGCTAAATCTAGGCAGAAAATTACTAAATTGGCAACACTAATAATACGAAAGCTCAAAAAATATTTTTTTTACATGTGTTTTCTTCATATTTCTAGCACTCCAATTCCCCCCACTTCCGGCACGGCATTTCATCATGTATCCTTTTTATGGTACACCGGTTTAGGGGCTGGTCTTACTATAATTGTTTCATTATTGGCCACTTTATATTTTGGCAAACAAGATTCTAGTGAAGTGGATCCAAAACTTATAACACCAAAATTAAGGAAATATATGAAAAAACAAAAATATTCCAGCATTCCTTTGGGTATGGAGGAAATTTCAAATGTATTAGACAACCCTTTGGCAAATGGTGAAAAAGATGAAAAGGAATCTATTAAAAATGAAGAAAAGGAGCTGAACATGAAAAACTAATTAAGTTATATGTTAAAAAATGTTGTTTTTCAATTTTATTAAGTTTACTAAAGTTGCTATTTAAAATTTATATGAAAATTGTTATTACTTTTTTTTACTTAAAGTTTTATTATTCTCAACCAGGAAATTTTTTTTAAATCGGTTAATAAAATCATTAATTTTTCAATTGATTTCGTGCCAACCGATTTAAAAAGTGTTTTTTAAAGGTAACAACCAATAAATTTAGTTGGTATAACGATATATAGATTAGATTTCTGAATATTTTGGGTGTTGCAACTAAAATTCAGTTGAATTAACCGAACTTTGTTCTGAAAACTAACGTAAAGTAGTACCAACAAACTGAAACTCGTATTAACCGAATTTGAGTAGAAGTAACCAAATTTCAGTTGGCAAAAAAATAATTTTTTCTCTATGTGTATAACCGGTTGCTTTCGGGACTATAACCCTAAGGGCTCTAGAAAGTAGAGGAGGTGCAGATAAATGCGACCGAGTCACTCATCGAGACACCAAATCAACAATTATTTCACGAGTTTAATCCCATGATTTTAATTAACTGTATATTTTGATTTTGTTGTTGTTTGTTTTAAACCTTTTTTGTTTGTGGTTTTAGTTTTGGTCATTTTGCACATCCTCTACTTTGCACAGTCCTTTCAACTTTAAACCAAAATCAATATGAAAAGGAATTTAATTAGTTTTACAATCGACTAGCTGACCCGACAAACGTTGTTTTGCCTTCAAATTTTATTTTCATTGAAAGTGTGGTTCCGTTACAAAGTCGTGGTGGATTGATATTTTGAAGAAGAATGATATTTGGACTGCACCGACAAATTAAATTTTGTTTAAATACCTTCAAAAGGAGCAGAAATAATGGATTTTTAATTTGTGTTAGCGGACCCCTTTGCACTTATTTGCAACCAAGCAAAAAAAAAAAAATGAAATATTATATATTTTTTTCTATGAAATGAATGCATTGGATTTCAAAATTATTAATGTCAATCCAAAACATTTTGATATACAATATTTTTCGTTTGCCCATTTGAAGCGAGCACAAACAAACAGTTTGGAGTTCCAACTCTTGAGCAGGCCGCATATTTGAAGTGTTTGCCCTTGCGCCTTATTGATGGACATGGCAAATGATAGACGCACTGGAAATTGCAAGCGCTTAAATTCAAATGGCATGTCTGTTGAAATCAGTGGAATACGTGGTACGAGCACAATTTCACCTTTCGCTGTTCCGGTCAATATTGTGGCTTCAAGTAAATTCGACATCAATTTTTTTACTGCTAATCTTGTGCTATTGCACAGTTTTGGTGCATTTAAATTTCGCGGTAAAATAATTGATGAGCCAACCTTTAAATTCAAACAATGCAGTGGCATACCAGGTGCTTCCAATGAATTCAAAAATTCAATTGGATAATTCACTGCGTCATCTGCAATCAACAGATTTATATGATGTCACTGCACCTGGCAATTTTTCTTGAATCTGATAATTGATTGCATTGACGTGTACATTTTTTGGTACCAGTATTGCGCGTTCTCTCAACCAATTGTGATTCCTGTAATTTTGTACAATATTTGGAAACACACTTTTAATCAACTCTTCTGTTGATTGGAGAATGATAAAAAAATTGCTCTGCAATGTAATCAATCCATTTGTATTATCGACTCGAACTTTGCCATTTCCAATATCTAACAATTGCTTCGAGAACCGATCTGCAGATTGGTCGTTGTGCAATTGAAAGCGCATATTTATGTTCAATGTGAATTGTGGGACATGTCGCCACAGAAGAGAAGACTTTAAACGTGCGTTGATCGCATCCGCCAGTGTTGATCGTGTAACAACAGGCAATATTTGACGAAAATCGCCTGACAATAATATTAATGCACCACCAAAAATTTCTTGATTCTGACGTAGATCTTGCATTGTACGGTGTAATGTTTCCAGCGATTTTTTATGCGTCATTGTACATTCATCCAATAGAATAAGTGCTGCTTGTTGCAAAACTTTTGCCATCGCAGAATTTCTTGAAATATTGCACGTGGGATGTTCAATCACCTGTTAATTTGAGAATAATTAAATTTTAGTTAATTTCGAATAAATTTTAAAGCGATCAAATAAACACCTGCACATTCAACGGCAATTTTAATGCATAGTGCGCTGTTTGTCCGCCATCCAATAGAGTAGCAGCGATTCCCGACGAAGCAAGTGCCAATGTAATTTTTCGTTGCGATCGAATGGCTGCCAAAATCGGTGATATCACAAATGTTTTGCCCATACCACCAGGCGCATCCAAAAAATATAATCCGCCGACTTAAATTTGTACAGCTTGCATGATGGTATCGTAGACATGTTTTTGATGGTCATTTAATATAGGAACATTCAAATTCACAAATGTTTGCAATTCATTGGGAAGATACTGTTTTTCACGTTGCAATTCTCGATCAAATAAATCATGCATTGGACTATTGGGGGCGACAAACCTAATTGCCCTAATGCTTTATTTTCAATCGTAAGACACATATCTTCAATCGCTATCAATGCCTCATTATACATTTCCAATGAAATCAGCAAATCAGCATTTCTTGTATGATCCGCATTCGAATCAAATAGTCTTCTGCCATAAAATATTTGTATTTATTCCACAATTCCAGTGGATTTGATGGAAAACATGTTGATATGATTATGGCATATACCATACGTATTTGAAGTGGAGAAGAAGCAATCGATGCGTCGTGAAGCGTTAAATCCCAATGCGCATAATTTTCAAGGAAACCTAATCGCTCGCATGCTTCACGATACATCACACACAAATGACCATTTACTCTTCGGAAATGTTAAAATGAACGTGGTCCAACAACATTTACTAACAACAACCGCAAATAATAACATTCTGCATTGTTTGGATGAATTGTGTAAAATCTTCCCATGGTATCTGCAAAAAAAACACCCGGATGGCCATCAACAGGCACAATCCCACGATTATCAAGTTGAATGTCTTGATTGCGTATTTTAAGTGTTGTTGTATAACCATTATCCTCCGGTGACCGACGTCGGTACAACGGGTATCCGCCGTCACCTGTAATTGTATCCGAAGTAAATGCTCTTGGATATCGCTTTGAACATTTTCAATCGATAATGTATGGCGAACCCATATTCATTTGACCGCAAGGGCCATGGATCATATTTTTCGTGACAACTTCAAATAATTCTGGATCGCTAATTTCATCTGGAATTTCAGCTGATATAATGTTATCAATTTGATCGGGTGTTATTTTGCGAACCAGCCATATCAAGATATTCGCGTGCGGCAGCCGTCTCTTGTGCCATCCAATAGAATACATCCAGCAACGCACCTCTCCAAAAATTCGCAATTTGATAATGAAATCCTTCAGTGCTTTTACTTTCTGTCGAAATACACGTGCTGTTATATCGTGCCGATCTGTTGGATTCTGACCATCAAATAAATTGTTTTTTATGTCAACCCACTGTGGATTGCATGTAAATGTTAGGTCGGAACGACCATATTTGCGAACGTATGACATTGCATCTAGCGTATATTTATGCATGTGGCGCGGATAGCCAACATATGTCGCTGGTAATATTGTTAAACGTCCGATATCATTAACATTGCCATCATTCACTATTGCATCTCGCAAGTGTATGTATTCTTCCCATCGCAATTTGGCTTGATTGAATCGAAGGTAATTAAGGCGTTCTGCTTCAATTTTCGCATACATGTCAACAGCGTATTGGTATATTGATGTGATAGTCGTCGTTACCTTTCCAGTGCAATAATGGATATTGTAATGCATCATAGCTGCGAAGCTCTGAAACACGCCGTAATTCCTTATTTCTTCGATATAGCACAATATCTTGAGATTGAAACTGGTCTCCAACAAATACTATGGCCACTTCATCAATTGTTGGTGCATTAAATCGTCTCACATGCTCTCCAAAGGGCGTTTGTCAGCCCTGATAACGATTCTGTAATCATCAGATGACATACGATCGAGAGCGGGTTTAAAAAATCGAATTAATTCATTGTACTGATGTAAGAATGTTTGAAGTTCAAAAACAATTTGTCGCCTTAATTGTCACTCCATAACTCGAAAACGACTGCTTAAAATAAAAAATGGCTGAATACGTTTTGTAGAACATGCAATAAAGATGGTTTTAAAAAAAAAATTGTTTAAAAATATTTGCGTTTGGTCGAGATGTGGTGATTTTTCTGCACATATATATAGAAAATAGATGACTAATGTTCAGAAAAATCACCACATCTCGACCAAACGAAAATATTTTTAAACAATTTTTTTTATTCAGCCATTTTTTATCTTATGCAGCCGTTCTCGAGTTATGGAGTGACAATTAAAATGTACACTTCTTTTTATATATTAAGATTCTTTGGACATATGTTTTTTAAAAATATTTTGTCTGGATGATATAAATTTCATTGTGTTTCGATTTTCAGGCACTCAGCTTGACCAAAATTAAGAAAACTGAATTGTCGTATATTTATACAAATAACCAGTGAAATTGTAACAATTTAACGAAAGTCATGAAGGATTTTTCTACATTTGGGCCAGGCGCCGACATATTAAAATTTAGTTTAACAATTCTAAAAATATTTTATTGTAAAAGTTTTCCGAATTTATAAAAATTATATGTTTGTGATTGTTTATCAAATAGTTATTAATTCTTTTTATATTCAAAAATCTTGTAGAATTAACAAATTTTTATATTCATTCATATTTTTAGTATTTCGAAAAACGTTTTAGTCGTCGTATGCGTGTTTTTGGTGCGGCTTTATTTAATTTGAAAACTGTAAGTACTGATGAGCACTAGTTTACAAATTACTATAACATTTTTTGCATACTAAATCCCACTTCAGTTTTTAACACTAAATTTTAGGGTGCTATATTTGAAAAAAAAAATATAAATTTGTAAAACCAAAAAATAAAATATTTGTTATATGTTTACAGTGTACCTGAGATAATTATCTTCACTTTAGTATATTTTACTAATGTTTTACTTATTTATTTGGCTGAAAAAATTATGATGATAAGCACATTAATAGTGTGGACGACAACCAGATTGAGAGATATACGCAGAATCGAGTAGATGTGGCGGACTGTCAAGATATTGTAGGGACATGGAAAATGACATTAAAAAGTACAACTCTTGTAAGACTTACACAAAAATCAACCATGGAAGATTTTTGTATGTGTTTTTTATACAAAACAATGTAAATATACATATACATAAAGAAAACATAACTGTTTTTTAGCAACAGTTAACAAAAACAAACTACACTGATCTTTTTTTTATAGATAAACAAGTGTATTGTGCATAGTCTAAGCATATAAACTCGAAAAGTTAAAATTTTGAGTTGAGTCACTTTTGAAGTAGGTGTGCGATATGTGGATTGAAAAACTTATGTTTTTGTGCTGTCAGCGGATTGTCAAAGTAATTGTCTATTAATTAAATTAAAGACAAAATAAAATATTTAAATTTAATAAACATTAAATCTGTATTTGAAAACTAAATCTTTTTAGTGATTATTAATATAGTGTGGTAAAATTGCAAACAAATATACGTTCAGGTAGACAGACTAAAGTAAAAGATAAGAACACACATCTTAGGTAATTTTTTATGTTTCCTTTTCTTTTTGCATAAAAGGGTTGTATATTTAAACAACCATTGATATAAGTAGTTGAAAAATTATTTTGTTTATGTTATATATAATTATTTTAATACATTTTCAGATATTAAATTAATTCATGTCGTCAATGCAGGTGTATGAACATTTTTATATTTATTCTATTTTATTTTTAAAAGAATCACAAAATATTTTTTTTAAGATTTAAAGGAAATAAATTAACTAAAGTATAATTTTTCTATGAATTTTTTGAATTTTTTTCAGTCTACTAATATTTAGCAAAAATTTTATTAACTTTTGGCAGGGATTTTTAAATTTTTAATCAACTAAGGTGTTGTGGTGTAATGGTTAGCGCGTTGGACTTTTACACAGAAGGTCCCGGGTTCGATCCCCGGTGCCTTCGGTGTTCCCATAGCAATTAACCCCACCGAAGTAGAATAATGAATCAGGGCTATGAACCAAAACGCTTCAATAAGTTCGCCAACTCTCCATCAGGTGGCGAGCAACAACTGTTCTAGGACTTATCATCTCGCGCAATTACAGTGTTGCCATGTCTGAGGGCTTCAGACATGGTTCCATTTCGGGGTTTTTTTAGGTCCCCATCATCAGAACAAGTTTAGAAAGCAGTGGCAACCTCATTCACAAACTGAGTTTGTGAATGAGGAAAATCCTAGAAAATCCCCGAAATGGAACCATCAACAAATTTTTGAAAGTGGTCAATTAAAAAATTGAAAACAAAAACTCTATAGATTATTTGTTGGGACAATATCCTGATAAAGAAATATAGAGTATGGCCTTGAACTTGAATAAATTTTCATTTTCATAACAGAAATAATAATTTTGATTTTATTTATAGTTAGCGGAATTGATATTCATACCATTGCACCCGTGGTAGTTATTATTTGTACATTTTACACCTGTGTGGTAAGTTTTTTACATTTTACACCTGTGTGGTAAGTTTGGCAATGTAAATTTTATTTTCCAAATAATACTTCAGTAAAAACAATTGAAAAATCAGTTAATTTTATAGAAAACTAACATTGAGCAGTTTTAAATAAAATAATTTTAAACGCTGTTAAATTTTTGGAGACAATTTTATATTTTCGATTCAACGAATCAGAATATGGTCCATTTTTTTCTAGAAGAGGCTGTTTTGAGTCAATTCTGGTCCAAATGTTATTTTATTTTTTATTTAATTAATTGATATTTCAGTTTTTTTTTGTAACAAATTTTAAAAATAATTTTTTCCTCTATCTAGGGCAGCATAAAAGGTGTTGTCTGGACTGATGTCTTACAAAGCATTATTATGTTTACCTCTATGATTGTGTTGATTATTAAAGGTACTATCGATATTGGAGGGTTTCAAGTTTTATGGCAAAGAAACTTAGAAGTTGGCAGAATATATTATACACAGTAAGTTAACAACAAATCAATTAACATTTGTATGCATATCATCCCACTGTGCAGGATCATACATTTAAAATTTGAATTAATTACGTTTAGGGAATTTAACATTTTTATATACTGTATCCCACTGTGCAGGAGCGACATTAGGAATTTGAAGAAATTTCGCTTAGGGAAGACAAGCTTAGAATAGATGTTAAAACATTTGGGAAAGTTTCAGACAATTCGGAATTGATCTCCAAATTGTGCTTTTCATCTAACAATCCTATATTTTTGAACAGAGTAATTTTTTCTCGAAATCTAACAAAATTTTTGTCTCTCCAAAAAAAAAAAAATACATTTTTTCTTAAACATTTTTGAAATGGAAAATTTTCCTCGAATATACTTTTTTTATTGAAAATTTCTTGTAATTTTGTTTTGCGAAATCAATTCTATTCATATATTTAAAGAATATTTTTAATGCATGTTTTAGCGAATAAAACTTGATTTACTTTGAAAACACTGAAAGAAAGAAGAATCGCGTTAAAGAGAACGGTTCAGCAAATTGTAAAAAATCCCAAAATTAATAAAAACAAAAAGAAAATTAGACAAATCTTTTAACTAAAAAAACCCCAATAATGAAAAGATCGCCTAGATTTAAAAAAATCATCAAAATTTAAAAAAAGTAAAATTTTTAAAATGTGTCATATATAGTGACGCTTTAAATTCTATTTTCGAGTTTTTTCTCAAAATGTTTTCTATTTTTTTTTTTAATTTTAGCGATTTTTTTAAATTTTGTTTAATTTATGTCGTTTTAAAAATATTAGCGGCTTTTTAAATTTTGGAGCTTTTTGTTTAATTATTTGCATTTTTTTTTTAAATTTTAGCGATTTTTTTAAATTTCTAATTTTATTTTCTAATTTTGGCGTTTTTCAAATTTTGCCCTTTTGTTCCAATTTTGGCGATTTTATTTCTGCTTTGTAAAGGTTTTCAATTTCGAAGATTTGTATTTTTGGTTTTATTTTTGGTGTTTTTTTTTTTATAAATTTTCGACATTTTATTAATATTTTTTTTTTATGTTTTTTTTTTTAAATTTTGGCGATATTACTAATGTTTTCCTAATTTTTTAGCAATTAAAGTTTGAATTAAAGTTTGAATCTAAACTAAATCGATTAAATAGTTACAAATTACTTTAATTAATACTTCAATTTCCTCAATAGACAAGAATTTAATTAAATTTCTAATTAAAATAGCCCATACTTTAATTGAAACTAGAGTTTAGGTTTCACTGTGTAACTCATAAACCATAAAAAACTAAATATCAGCTCAATAAAAACGTCAAAATATAAATCTGGTTTCTTGTGAAACCGTTTCTCGTTTGCATTTAAATCTGAAAGTTTTTCATTCACATTTTTTTTGCGTGAAAATTTTTGTAAAATTTTTCGTCACTTTTTTTTCGTAAATATTTTTTTTTGTAAAATATTATTTATATAAATATAAATAAAATAATAATATAAATAAATTTTCATTAAAAGCTTTTTATGAAATTTTTTCCCCTTAATCAAATTTTTTAAATATTTTGTTTGCGTGTTTTAAGCGTTTAAAACGCTATTTTTTATTGCATGATCTGCTTTGCCATGTTATTGACAACCTAGCAAAAATAAATGGCACAACTTCTAAATGAATCACTTGTTTCTCTACATCAACAAGATGTAGTGTGTAGCAAAATATTTCAAAAATGAGGTCTTTTTCACGTGTGACAAGATGTTAATATTTCGTTTGGGGGTTGAATGAAAGCGTGCTGTACTAGCAATCAGAGGGCAGGGGTTCGAATCCCAGAACCACCAATGATATTTTTTTTGTTTTTTTATATAATTATTTACTTTTTTTAATTTACTATGAAATTTTATGAAAATATAAAAAAATTCAAACAGAAAAATTATTTTTAAAATACTAACTTTGTTACAAAATGGTTTTAACATTTACATATTTAATAAACTTAGAAAAGTTAATTCCGTATCTTTTATATAGAAATTTTAGAATTATTTTTCGTCAAAATTGTTTTTTTTCTGCTTTAAATTAGCTTTTCATTAAATAATTAATTTTTCATTAAATATTATAATTAATTAATTTTTTATTAAAACTAATTTTTAAAACATTAAAGAAAAAAAAAATAAAAATATCCTAATAAAGAAATATAGAGTATGGCCTCGAACTTGAATAACTTTTATTTTAATGGCCGAAAAAACATAATTTTTATTTTTAATAAAAATTATATTAAACTTGTAAAAATAACTTTATTTAAAAACATATTTATACATGCATGCGTTTTTTTTTGTTTATAGTATATCATCAAACAAGAATAAGTCTGCTAAAAGTCATTATGTATATCAAGCGATAGCTCAATGGTAGTAGAGCGTTAGCTTGGCATCACCAAGTTTATGTGTTTAAACCCCACACCAGCCACAAGATTTTTTTTTAAATTCAAAAATAAATAAAAACAAGTGAAAAAGAACACCATTTCCATTGGTTTAAACTTGCATTGATTGTTATTAAAAGGAACAACTGTCCTCATGCCGACGAAAAACCCAAATTTGAACAACATCCAATTCAATAGTGTTTCTATTACCTTTTTTCCTCACTATTTTTGCTGGTCAATTGTGCAATAAAATCACACAAATTAAAAATTAAAAAATTTTTTTTTTTAAATATTTTTTATGCGCGTTTTTGGCGTTTGAAACGCTTTTTTAGTTTTGTGATCTACTTTGCCTTATTATTGACAAATTATTTAAAAAATCTCAGAACTTAAAAATAGCTTTCATTAAAAATATTTTTCAGATTTTTTTTTACACAAAATTTTTTCTCATGAAATGTTTTTTTGTTACGGTTTTTCTGCAATACCGTTTTTAAGCGACATTCGTTTTCGTGAAATTTTTTTCGCGAACATTTTTGTCTGCAAAAATTTACTTTAGCGAAAATGCTTTTATTTTGCGAAATATTTTCACGATATAAATAAAATGAATAAATAGAATTTATTGCCGCAATTTTTGCAAAAAAAATATTTTTCAGCGAAAAGTTTTTTATATGAATTTTGTTGTCTTTTTCTCGCGAACTCATTCAAATAAAACAAATTAAATATATATACAGAGAAAATTCGTTTTTGTGAAAGGCGTGGTAGAGAAGAATGAGTGTATTTTCTAAAAATCATAACTACATTGCAAATTTTCAATTTTTTCTGAATCAGACTGCGCAGTTTCTGGTATTGAACCTTCGTCAGTGACCCTGTTTTTTTTTGAATTTTTGAATAATGTAATATTTGTTATGTTCTTATTTGTTCGATTGCGTCTATATGAAATTTTTCTGTGCAATCACTGACCGTGGTATAGATAAACTGATTTATAATGCCACATGCACTCGCACTACACGTTAGACAGATCGCTTTAGCCCTCTGAGCTACCGTCGTTTTTTAGTCGAACGATTCGTATGTGGAACAAACTTCCCGCAGAAGTCTTCCCTGTAACTTACAATTTAGAATAATTTAAATCAAATATCCACAAACACTACTCCCTCTTTCCTCCCTCCCATACCCTATTTTCCTGATCAATACAATGCACTGCATGAGTAGGGGGCATCCCCTGTGTATTGGTTAAAATTAAAAAAAAAAAACAGTCTTCATTCTGGATAACAAATATTTGTTGCTGTCGAATTTATCGTTTTAATTTGTTAAAATTTTTATTCCAGAATGTCCTGGGATCCTACTGTGCGCCTGAGTGTGTTATCAGTTTTTGCCGGTGGTACATTTTTGAAATTACAAAATACTTCAATATGCCAACCAGCTGTACAAAGATTTATGTCATTGCCAAGTTTACAAAAGATCAAACAAGCAATTTATACATTTTCGATTGGCTTAACTCTGCTCTATGTGCTGTGTGTTTATGTGGGTCTGTTAGCTTTTGCCACTTACCATGATTGTGATCCAATGTCGACAGGTGTAAGTATGAAAATTAAAATGTGTCCAAGTCTGATAATTTAAAAATATTAAAAATTTTGATTAATGCAAATTAAAATTATTCAAGTTCGAGGTTCGTTGCACAATTAAAGGTCGTAAAAGCAAAATTTTTATTTTTAATAAAAATTATATCAAACTTGTAATTTTGACTAATTTTAATGAATTTGGTCAAATAAACGCTTTAACTGAAAGGCGTGGTAGAGAAGAATGAGTGTATTTTCTAAAAATCATAGCTACATTGTATATTTTCAATTTTCTGAATCAGACTGCGCAGTTTCTGGTATTGAACCTTCGTCAGTGACCCTGTTTTTTTATTTGAATAATATAATATTTGTTATGTTTTTATTTGTTCGATTGCGTCTATATGAAATTTTCTGTGCAATTACTGACCGTGGAATAGATAAACTGATTTCTAATGAGACATGCACTCGCACTACACGTTAGACAGAGCGCTTTAGCGCACTGATCTGTCGTCAGGTCGAGTTTTGTTGTGATTAAAACTAGTTTTTATTCAATACACGGTGTTTTTATGTGCTTGCATACATAATCTCAGTGGTACAACTCCAACAACACAACAGTTCTATTTTTAGAAACTTACCTCACTCTAATGTCCACTGTTTTCCCATATGTTGTAAGTGATGCCACATCTATGATATATTCTTTGTATATTCGATAGATGGCACTTACGTAGTTAGGGAATTGCCAGAGAACAAAGTTTGATTATTGTTTGAGTTTGAATTTGAACGTCTTTTTCAGAAAATTGCAATTAATACTATAATTAATATGCAATTTTATTTAATTTTAATTGTGAAAGGCGTGGTAGAGAAGAATGAGTGTATTTTCTAAAAATCATAACTACATTGTATATTTTCAATTTTCTGATATTTTCAATTTTCTGAATTTTTAACTAAAATTGGTCATTTTTTGAACAAAAATATGTTTTTTTTAAGTCAAATTTTTCCCCGCGTAAATTTTTTTTTTAACTTTTTTTTTCAATTTCAAATTTAATTTCTTAAAAACTTTTGAATATTTTTGAATATTTTTATTGATAATGTTTTTTCTTTTGTTTTATAGTTAGCCCACGCTAGAGATCAATTAATTCCCTTATTGGTAATGAACATTTTGGGTAAATTTCCCGGAATGCCTGGTCTGTTTATTGCCGGTGTGTTTAGTGCTGCCTTAAGTTCTTTATCCACATATTTAAATTCTTTATCGGCAGTGGTTTTAGAGGATTTTGTAAAGCCCAATATCAAAGGCGAATTAAGTGAAAGATGTACGGCTATAATTATGCGTTTGGGTATATTTACTGTGGGCATGTTAATGCCCTGGATTAATGAGAAGGTGTGGACTATGTGAATTTAGATGGTCTATAATTGGAATTTAAATGAGTGCTTATTTTTTTTTTTCAGAGTATTTTATCGGGTAGTATATTTTCGTTCACAAGCATGGCTTGGATATGTGTTAATGCTCAAATAGCCAGTGTTACTGGAACTTTTAGGCACACCAAATTGCCCGTATCTATTGAAGGATGCGATTATGAATTTGATATGACTAAATATTTAAATTCAACTTCTGAATAGTGAGTATTTAAAAGACAATGTGGGACTTTACAAGACTTTTGTACTCGTCGTATAACTCAAAATAATAACTTTAAGTTCAGACTTCCGAAACAAAGTTTGCAAAGTTACAAAGTTTTTACATAAGACTTTGTAAATTTGCAAAATATTTGTGTTAAATTTATTAAATAAAACGTAATAGTTTTTGACTAAACAAATTATTAATTTCAAAATATTTAATTTGAAATCAAAAATTAGAAGCCATCCTATTAAATTCATTTTAAACTTTTCAAAATTTCGATCGAATTGTACTACAGATACAAAAGTCTGGTGTACTCCTTGTATATTTTAACAAAAAATTAAAACAGAAATAAAAAAAAAAATCATTTCAGCTTTACTATTTCACATTTAAAAGTTTTTAATTTTATTATTTTATTATTTTTACATTTTTATTTTATTTCAGTCTTCCCATCCATGGTAATTCCATCTATCATGTATCCTTTTTATGGTATACTGGTTTAGGTGCCTGTTTAGTTATGCTGGGTTCAAATGCGGCTTCTTTGGTGTTTGGTTTAAATGATGTTACCAAAGTTGACGAGAAATTATTGGCACCATTTGTGGCCACATTTTTAAAAAAATATAAATATTCTAAAGTTAAACTACAAGAAAATATTGAATTCAATAATAATAAAAATGAAAACTAATTAATTATACAAAAATGTACTACACTCAGAATAAACTTATTAAATAAATACATTTATAGCAATTCATTAAAAGTATTTTAGTTTATTTTTAAGTCATAGAAATGTAAAAAGTTTCAGTTTCAAAATTTATTCAAAATTAATTTTAAAATCTTGACTGAAAGCATTAAAATAATTATAATTTGGCCTTATAATTATAAAGTATACTCTAATTAAATTTTGTTTAAATTTAATATGAAACTCTGCTCGAACTACAAATTATGTAATTTTACTACGAGTGTGTAAATTAAATAATCACATATATTGTGAGAAAATTGGTTACACTCAGAATGTGTATATTAACAGTGACAATGTGTATTAGCTAAATAACTACACATATAATGCATAATTTGATTACACATAAAATGTGTGTGTTAGCACTGACAATGTGTTTGCAATTTAAAGAAATTAAGTGTAATTTTGTAAATTTTAAAATTTTTGAAAAACAAATTTTATTTAGATTAACTATAAAACTGTTATTTTACTATAATTTTGGTAAATTTACAACGAGTGTTTAAACAAAATACTTACACCAATTATGCGCAATTTGATTACACACAAAATGTGCATATTTACACTGACAAATTCTATGCCATAAGTGTAATTTTACAAGTTTTGTGCGTAAAAATACATTTGAAAAAACATACAGACATACATCCAAAAACATAAGAGTAAAATTATTTTTAAAATATTTTTTAATAAATAGACCTAACCATATTTAAGCCTTATATGTGCTTCAGACTCCGATTCTGCGAAATTATTACTACAGGCAAAGTCTTAGATTCTGAGAATTTTTCTTATATAAAAAGTCTTACCTGATTAAAAACTCTCAGAATTTGAGTACATTTTTTAAAAGTCCTAACTTCTAAGGTATTTTTCTAATAAAAAAGTCAAAAATATTGAGAACTTTTTCCCATATAAAAAGTGTTAGATTCTAAGAATTTGTTTTATTTTTTTATAGAAAAAGCTTTAGATTCTAAAAAATTTTTTGGAAAAGAAAAGTCTCAGCTACTTAAGATTTCGCTAGTTTAAAAAACCTCAGATTTTGAAATTTTTTTTTTCAAAATTGACTCAACTTCTGAGAACTTTTCGTATAGCAAATGGTTCTACATATAATAGCTTTTTTCTGTAGAAAAAATTTAAACATTGAAGATTTCTCCTTACCAAAAGGATTCTAATGATTTTCTTAACTTCTTAAAAAAAGTCTCATTATTTGTTGACTTCCTTTGTAACAAAAGACTTTGGTTGTGAGGAATTTTTCAACTGGAAAAAGTCTCAAATTCAAAAAAGTCTCAGTTTCTTAGTTCTTTTTAATTTTTTAAAAACATCAGATTCTGAGATATTTTTTTCAGAAAAATTTTCAACTTCCGATAGTTTTTTTCGTAAGAAAAAGTCTCAACTTCTGACAAATTTTTCCCAGAAAAAGCTTTTTCTTATAGAAAAAGTCTAAAATTCTGAGAATTTGGAGAACTCTTTCCAATTAATAAAACCTCAGAAATCTAAACTTCTCAGTTCTTTTTTTAAGAACAATTCACATATTCTCGGGACTCCACAAAGTTTGAGAAATGTTTCAGATTTTGGGAGGTTTTTTCTGCAGGAAACATTCTTAAATCTAAAGGTTGTAAAGTGCTTTATAATCTAACATTTATCATACAAAAAAAGTCATCAGAATCTTAGTTTTTTCTATAGCAAATAATCTATACAAAATAATATATATTCGTAGTAGTACATTTACAAACACTTCTAAGAGTGTAATTAATATTAATCATACGTTTAGTATGTATCACATTGTCTTTAAAACATCATACTTATGAGTTTTATTTAATACAAACGATATCAATCATACGTTCAGAAGGGCCTCAAATAATATAGATGTTAAAGTTCACTCTAAATAAAGGGTTCGCCATCTAACGTTTTTTTTCAACTAGTGCTTATTTCGTGAATAGTAACATTTAGCGCATGTCTGATTTGACAGATAATTAGTTTTATCCTTCCGCTGAACGAATATGGTTGTGTATACGCTTGAACAACGCTGGGAAAGCGTTCAACATCAATTGAGACGAATCATTCGTCATTGAGACGAATTTTGCATAAAGACCTTGGTATGACGCCATACAAAGTCCAATTGGTTCAGGAGTTGAAGCCAACTGACCATCCAAAGCGTTTTCGCTTCGCTAAGTGGGCCTGCGATCGACTTACAGAAGATGCCGATTTTGCCAAAAAAACATCTTTTCAGATGAAGCTCATTTTGATCTTGGCGGGTATGTAAACTACATGGCCAGCCGAGGCAGCCATATGAATGAAATTATTTTCCATTATTAACCGGAAGGATTGTACTTTCAAATAAAAAAAGAAATTTGAGAAAATATTCAGTAGTTTTTTTTTATAGCATTTTCAAAAAAAAAGTTATTTGGCGGACCCTTTATAATAGTCAAATAATAAATACAACCCAGTGTAGAAAAGCATTACCATATACATAAGTATACATATTTAGGAATGTCAAGTACTTGCAATTGCCATTACTAATCTTATTATATTTATATGGGGTGTTGTGAAAAATAATAAAATATCATTACTTAGCACTCTATGAAAAATAAAAAAAAAAAAAAAATATGTGGAATGGTGGCAGAAAAATTTATAAAAATTTTATTTACAAGCCCCCTTTTAGAGTGGAGAAACGGGTTAGACAACATATTGGTGGTCAGTCATACATTTGACTCTCCTAATGGGGACAGTTAGAGCAGTGGCAGCAAATTAAAAAATAAATAATTTTTTTTTTGGGAGCCCCCTTACGGAGTGGTGATAATGAGTAGATATTTTCGGGAAAAACATTGTTGGAGAAAAATTAATAGGGGTCAACTTACATTTTACTCCTCCAGGTACGATTCCGTGGCAGTTGTGTGGCTTCTAGAAGACTTTTCCCCATTACTCCCATCTTTGAACCCGATGGGGAGCCACTTGCAGCAACTCCACCACCCCCATTTTTGAATCATGTATTTTTTTCGAACCTCACAAAATAAAGGGTTCTAGCGAATCGAAATCGAAAAATCGTGCACTATCCCATACAAAGTGACCGTATAAAATAATATATGAACATATGTCATCATATTTGTCAATATATGTATAGTAGAGTGGGCCGATTTGTAAGGACAAAAATTTGTCGATATTGTGCCATCGATTTTTCGATAGCTTTTGGCATGGGGAAAAAAAAGTTTAATTTTCGAGGCGCCCAAAAACTCGTATAAAACCTCAAGAGAAACATTTTTTGGAAAAACTGCTATCGCCATCACCTTAAAAATAAAAGTTGAGAAAAAATCCAAAAATTTTAATTTGGGCCCCTCGAAAATGATTTTTTTTATATGTGGTAGTAAAATTTTTTTTTCTCATGCCAAAAGCTATCGAAAAATCTATGGCACAATATCGATTGCTAAATCGAGCCACCCTAATATATACGTTAACTTTTCTAGTATAAGCGAATATGGATGACCATATATGCTCTTATAAAAATATATGATCATATATGAACTTCTTTAACAGGGATGCAACGTTTCATAATATTTATGAAATAAAAAAACAAAATCAATTTCATCATATTTATGCAATTCTTCACTATATAAAGGGTGGTTAAATTGTAAGGGCCAAAACGGCAAGTTTTTTCTGCATTTAATTTGACATTTCTCAATTTCAGACTAACTCAATTTGTACCATGGAAAGATACACTAACGAGCAACCCGTTAAAGTTATTCAGGCTTATTATAAAAATGGGCGTTCAAATCAAAATGCATATCGTGCACTTTATGATTTTGATGAGGCACATTTTCACCTCAGTGGATTCGTCAATAAGCAGAATTGCCGCATTTGGGCGAATGATAATCCAAGAGTGATTGTCGAAAAACCATTGCACCCACAAAGAGTGACTGTTTGGTGCAGTTTATGGGCTGGCGGCATCATCGGGCCGTATTTTTTCCAAAATGAGGCCGGTTAGGCAGTTACTGTGAATGGTGTTCGCTATCGTGAGATGATAACGAACTTTTTATGGCCCGAATTGGAAGATATAGATATGGACGATATGTTTTTTCAACAGGACGGTGCCACTTGCCACACAGCTAACGAAACAATGGCTCTTTTGCGTGACAAATTTAATGGCCGTGTTATCTCACGTGGTGGCGATGTCAATTGGCCGCCAAGATCATGTGATTTGACACCGTTGGACGTCTTTCTTTGGGGTTATTTGAAAGAAAAGGTGTACGTCGATAAGCCAGCCTCAATTATGCCTCAGCGTCATCGAAAATTTGGACCATCGGATGGAGGTGTGCCGCCGAGGTCGCGGCGGCCATTTGGCCGATATTTTGTTCCATACATAATTGAACCATACCAATATTATCATAATAAAAAGAAATGACAATAATTTCCTAAATAATTATTCAAAATCAACATCGGCCCTTAAAATTTAAACACCCTTTATATGAAGGTTAGCTTGTATTAGTAAGGATTTCATAATTTTTGTGTAGAAAAATTTCATAAAGACCATGTTATTGTCATTATAATTCTTGTTTCTTATGAAATATTTCATAAATATTTATGTAATTGCTGCATTTGACGAAAATTTATGAAATTTTTACCAGCTTTACTCTATGTGTACGATTTTTCAAAATCGTCAAATTATAATTGATTTTTTTTTTATTTTTATTGCATCTTTTTTGGTTTTTAGTGCATTTTTCAATTTAAGTGCATATTTTGCACTTTTTTCTTCATATATTAAGCGTATAATTTCGTTGTAGTGCATAAAAGACGTTGCCCTAGTAATTAATATTAATCATACGTTGAGTATTTCATTGACTGTAAAACAGCATACATATGTATGTATGAGTGTTATTAATACAATTAATATCAATCATACGTTCAGTATGGCCTAAAATTAATTTTGAAGTTTACTGCAAAAATAATAGCCCAAGAATAAATATTTACAATACATACATACACACAGAAAACTGTTTTGGAGTTGCAACCGAATTTTTTGCCAACCGAATTTTTGTGGTTCCTATTATTAAATTTTAATACTGTTGTAACAACCGACATTTATTTACAAATTTCAAATCTTTATTGTAACAATTGAATATATTTTTTTTTTCGATGGACTATAATATTCTATAAATAGATTCACATGCATTCAACAAAATTTATTTTATTAATAAAAAAAAAAATTATATGCCTCGAACTGGGCTCGAACCGGTGATCCCTCTAGCCTAAACCCAATTTAAATATGTTTTTTCAAATTTCAACCTTGAATACTTTCTAGTTTCAAATTTAAATATTTGTCTAAAAATAGATTTGTATGTAACTGCAAATATTGTATTCATGGGAAAAAATCTACGAAAAGTGGTTGGTTGTTGGTATTTAAGGTAATGTAGAAGATAATATATGTTCAATATTTATAAGGAAAACCAATAGTTTGAATGATGTGACTGTGTTTTGGTTAATTTTATATATTTTCTGTTTACAATATAATTCAATTATTTTGATGATGAATTCTAAGTACTTACAATTAAACTCATTGAATAATGATTAAATTTTGTTGATAACAATGAAATTCTTTCTATTACCCAGTAATAAGTTTGGGATAAAGAATTAAAAGTCTGTCACTGGTTACTTTTCTATTACACATCCTATTATTTTAACAAGGGCATGTCCATTTTGGTAACACCGTACAAAACACATATTACCTCCAGCATAAATGCAATAATTTTTTTTTTGACAATTTAATTTTTTTATATTGGTTATCAAATTATAATTTAAAAATTTTTATCTAAAAATTTGAAACATGAAAATTTTAGGTGCAAAAATAAACTTTTTGTTGTAATAAGAAGATAACGTGTTACTTTTCTATTACAAACCGTATTATTTTTACAAGGGAATGTCCACATGTAACATGTTACTCCTCACTTACACGTAAAGAGTTACAAAGATTTTTTTTTATTTAAGTCTTTAAATTTTAAATCGAATATTATTTTTAAGCTGTTAAATTTGTTAGAAAAATTTAATTATATTAAATTTTGTATAAAAGCGAACTAATTATACCAGAAAAACTTTCAAACGTGTGAATTTGGTATTACTAACGTGCAATCAGTAATATCAAAAGTTGCGAAATAGTGTAAGGGTAAGGAGTTTAACCTATTACCAGGTAACATGTTCCGTAATACCAACATATTACGGAGGTTTTTCGGTGTAGTGCATGAAAACATAAAATATACAATTAAATTACTTTTTATTAAAAATCAACAGCCCGAGTAAAAAAGTTATTTAAAAACTTATATAATTTTACATAGATAAATATGATTACATGTACACTCAGGGAACTTCTACTTTAAAAATATGTAGTTGTTTGGGTTGTAATAAGTTTCTTTATTTCAAATGTAAATGTCAGTCATTTGTAGAACAAATTAAATTTTTTACTAAAATTGTAGTTCATTTAAAAAAAAAACAAACCACATCAAATGACTGTTTTATGATTTCACATTCATATTTTACAGTAGTAGTTTTTTGTTATTTAAAAAAATAAAAAAAAAATGTTTGTTTATTTTTTACTAACATGTGGTTAATTTTTACTACAATTGAGGTTAATTTTTTGAACATTGAAAAAAAAAAAAAAACAAATGACAATGTTAGTTGAATTTACTAAAATGTAAGTGAAATTTCATTTAGTTTTAACTACATTTGCAGGGTCTTTACCTACATAATATTCTAAGTGTAGTTAGTCAAGTGTGGTACTATATTTGTGTTGATATAATTATGTATAACTTTCAGTTTTTTTAACATTTTCAAATATGCTGTCATATATACAGAAAAAACTAAAAACGGGCTTAATTTGAAAAGTTTATTGAATCAATTAATATTTTAATTGAGTTTGCACCTATCACAGCAATGAAATTATCAATTAAAACTTTTATTGAAAATTAAGAAGGAAAAAAAGTTATAAATAGATTCTACAAAAGAAAAAAAAAATATGATACTTACAAAGAAAGTGTGTAAACGATACGTTGGTATGTGTGTTTTTTCAATGCTGAGTCTGTTTGTGTGAATGTTTGTATGTGTGCCTGTTTTGTTTGTAAACTTCAAATGCATTTGATATTTTATACTGAAAATTTTCTATTTGGAGCATACAGTGTATGAAAAAATAATATGATAATTACGTCTAAAATAAAATATGTATTTATATATTTAAAAGTCAATTAAAATACTAATTAATTCAATTAAATATTTGTTTAGAAACAAATTTTATTTCAATCAAACTTTAATTAGATATTTTAGGTTGATAATTTTTTCTGTGTATTATATGTACCATATCGCACACCTAGTTCAAAAGTGACTAAACTCTAAATTTAAATTTTTCGGGTTTATATGCTTAAACTATGCACAATACACTTGTTTATCTATTAAAAAAATATCAGTGTATTTTGTTGTTGTTAACTGTTGCTAAAAAACAGTTATGTCTATCTATATTCTTCAATTGGTATAAGGTTGCAAATATTTTTTTACGATTTCTGTAAAATTAAAAATCCCCAATAAGATATATCAAAAATTTGCTCCCTGGCAACTCTTCCCTAACTACGTGAATAGCCAAACTACCGTATGTACAAAAAATACATCATAGTTGTCGCTAACTCACAAAATTTGGGAAAATAGTGGAAATTAGATTAGATATGATTTTCTAACAATTGTGAATTGTTGTTGTGTTTGTCTTAGCTATCTTCTGCAATTACAATTAAATGTAAAATCGACCCCGTATAATTGAAACTGGTTTTAAGCCACAGCAAAAATCGACCTGACTTTAGATCAAGTGGTTAAAGTGCCTGTCTAAAGTGTAGTGCGAAGTGCATCTGGCAAAGAAAGCAGGTTCAAGCCACGGTCAGGATTGCATTTAATTTTTTTTTTTTTTTTTTTTTCAACTTCATTTTTTATTATTGGATCTTTCCTTGGAAATTTACAATAAGTATTCAAATATTAACCTAATTTGCATTTAACCTAAATTGCATTTAATAAATAAACATTTCATATAGATGCAATCAAACAATAAAAACCATAACAAATAATTACAGTATTGTCAAAAGGATTACTGATGAAGGTTGTGTTACCAGAAACTGCACAGTCTAATTCAATAAAAATTTACAATGTAGTTATGATTTTTAGAAAAGTATGCTTAATCTTCTCTACCACGCCTATCTCAAACAATTGAAAAATATGTGCATATTAATTACAGTATTAATTGCACACTGTCTAAGAAGACGATGAATAAAATTCAAAAATCCCCAATTAAAAATTTTGAGTTTAGTCACTTTTAAACTAGGTGTGCGATATCTAGTTAGATATGCATGGAATTTTTTAACATAATACCATATATAATTGAAAATGATTTTATAGAAAATCATACAAAATTTTATATTAGCAAAACGTTAAGAATATTTTCATATGAATGTTAAGAATACATTCATTTATATGTATAAAAATCAGTATAGCCCCATGAAAAAAATCTAAGTTCATTTATATACAATTAAATATAGCCCAATGTAAAACAAAATTATATTTTTTTTAATTATTTAAATTTAAAAGTTTGAACTTAATTTTTTTTCTCTTTCCTGATTTTTTATTCCATTTAACATAAGCGTGCTATTTTTATTATTAACCAATACTAAGTTTTTGAATGTGGTATTAAAATGTAGCAATATATAAAAATATAAAATTATGTCTTTCTACGTCAAATTAGATATGCTGATATCAGATCAAAATCCTGATAAACTTTTATATAATTTAATATATTTATATAATAATTGGATACACCATTTTTAGGATCATAATATATCTCTCGTTATATCAAATTAGATATCATTATATGTGATATCATATAAATATATATGATATCATATAATAAATAATAATATTTTACTCGGAAATTAATTTAACAACCCAAGTAAAAATGATTTTTATATGATCATTTATGATTTCATACAATTATATCACGTTGAATATTGCCATATGTAACACTACGAGGGCGGTCCTAAAATATCCGACCTAGCAATGAAAACACAACAACTTTGGTCACATTTTTCATTATTTCTGGGCGCTGTGGTGTAATGGTTAGCGCGTTGGATTGTTACACTGATGGTTTTGGGTTCGATTCCCGGTGACGACAACATCAATTTAGAAAAAAAAAAAAATAATACGTATGAGTTTTTTATCCCTCATATGTATCGCAGGCCCACCTTCGGTGTTCCATTGCGCTTAACCCCACCGAAGTAAACTAATGAATCAGGGCTATGAACCAAAAACCTGCAATTAGTTCTCTAAATCTTAATCAGGTGTCGAGCAACAACTGTTCTAAGACTTTTCATCTCCCCCAATTACAGTGTTGCCTTGTTTGAAGCCCTTCATCTTTCCCCACCTCTCATCTCTTCACTATCCCCTTTCCAAAGAAAGCAACACATTAATTAATAAGAAGAATTTCCTGAGTGTTGCTTCTCTTTTTCAAAAAAAACAAAAAAACATAATGTCCTTTTAGCTCGATACACTTTTCCAAGCCATATTCAATAGCTTCGTATCCTGTTTATAGTAAAAACGGACTAGCTCCTTAAAATAGTCATCAACCGCATACTCCACCTCTTTATTGTTGGCAAATCTTTTACCACTAAGCCATTATTTCAAGTTTTGAACTTTAATTAATTGATTTTCGAACTTTAATTCATTGATTTTAGCCATCACCTTCACAACATCTTCAAGACGTTGTTTTTGTTCTATTCTAAGCAAACACGGCACAGATCTTCCGCACAGCTTGCTCATCTCAAAATTTTCGGTCAATATGCTATGTATAGCATATTGTCCAGCTCACGCACCTTCAGGCGGAGATCATACAATACCATCTGGCTTGGATACCTCAGCTAATACGGTCTCGTTTAAACTCTGCGTCCTAATATTTTATAGTCGTAAACGAAGTAGCAAACTCCTTCAGAGTAGAATCTAGCTCGGTTTTAATATTGGTTGGACTAAGACCTTTAAAATAAAAGTATTTTTTTTAAAGAGAGTCAACACTCATGATTTTCTTCTTATTTATTAATGTACAACTTTCTTTGGAAAGGAGATAGTGGCGAGATGAAAGGTTTGGAAAGATAAAGGGCTTCAAACATGGCCACACTGTAATTGTGCGAGAAGATAAGTCTTAAAACAGTTGTTGCTCGCCACCTGATGGAGAGTTGGCGAACTTATTGAAGATTTTTGGTCATAGCCCTGATCCAGTACTTTACTTCGGTGGAGTTAAGTGCTATGGGAACACCGAAGTTGGAACAGAAAACTTATATATATTATTGTGTAACAGCTCAACGCGTTAACCATTACACCACAGCGCATACATAACGGTGGCCAATTTTTTAAATGTTTACAAATTCACTGTGATCGTTTATTTTTTGATGGCTCCGAAAGCAATACTAAACAACTTGGCGCATTGAAACTTAAAACATATGTTTTATAAGGTTGCCACTTCTCACAAAGCAATTTTTTCGAACTACTGTCTTCATCTTTACGTCATATCGGCGAATTTTGGTACCGCCCTCGTAAGTCTATTTGTGTAAGATTATATCAAAATATATTTCATTATATTAACCAAATATAATATTTTTCAAAACTTGCATGTGAAACAATAAAAATGTAAAGTTCATTGCGGTGATTTTGGCGTGTTTGTGGCCTGGAGCTAAAGTGTTAAACATTTTTATAGCAATTTAACAAAATTTTATTACAAAAATATCAAAAATTCCCAAAAACTGTATGTTTGTGTTTGTATATAAAATAGTTATTAATCCTAATCCTCATACTCAAAAACTGTATTATTAACATTTTTCTACATTCGTTCATATTTTTAGTATTTTGAAAAACGGTTTAGTCGACGTATGCGTGTTTTTGGTGCTGCTTTATTTAATTTGAAAACTTTAAGTACTAATTAGCACTACACAGAGAGAATTGCTTGGACGAATTTTTAATGAAAGTTTTTCACTAAACTAATGAAGTTTTCTTCATAGTGTGAAACGAAAAAGTTCTTAAACTTTAAGAAAAAGCTTCATAGTCTTTACAACTATTTTTAATGAAACATTTTCATTATTCGATTGAAATTTCTAATAAGTAATATGAAAAATTGTCATTAAATTTCATGAAAACTTTTATTAATTTAATGAAAATTTTCACTGGTTGAGTTCCAGTGACATTTCATTGATATAATGCAAAAATTCATTGATATCATGCAAATAATTCTCTCAGTGTACAAATATTTTGATAACTAAATCCCACTTTGTGTATTTAGGCTGTTAAATTCGAAAATGAAAAAAGTTAATCTGAAACATTTGTAAATCAATAAATAAAAAATTATTTTAAAACTTTTAATTATGGAGTCAGCAATCTAACATATAAAACAAGGCATATTTTAAGAAAATTTATGGGTAAATTCTGAAGTTATGGCCAGTTGTGTTCCGAAAACTAAGATCAAATATTTTACAATTTGAATTACACTTTGCCATAGTAACGCCCATTATAAATATGACATATTTTGAAAGAAATTCACTAGATTTCATCCAATGAAACGTTTTATTATTTTAACGAATACCTTTATTAATTTAATGACAATATTGCTCATTTACTGCAAGACTGACATAACTCAAAAATACGATTTTGCAGAAAACGAGTTTAAAGTTTTCAATCCATATCTGCCTCACTCGACCCTTTCTCTATTTATTTGGTCAAGTTTTTTATAAATAGGGGGTTTTAATGTATTTTTCTCTTAGTGAGACCCATGAGTAGCACAATCTCTATACTCTTTGCACCAACTTTAAAGAAAAAATAAAATATATTATCCTCTATCTCGAAAAGTATACATGATAATAATATGAAATTTTTACACAAATTTTTACACAGTTTTTTATAACTAACTAATAAATCTGCATCATTTCGATGTTTTGCAACGAAATTCATACCATGTGCTCCACTCGAAAAACAAGTAATAAGTTCTTAAACACAATTGTTTATCGTGGCCTAATTTAGGCGATATGAGCCAAAATATTTTAGTTTGCATTTTGGAAACTAAAGCATATAAAAGAGAAGTTTTGGACAAAAAATATTTCTCATACCAGGATATAACCACGCTCGAAAAACTATTTTTTTTCTGCTCCTATTTAAGAAGATATCGCGATATTCGCTTTTTGGAAAAAGCGAAATTAGGCGAAAAAGTGTTTAAACTTCAATTTATATTGTTCAAACTTCAACGCTTTGCTATTAATACTTAATGTCTTCTTTCTGCAAAATTTCATAAAAATCCGTCTATTAGTTTATAAGTTAAGACGATGTCCTTTAGAGGAATCCTGATAAAATAATGTGAGTCCTTGGACTAAAGTAAGGACTTATTATTAAAAATAAAGCTTCAATCTTACTTATATTTTTGTTATAAAGAGTTTTTAGTTTTTAGATTTTTTAAAACTATATTTTTTTTTAAATAATTCGTTTTTGAAATTTTACGAGTTTTTGATTTCGAAGCTTTCTCGCTTCCAAACCATGAACGGCACACGAAAAATTTATTCGCAAAATATTTAGCAAATTTAGTTTTCTATCGGAATACTTTAATTTCTAAGTATAAAACGCTCATTTGACGCATTTGTGATAAATTTTATAAAGACTGCCCTGAGGCAGTCTTACCCGTTAGAGGGTTAACTCAAATATTTTTTTTGATTTATGACAGTCTTGAAGGAAATGAGCGATATCTAGTTTTATTTTAAAAGATGAATTCTCCACGTAATACATAAAAAAATATTTCCATTTTATTAAAGTTTAAAGATATTCTGAACAAAGAATTTAATTCAGTTAAGAATGATTTAATGCAGATCTGAATATAAATATTAGAAGGATTTAGTTCGCAAAATGTTTGTAATTCAGTGTTGTTATTCATATACAAAATTGGATTGTGTTAACATCTTCGCACCGATTTCCAAAAGGTTCTTTGGTTGCCTATTGCGGTTTATGTACCAGCATTAACTTTCAGTCAAGGTATGTATAATTTTTGAACAGTTTAAATCGAAAGTGAATTTTTATTTAAATTCTAGTTAGTGGCATTGACATTCACACCATAACACCCGTGGTAATTATTATTTGTACATTTTACACTTGTGTGGTAAGTTTGGCAATGAAATTCTATTCTCAAAATAGTATGGCAATAGATATAGCAAGAAAAATCAGTTAACTTTATAAGAAAATTATAGAGGAAGGTGGGGTGACTTGGGACTGGTTTTTTTCTGGCTAATAAAAAGCGCCCACCTCTATTTTTTTAGTCTTTTGATAGATCCATTTCAAAGAGTGGTTAGTGGTGTAGCTTCTTACAACTAAATTATTCGTTAGTTGGATTTTTTTTTGGCGATTTTTCAACAAAGTAAAGGAGGTCTAAATTGGGAAGTTGTGGGGTAATTTAAGACTCCATACAAAATAGACTAAAATTAAAAAAAATCAATACTTTTATGTTTATTAGCTGATAATTAATGAGATAAATGAAATAGAAAATAAAGTAACAAAAATAAATAAAACTACATGCAGAGAAATAAAGTACCAACCGAATTCAAAAGTGTATATTAATGGTAAGAACTTATAAATTTAGTTAGTACAACAATATTTACATTAGATTTCTGAATATTTTGGGTGTTGCAAATAAAATTTAGTTGAATTAACCGATCTTTGCTGTGAAAACTAATGTTAAGTTGTACCAACCGTCTGAATATCGTAATAACTGAATTTGAGTTGTACACTGAAAGAATTATCGATCATTATATTAACCCTGTATAGCCCATGAACTTAAAAATTAAAAATTTTTTTGGTACGGGAAAGGTTAAGGTAAATAAAAAAAACGTATTACTTAGAAATTAAAAAATATCCTTTAACTATTATTTATTTGACATTTTAGGGATTGTGACATTACTGTTACATAACATAAAAATATAATTTTTTCATGTAAAAATGTAAAAATATGCATTGTATACAATAAGTAAAAAATATTATTCACAGGTTTTCATAAAAACAACCCAATTTTTTGCACTTTTTGTATTTTTTTTATAAAATTTTAAATTAACACGTGTTCAAACTTGTCACTATTCGTATTATGCAAACTTCAAACTGACGGAAGTAAAAAAAACTACGCCATCTAGGATATTTTTTTGGTACTAATTTGATCAGTGGTATGTTACCGTTGGGCGACACAAATTTGAGTGAGCTAGATAAATTCAGTATGTATTATTTCGGGGTTATATGAGGCTATAAATGTTATATGAGGATATAAAGGGTTAATGAAAAAAATTTTATAGAATTTTTTTTCGTAGTTTCAATGAAGAATTTCATTATATCCAATAAATTTTATTAATATTAAAAAAATTTTCATAAAATTTCAGTCGATTTCATGAATTATCTCTTTATAAATTTAATGAAAATTTTCTTTAGAGCTATGCAATTATTTCAAAGACTTATCTTTTTCATTTTTTCATAAAATTTCGTAATGTCATTAATTTTCATAAATTTCAAATTTAAGTTTTAACTGTTCAACATATTTTATAAAGTGCTTTATTAAGTTCAATATATTATTACTAATTTTGGACTTCTATGAAATATTTTTAAAATTCGTATGAAGCGCTTCATTGACTTAGTTCTAATGCATTTTTCAAGACATTCATAAAGAGTTTCAGTAATTCAAAAAAACTTCTTAATATTTCAAAAATGTATGAAACCGTTTCATAAATTCTATAAACGCTTTATTGTCGGAATGATTCATTAGTTACATGAAGACTTTCATTAATTCTACAAACATTTCAAAAACATTGACTTTAATGAAACGTGTTTCTTAAATTCTATGCAAAGTTTCAATGGACGAGTTCCAGTGACAATTTGCAATTAAAGCAAATTCCCTTCAGTACTGAAGGGAAGATAGTATTCTCAGTTTATTTCAGCGGCGTAATGTCTAAATAAATTAATAATTTACAATATATGGCATACAAACAACATGAAGAAGCATTAAAATTGCTTAAACTGCACGTCCCAATTTACTCCATCCACACTAAAAAAAAAAAGTTTGAAAAGTCAGCAAAAAATTTTGTTGAGTCAGCAAAATTTTAGTCAAGAGGGTGCTAGCAAAAAAATTGCTAATGTCAGCAAAATCTTTTGCTGAAAATCAGTAGATTCAACAAAATTAGTAGATTCAAAAGTTTTGCTAACACTTAGCAGATTAGAAATAAAAAAGCCTTGGTAAAAATTAATAAATTTTTTGGTGAATTTTAGTAGACTGAAAAAAACGCAAAAAATTGTAAAAAAATTGTAATTTAGTTAAAATATTTTCTGAAAATCATAAAACATATTTTTGTGATTCTTTTAAAAATAATTTACAATAATTACGAAATATAAAAATTTTCATTTCCCCACATTGACGACATGAATTAATTTAATATCTGAAAATATATAGAAATAAATATATATAACATAACAAAACAAAAATTTTCTTTCAACTACTTACATCAATGGTAGTCTAAATGATACTTTCTTTTAAAGAACGCAACTGCCGAAGATAATTATAGAAACGAAACGAAAAAATAAACAAAAACTCTTATTAGAGTTGTACTTTTTAGTATCATTTTCCTCTTCTCTACTACATCTTGACATCTGCTTCATTCTGCGTATTTCTTTCATTCTGGTTGTCGTCCACACTATTAATGTACTAATCAGTACAATTTTTTTTAGCAAAATTAATTAGTAAAACATTAGTATATTAGTAAAGCATTAGTATAAAACAGTTAAGTGCTGAATGAGTATAACAAAAATTTTAGCTGAAAACACGATTTTAGCAAAAAAATTTGCTAAAAAATAGTATACCTGATTTACAAGACGTTTTACTAACTTTTGTACTAACTTATTTTTTTGAGTGCACGCGTTCTAAATTATCCCATTATGACGAAAGTCACATAAACTGCCATAATTTTCGCAATGTTTAAATATTTGCGAAAACCAATACGTCATTCGTAATATATATAACATTACAATAATTATTTATATTTACCAGGTTGAAAATGTAAAAGAAAATAACATATGGATTGCTGAAAGGGATAAGAATTTATTGAGGAACAAGGCTTAATAGTTACAAATTCTAAAAATGCAATAGTATATGGAAAACTGCAAAGTTTCAAGTTACCCCACCTCTGAAGTTACCCCACCTTCCCCTAATTTGTTCAGCTTTAAATAAAATTATTCATAATCGAATTAACTGTACAGAAAAAATGGTTGTCAGTAAACTTTCAATTAAACTTTTGTTTGATCTTAAACTCATATTCAATTAAAAGTTTAATAATATCTATTAACTTTTAAACCACAGAACAGAATGAGACCATTCGTTTTTGTTGTCCATTCATACATTCATTGCTTTTGCATTGCTTTTATTCAACAACAACAGCTTATGCTGTTGCTGTTTATTCCTTTTATTGTTTTTGTTGAATGCCTTTTTAACATTCATTTTTATAATGCCGTTACATGTCAAGCAATGAAATGAAATGATGACACATGAATAACATGAAATCAATCACAACATTCGCGTAGTATTCGTTGACCTGTAGCAATAATAATATTTTTTTTTAGTTTTATTAAACATGAAATATGTATAAATTTTTGTTTAATTTTATTAAACATGAAATATGTATAAAATTTTTTAATTTTCTTAATACAATAATTTGTTTCACAAAAAAATTTGTTAACGTTTTATTCATTTAAAAATGAGACCATTCATACCAATCGTTGTGTATTCGTTGTTTTCGTGAGTGTTAAGTGAGGTTAACACTAACAAGCAATGCAATGCATGGTTTTCGTTACACTCACTTTTCTCAATTCTGTCTATTGTTGCTTTATTGAAACGATGTGAGTTGACAACAATGTACTCATTTTTTGTGATTGCATTCAAAAGCATGATTGCATGAAAAATTGCCAAATAATAAAAAAAATAAATAAAAAAATTGATATATATTGAAATTTTTTTTTTAATAAAGTTTTATTAGTATCTACTAAAAATATGTTTGAAATTAAAAACATTATTCTAACACATTTTTAATCAAAAATTTTTTAAATTTTTTTATTAAAAACACAAAAATTGTTTATTCGGACTCTCTATATTTTCATATATTTAGTTAGAATATTGTTCTACCTACCTCAAGTCCAAAAATCGAACATAACTATTACATTTTAATTGTTGCTTTTCGAAAAGCTTGTTCATTTTCATGACAGACAATACAATTGTTTCATTCGCATTGCCCAAATCTTCAGTTGTCTATAGAAAAAGATAATTGGCTTAAGTCAAGCAATATCATATTGGATTTTGGATTTGAGGTAGAACAATATCCTAACTAAATATATTAAAGTAAAGAAAGTCCAAAAAAACAATTTTTTTATTTTAAATACAAAAATTAAAGCATTCTTACCACTGCTCTACTCAACAAACAATGTTTGTTGGGATATATGTTGTTTTTAAAAATTGTAATACAACAAACACACATATATATATGTACTGGCATACAAAGTATATCGACATGTAACATTGCTGTTTTCAAATAGTATTGATTTTATAATAACGGTTACCAGATCAGGCAGTTACCAGATAAAACAGACACAAATATTCTCATAGAGCTTATTTTGCCTATTGTATTTAATGTATCGGTTTGAGTTAAACCACTTGTTTTTTTCTATTGCAGACAACTAAAGATTTGGGTGATGCCAATGAAACAATTGCATTGTCTATCATGAAAATGATAAAACTTTTTGAAAAGCAACGAATAAAATCTAATATTTATGACAATATTGTATTCGATTTTTGGACTTGAGGTAGAACAATATTCTAACTAAATATACAAATTTTTAATAGATATAATTAAAATTTTAATTGAAACTAAATCAATTAAATAGTTATAAGTTATTTTAATTGATAATACTTAGTATTTCCTTAATAGGGCCGAATTCAATTAAACTTTTAATTGAATTAACGAATATTTTAATTGAAACTCGATGTAAGTTTTTTCTGTATAGTTGTTAAACTTGTGCATACAATTTATATTTTTTTAATGGAGTGGCCTGATCCATATCTGATCTGATTTTTGAATTTGAGCGACGTATTATTTTGAGTGCATTTACAGATTTGGAAACTTTAAAGCTAATATTTTCTTCTATCTAGGGCGGCATAAAAGGTGTTGTCTGGACTGATGTCGTACAAAGTATTATTATGTTTGCCTCTATGACAGTTTTGATAATTAAAGGTACCATCGATATTGGAGGTTTTCAAGTTTTATGGCAAAGGAGCTTAGAAGGCGGCAGATTAAATTATCCAGAGTAAGTTGATGACACAGGCCGGCAATATGTAGAAATTAGAATCAGGTCATACTTTTTCGACGGGTATTGAATACAAATCTGATCGCAGGATTTTTGAAGTATTTTAATCTAAAATTGTAAAAAGCACGTTTATTGTGCTATATGACCTGATTCGCATAACATGTTGAAGTAATGTTTTTTCAAACGCCTCGTATCGGTATCTGAGAGAACTGTTCCTGATATTTCATTTATTATTGGTCTTTGAGAAATCGTCCGTTAATTAAAAACACCTGCGAAAAAGTATGTTCTGGTTCTTACAATGACAATATCTAAATGTCCCACTGCACACTGTTTCCAAAAGCACTTTTTTTGAGCAAATAACATTTACACCACTTTTTGAAAAAATATTAAAAAAAAAGGTAAACATATTTAATATATTTGAAAATATGAAGTTTAACAATAAAGAAATAAGTTTCAACTAAAATTAAATCTAATTTTTTAGTGTAAATTTTTTAAATTTTCTACAATGAAAATAGTTTTTCATGAAAATATTTTTAGCGAATTTGCTTCGTGAAGAATTAATTTTTAGCGGAATTTGTTGCAGCGAATAGTTTTTAACGCTGTTTTTTTATTTCAGGGAAATATTGTTTTTATCGATATTTTTCCGCAAAAGCATTTTTTAGCAAAAGTTGCTTACAGGAAAAATTGGTTTTTAGTCAGTTAAAAAAAATGAAATAGAGAAATTCAAACAGCAATACGCATTGCAAAGAAGGAACACCTAAATAGTCAATGTCAGGAAATCGAAAGATTGCAATACTTAAATGATGACTTTAACCTCCATAGAAAACTTAAGGAATCCGTTGGAATATACAGCAAAACAACCCCAAAATTGTTATTCAATAACGACAACGAAGCTGTTTTTGATATTACAGAAAAGAAGATTATCTGGAATGAATACATACAAAAAATATTTACTGATGACAACCAATTAAGCTACGAAACGAGCGCTCAACAGCCACAAACAGGAATTTCTATCACTAAAGCAGAAGTGAAGTCAGAAATAGCAGCCTTAACAGACAAAAAAGCCTGTAACCCAGATGAGATTCCTTCTGAAATACTAAAATTAATAGACAACTACAACATCCAACTTCTAACAGATTTGTTTAACTACATTTACGACACTGGCAAATTCGCACAAGATTGGCTTATATCCACATTTCTATCCATACCCAAAAAACGCCACGCAAAATATTGCAATGATTATAGGCTTATTAGCGTAATGAGTGATGCCCTCAAAATATTTCTCAGAATATTTCACTCTCGAATATATGAAAAATGCGAAAAGAGGATGGGTGAATCTCAGCTTGGTTTTAAAGAGTGTATGGGCACCCGCGAAGCACTTTTTTGTATACAGACACTGGTTCAGAAATGCAGAAATGTGCAAAAGAACGTTTTCCTATGCTTCATTAACTACGAAAAAGCTTTCGACACGGTGCAGCATGATAAACTGATGGAAATTCTTATATCTGTTGGTATAGACGACAAAGAAATCCGATGCATTAGGAGTCTGTATTGGCATCAGATAGCATAAGTTGATGTCAACGGAGACCTGACAAAAAACATAGAAATTTCCAAAGGAGTCAGACAAGGCTGTATATTGTCCCCATTATTATTTAGTATCTACTCCGAAAGAATCTTTTAGGCATCCATATGTAACGTACGGAAAGGAATATATATCAACGGCATGTTCCTCAATAATATTCGATATGCCGATGACACCACCTTACTGGCTGATAGTATGTCTGGACTTCAAGATCTAGTTAACAAACTGACTACATGCAATGAAGCATATGGCCTTAAGATAAATATCCGAAAAACGAAATATATGATTGTAAGCAGAAAAAGTAACAACAACATAACAACCTTAAGAATACAAAACTCCTATATCGATAAAGTACAGAGCTTTAAGTATCTGGGGGTTACAATCAATGACCAGTGGGACGGTTCAAAAGAAATAAGATGCCATATTGAAATGGAAAGAGAAGCATTTTTTAAATATGAGAAAGTTCTCACCAGCCACGACATTAACCTTGAAACAAAATTTAGATTCGTCAAAACATATGTATGGTCAGTACTCCTATATGCAACGGAGGTGTGTACTATTAAAGCAGTTGACGTAAAAAGACTGGATGCCTTCGTAATTTGGATCTACCGACGAATACTGAAAACACCATGGACCCACTTTATACCCAACAATGAAGTACGAATACAAGTACACCGCAATAGAGAAACTCTTAGCCACTATAAAGATAAGAAAAACGGCATACTTGGGTCACATTATGAGAAACCCAAAATATAAGCTTTAACAAACCATTACGAAAGCCAATATTGAAGGTAGACCTACTAAAGGAAGAAAAGAAACTACGTGGCTAATAACATACAAGAATGGACTGGTATCCGAGATGTGGGGAATCTCATGAGCAAGGAGATAAATAGGGACGCTTTTGCAGAAATTATGAAAAATTTATGAAATTATTTATCATGCAATCTATATATATAAAATATAATGTGTGTTTGTTTATTTGTTTGTTTGTATGTATGTACCTTATAGGAGACCAGATCACTGGACCGATCTTCCTGAAATTTTCACAGTATGTAACTGGAACTCCGGAATGGTCAATAGGATACTTTTTTTTTGGCCACGCCCACTTTTACGCCCACTATTTCATTATTTGAAATTGTATACACATGATGCGATAGGGATAGAAAGCTAAAATTTTCACCATGTGTTCTTTGGAACATGACAAAATTTCCTGTACTTTTACTTTTTTTGCCCAGGAACGTGGTAAAAGGGGGGATAAAAGTGGGAAAAAGTCTCCCCATTAGCGGCCTCACCGAACCCTTTACGATAGATAGCTGAAATTTTCACCATATGTTCATTCGGATATAACCTAACTTTCTGCAGTTTTACTTTTTGGAACTTTGCTCAGGAACGTGGTAAAAAGGGGCTAATAGGGGAAACAGTCTCCCCCTCAGTGGCCTGACCATACCACTGGACCGATCTTCCTGAAATTTTCACAGTATGTAACTGGAACTCCGGAATGCTCATTTCTAGAAATGAGCATTCCGGATTTTTTAAATTTTAAAAACGATCATCATAAACGAACTATGGCCAACTAACTGGGCACGTTAACAACGTAGCGGGCGCAGCCCGCTAGTGTAATATAAAATACTTCAATTGTATTGGTCGCTAAAATTCGGAAACCGAATTAGCAAATAAAGAAAGAAGAAAGAAAAAAAATAGCGCAAGAATATATTTTAACGATTTTGTTTTCGAAAATTGGCGACAATTGTTTTACTTGTAAGGTTTTTTAAATAAAATACTGTTTATGGAAAAGGCTTTTTTTTTAAGATCATATTTTTAGCAAAATGTTTTTTCAAAAATATTTTTAAGCCAAATTTCATTCCGCAAAAATATTTAAACTTAAAATTGTTTTTGGTTGAAGAAAAAATTTTATTCCACGAAAATATCCTTTTCCACGAAAATATCCTTACGCAAAAATAGTTTTTAATTTTTTTTGTAGCAACGATTTTTTCCCTCAAAAATCCATTTTAACGATTTTTTTTCTCAATAAAATATTATATGTACATAAGTTTTTAGTTATTAAAACAAGTTTTTCAATCAAATTGTAATAATTGTTCCCTGAAGAAGTCACCCAATGTGGAGACGAAATATTGGAAATAAATAATTATACACACAGAGAAATAAATTGCCAACCGAATTGAAAAGTGTATATTAATGATAACAACTTTAGTTAGAACAACGATATTTACATTAGATTTCTGAATATTTTTGGTGTTGCAAATAAAATTCAGTTGAATTAACTAAACTTTGCAGTGAAAACTAAAGTTATGTTGTGCAAACCGTCTGAAATTCGTAATAACCGAATGTGAGTCGTAGTAACCGAATTTCTGTTGGCAAATAGCTAAATTTTTCTCCGTGTGTAATTAATAAAGAAATGAAAAAAAGCTCGTTTAAAAAACGAAGTATATTTTTTCGCGAATTTATTTTTATGCAAAATTTTGTTTCCAAAATAACATGTTTAAGGGAAATTTTTTTTCGAAAATTTGGTTACACGAAAAATAAGTTTCTTTTGGTAAACATTTTTTTGCTCAAAATATTTTTTAGTGAAATTTATTTACGTGCTAATATTTTTACCTAACATTTTTGAAAGGATTTTTTTTTTGTGATTTACATATATAAAAAAATATTTCCATGTAAATATTTTTTCCGAAATTGGTTTGCAAACATCATTTATTTTATTTAAAATTATTCCGCGCAAAACATTTATTTAGCGAAATTTGTTTCCACTAAAAACAGTTGTTAGTTTTAATTTATACAGTATTTTTTGTACAGAATATGGAATATTAGATACTGCCGAATTTATTCATTTTACTTATTATTTCAGAATGTCTTGGGACCCTACGGTGCGCATGAGTGTTTTATCTGTTTTTGTTGGTGGCACAATTTTCAAATTGCAAAATACTTCCATAAATCAGCCAACTATACAAAGATTTATGTCATTGCCAAGTTTACAAAAGATTAAAGAAACAATTTATACATTTTCAATTGGTTTAACACTACTCTATATACTGTGTATTTATGTGGGTTTATTGGCATTCGCAACTTACCATGATTGTGATCCAATGTCGACAGGTGTAAGTATAAAATTTAAAAATTTCTCAAAGCTTAAATAAAAAATGAAAATTAATTAAATTCGAGACCATAATCTATACAAATAATCTACAGAGTTTTTGTTTTCAAATTTATTAATTGACCACTTTAAGGAATGTGTTGATAGATCTATATCGGGAATTTTTTAGGTTCCCATCATTAGAACACGTTTTGAAAGAAGTGGCAATCCCATGTAAAACATCAAACATTCATATAACCTAGTTTTGCTACTAAATGAGAACAAATATATGAGCTCAAAGTTAAGTTATTTTTAATAAAAATTATATCAAACTTGTAAAAAAGACAAAGTACGGTCTTAGTTCACTTCCCCTTTACATCTTTTGTTTAAATAAAATAAAACAAGTGTAAAAATAAAAAGGAGAATAAAAACAAAAAGGGGTGTATTGTATATCTACCAAAGGTAGAGCTTGCACATAACGAACAAGTTTTCAATTTATTTGTGATCAATGGTGATAATCTTTAATTTCGAGCTCATATATTAGTTCTCATTTAGTGGGATAACTATTTTTATGAATGTTTGATGTTTTGTATGGGATTGTCAATTCTTTCAAAGCGTATTCTGATGATGATAAACTAGAAAATTCCCGAAATGGATCTATCAACATATTCCTGTAAGTGGTCAATTAACAAAAAACAAAAACTCCATAGATTATTTGTTAGGACAATATCCTAATAAAGAAATATAGAGTACGGCCTCGAACTTGAATAATTTTCATTTTCATTGCACAATTAAAGGTCGAAAAAACATAATTTTTAGTTTTAATAAAAATTATATCAAACTTAAATAAAAAATATTAAATTTATTTTACTAACTCTAATCCATTTTGGTACATGTACTTCAACTATTCACTCAGAAAACAGATTTATTCTGACTACTGAATTTTTTGCAACCGCATGGTTCGGTTGTATTCACCTATATTTTTGTTTGTGGCAACAGCAATTCGGTTAAAGAAACAAAATTTCGGTTGCAGCATAAAATTACAATTAACTGAGGAGGACATTTGATTGCGACAAACAAATAATTAAGTTGCTGCAACGAAATCGCTCGGTTGCCAAAGTATTCGGATGTCACAATGAAACTGTTTTCCATATGTTACTAATTTGTCCAATTTGTATTTCTGATTATTGAATATTTTTTTATTTTAATTATACATGGGGCTAATGTAATTCTTTAGTGGACTAATGAAATAATGATTTCATTACCATTACATTGATATCAATAGGTAATGAAATTATTTTCATTATCATTTTTTTAATTAATGATAATGATTTGAGGATTTAATTTCATTGATTAGTGAAATGGTTTTAAATTTCATTGCCATTTAATAATGAATCAACTAAAAAAAATAAATACCATTGAAAAATAGACTTTTAAAGTTGTGAAAAATCGCTTAAATCAGGGATATAAATCTTTAGCTCAGACTCATGCTAATTAGAAATAAGATATTAATTTTCAGTCTTATTTGTAACCAAGTAAAGTAGAACGATATGCAACGAGTGAAATTGGAACACTAATCCCAAAACGGACAAAATTTTTTCTTCTCAGGAGTATTAATTAACCCTGATAATGCAAATAGGCTAGGTCTGTGATGGATACCGAGGCATTAACTTTTTACGAATCACCCACAGGGTGTCTTAATTATTTGTTTACCTGAAAATTAAATTTCAACACTCCGGTAATAGAAGGGAACATTGGTCCAAAATGGAACGTTACGGAATGAAACGAGAAACGAGTGGAATCGTTACAATTAACACTTATCGTTATGTGTTTGTCAACATTTTCTCCATTTTTCGATATCTCGATTAGTTTTTGAAATACAAGCCATTTTATAAAATGGCGTTTTTTAAAATGGCCGATGTCTAATAATCAGAACACTTAATGCATATGCACTATCGGTATGGGTGGTTTTATTCAAATTTTGCAAATATTTTTTCCGTTTTTCGCTATCTCGCTTTGTTTTCGAGATACTTGCCATTTTATAAAATGGGCAAAACGGACAAAATTTTTGCTCCTCAGTAGTATTAATCCGGAAAAGATCCCGAGGATTCCATTTATTACAAAGCGGCCACATGGTGATTTATTTTTTATTTTTAATATCAATTTAGACACTCCGATAAAACAAAGTTCGTTCCCAGTTCAATACAATTTCGTTACCTGTTATTAATGTTCCAATTCCACTTGTTCCCCATTCCATATCGTTCTTCATGTTTAGTTTGTGTCAAGAAGCGTCTAAACGAATTAAAAAATGACTCAATTGGCAGATTTTTAAATAGCTTAAGTCCTTGGATGTGAAGCAAGCTTTTGACAGAGTTTGGAATAATGGACTGTTATTTAAATTGAAAAATATGTTACCCGCACCGTACTACCTCCTGTTTAAGTCATATTTAACTGAACGTAGTTTCTATGTTAATATAAAAGATGAAGATTCAGCAATTGGTACTATTAAATCTGGTGTCCCCCAGGGGAGTGTTTTGGGTCCTGTGTTGTATACGTTATTTACTTCTGATTTACCCACGAACAATGATGTGTTGGTTGCGACGTATGCAGATGATACTGCAATATTAGCTGCCAGAGAATCTGCTGCCGAAGCCTCTAATGTAGTTCAGAGACAACTTAACTCAATTCAAAAATGGTTAAATAAGTGGAATATTAAAGTTAATGCCGAAAAATCTACCCACGTAACATATACCCTTAAAGAGGGCGACTGCCCCCCTTTATCTTTAAATGGAGTCTCTATTCCTTCAACTAACTGTGTTAAGTATTTGGGCTTACACATAGACAGACGTTTAACATGGAAAACTCACATAAAATCGAAAAGAAAGCAACTAGATATAAAAACCAAAAAAATGTATTGGCTATTGGGTAGCAAATCCCAGTTAAGTTTGGAGAATAAACTAATACTTTATAAAACTGTTTTGAAACCTGTGTGGACTTATGGAATTCAACTGTGGGGTACGGCAAGCTATTCCAATATTGATATTTTACAGAAATACCAGTCGAAAACTTTAAGAATTATAACTGATGCACCTTGGTTTGTTAGAAACGATGTCATTCACAATGATCTTAATGTCCCCAAAATAAGAGACGAAATTAAAAGATTCAGCACAAATTACCTCAATAGACTAAATAATCATCCTAACTCACTTGCAATTACACTTTTAGACGAAGACTAAAAAGACTGCACATTTTAGATCTCCCATTTTTAAAATAGGCATTCCTTAGCATACAAAATGTATTATACTGATCAGTAATGTTTTATACATGTATATTTGTTAAGTTCAATGGAGCTTAACTACTCTGTTATTTTAAATTACTTCATAAGATTTGCTTAATATTTTTCTTATTGTAAATAGATTGCAAATAAATAAATAATAATAAAAAAAAAATGTTTAGTTTGTAAAATCCACTTACATATACTCCGTTCAATTACATTTCGTTCCCAATGTTAAGCACACCGATTCCACTCATGGCTTGTTTTATTCCATATCGCTTCGAATTAAAAAAAAACCTTTAAAAAAAATATGTATTTTTACTTTCCAACCCTGTTTTCAACCCAGGATTTTTTGTAAACAAATGTTTTTTTAACAATTGCAATTAGTTTTTTTATGCATTAGTTTGATTTCATTATCATTAATAATGATTTATCTAATGGAAAGTATTTAATTTTCAATAAATAATAATGAATTTTTTCATTATCATTAGTATCAACTAATGGTAATAAAATTTCAATGGCAATGAACAATTCCCATGTATGATTTTAAAGAAGATTGGATAAGGAAATATAAACATTTGTATTATTTGGCAGAAAATGAAGTTCATATCTGATTTGAATGGTGAAAGTGAGAATAGGAATCTCTATGAATGTTAAATGTTCTCTTTTTCTCTTTATAGTTAGCCCATGCTAGAGATCAATTAATTCCTGTATTGGTAATGGACGTTTTGGGCAATTACCCCGGAATGCCAGGACTGTTTGTAGCTGGTGTCTTTAGTGCTGCCTTAAGTTCTTTATCCACCTATTTAAACTCCTTATCGGCTGTGGTCTTAGAAGATTTCATTAAACCCTATATTAAAGTGGAACTAAGTGAACGATCTATGGCTATAATTATGCGTTCGGTGGTAGTTGTCTTTGGTTTAAGTTCATTGGGTTTAGTTTATTTGGTGGAAAAATTGGGTATGGTTTTACAGTTATCGGCAACTTTACAATCGATGCTCTATGGACCTATGTTGGGTATATTTACTGTAGGCATGTTAATGCCTTGGATTAATGAAAAGGTGGGGATTATGGCGATTTAAATTGTGAATTGAAATTGAAATTTTAATCTCTGTTTTTTTTTTTTTTTTTTTTTATTTTAGAGTATTTTATCTGGTAGTATATTTGCTTTCTTAAGCATGGCTTGGATATGTATAAATGCGCAAATAGCCAGTGTTACTGGTACCTTTAGGCACACCAAATTGCCCGTATCAATCGAGGGATGTGAATATGAATTTGATATGACTAAATATTTAAATTCAACTTCTGAATAGTGAGTATTTTAAAAATTCATTCATAATAATATGGTAATAACACGGTTCAACAAAAAAAAAAAAAAAAATTCCAATCACTTTCAAGTGACTTAGTGTACGTCTAGCTGGGTGTGTATTACAAAACCGGTTTGAGAAGTTGCAATATACCCACGACAATTTTTTGTAACTGACTCATTTAAACATTTGTAACTCAGGAATTTTTTAACCGATTTTGAAGTTTTAACCCAAATTTCAAATAAATTCTTTCCAAATATATATACTTTCTTTATATTATTAATATCAATATGTAGAGATTTTTTAATAATAAATAATGTAAAATTTTTTTGTTTTAACTTTTTGAACTTCTGCGATTTTTGCGAATCTGTTTTTAAAACAAGCGTATTCTTAAAGTGAGTTCTTTTTCAGTAAAATGAGCTTGCATTTGTTAAAATCGGTTGAAAATGTATAAACGCAGTAAAAACACGTTAATGACTACATATTATTTTATACATTACTTTGTAATAAGTATACACAGAGAAATGAGGCGATAACCGAATTGAAAAATGTATTTTAATTGTTACAACATAAAACTGCAGTTAGCACAACGATATTTACATTAGGTTTCTGAATAGTTTAGGTGTTGCAACTAAAATTCTGTTGATTTAATCGACCTTTGTTGTGAAAGCTAATGATCAGTTCTACCAATAGACTGAAATTCGTATTCACCATTCGGTCGGTTTGAGTCGCAGTAACAGAATTTCAGTTGGCAAATAGCTAAATTTTTCTCTGTTTGTACTTATTACCTTTTGATTTACTTTAAATACTAAAATAATGGGTTAAAAATGAGAAACTTATAATGCATTACTCTCATAAAAAAAATAATTGGTGAACAATATACGTTATTCATCTTACTACTTCCAATCAAAATATAATAATACAACATTTTCTGGAAACCTATTTTTAGATTCATTATAATTCGTATTTTTGTAAGCTAAAGGGTAAATAAGGTGTTAGTTTTGGTATATCTTTAACGAATTTACATAGAAGAAAAATTCATTTATGTATCAAACTATCAAATGCTACATGCCTCGGTAGCTTAGGGTGCAAAGTAGCCGCCTGTTAAACTGAAGACCACGGATCGATTCCCGGCTCGACCATGTTTTAAAAAAAATTAATTATATTTTTTTAAACTAGTATTTTTTTTTTAAATATATTTAGACCCATTATTTTTTTCCTTCTTGTAATGGCTTATTATTCATAGCCCTGTATGTATATACACTCACAAGAACTTTTCCATAAAAATCAACAGTTATTTAAAAGTTAAATCGGTAAAGTTGTTTCAATGGAATATACAGTTAAATTACCAAAGAAATATATGTTTTAACGTTCTGTCTGTTATTCAACAAAAAAAATAAACAAAAAAAACGGACTTTCCGTAATAGCTAAAATATTCAGTTAAAATTTTCTATTCAAAACAAAAAGTTGTTATATTATATATTGAGTATTGAAAAAAAACGAAGACAATCTATTGTTTTTATGGATTTTGTGAATTAATAATCAACAGTTGAAAATAAACTAAAAAATACAATTGTTTTAAACGAAAAGTAAGTAGTCCTGTTTTTAACTGATTTTCAGTTAATTCAATGTGTATATTCAGTAGTCTTTACTGAAAAAATATTGTGAGTGTAGGTAACTCATTTTAATTCATATTTGCGTAAGGCTGCCAGTAATGCATAACTCATTACTTTCGGGACATTTCATATAAAAAAGTTAGAGATATAATATAAACGGTAATACGTCCAAACCGTTGAATTTAGATTACTACACTTATTATTTGGTAAGGTGTATTTTTGCTGGGAAATTATTGTACTTTTTCTACTGACTGAAAGTTATTAAGCTATTGGTATCGGATGAAAAGTAGACGCATCCATTGGTATGTAAAACAGATCCGTGCAGTCCGAACATTTTTGTTATTTAAAAAAAAAAAACAGATTGTTCGAATACCTTCTTTGTATGTAAAGTTGCTGTTATTTTAATGGTTAGCGCGTTGAACTGTTACACAGATGGTAGCGGATTCGATCCCCGGCGACTACAACATAAATTTAGAAAAATAACATAACACTTTCAGTGTTGCCATACCACTTAACCGCACCGAAGTAAAATAAAAAATCAGGGCTTTGAAACTCTCCAGCAATTGGCGGGCAACATATGTTCTAAGACCTACAATCTCGCTCAATAACAGTGTTATCATGCTTGAAGCCCTTCATCTCTTCTCTATCCCCTTTCTAAAGAAAGTAACATATTAATTAATAGGATGAATTTCCTGAGTGTTGCTTCTGTAAAAAAATAAATTTAACATATACTAATGTTTATTTAATGTTATCGAGGGGTTGTCTGGAATTTTTTCAATTTTCGTAACCATTCGGCTTTAACACAAATTTTTCCGAAGAGCTTTTTCAACCTTTATTTTAAATATTTCAAATTAGTGGCAACCGTGAGAACACAGCATATGCAATATGGGTATAAAAAGTTTTGTTTTTTCGAGTCCATTAAAACTGCGTTTGAAAAGAAACCTAATTTCTTCAGTCTGCAAGATGTTTTCATACTAAAATGTTGTCATTTTTTACCCCCTTTTTAACCTTCAAAAGTTCGATTGCGCATCTATAAGCGGCTAATAATTTTTTGTCCTCAACAACATATCCAAGTTTCATTAAAATCTAGTTTCCTTGTTAGTAAATTTGCACATTTGTTTTGTTAAATTTAAAAATGTCTGCTAAAACGTTGGTGTAGTTAAAGTCTTTTTAGTTTCAACAAATTAAAATTTAAATCGAAAACTCGAAGTATGTCTATTAGGGTCTCCGATAAATGGTCTTTTTGCGAATTGACTGCGGAAATAGCACTCAAGCGATGCGTATTATGTAGCTGAATACAGTATAAATAAAGAAAACATTTCTGAAGGGGTCTTTAGTGCCCTACCAGCGATTAAAGATTTTGGCGACTTTTTTTCCAAAAGTTGTATTCAAAGCTGCATAACAACATGCTTGGTATAAGAGTCGCATTTAAAACATATTAATAGATTAAATTTAGTCGGCCATTTTTTTAATATGCTGATATTGAAGTTAATTTTATTTGCTCCATATTTGCCTTTAAAACTATAAAAATATTGATCTTTAAAAAATCAAACTATTTTCCATCCATATATATTTTTCAAAATAAAAGAAGCATTAGTGGACCAAAATTAACCAAACAAAAATTTAAAACACAGTTTTTGTAACGGTATCGATATGTTTTGACACCAATTATGTACAAACAAATTTCAGCTAATTTTTACCGGTATCCATTAACGTCGGCGACTTTAAACGCTGGTAAGGAACTAAATTTAAAATGGAAATAAATTTAAATTTAGTTGGCTTAAGCTTGTTTATATACTTTAATTAAAATCAACTTTTAACTTATTATACCTTTAAAAGTTTTTATTTGCATTACTTGTATTGTTTCCATTTCAGTCTTCCCACCCATGGAAATTCCATCTATCATATATCCTTTTTATGGTATACTGGTTTAGGTGCCTGTTTAGTTATGCTGGGTTCAAATGTGGCTTCCTTGGTTTTTGGTTTAAATGATGTTACCAAAGTTGACGAGAAGTTATTGGCACCATTTGTGGCCACATATTTAAAGAAATATAAATATGCTGAAGTTAAATTGCAAGAAAATATTGAATTAGATATTAAGAAATAAAAAAATTATAATAAAAATAAAATAAATGTACATAAATGTACTACAGTTGAACCTCGATTATACGGGTTGCACGGGACCGAACTCAGCACGGATAATCGAAAACACGGTTAATACAGGTTATTTATTTTTCCGGAATTTCAATTATTTGTATGTTCGTAATAGAAAAAAAACCAAACAAATATATGTATGTGCTGCACGGCGGATAATAGGGGTAAAGCACGGTTAATAGAGGAAAAAAATGAAAGCACGGATAATAGATATAAAACACGTTTAATAGAGCATGCCGGTTAACAGATGTACACGGTTAATGGAGGCCCGGATAATCGAGGTTCAACTGTATTAATTAAGTACTAAATATTTAAATAAATAAATTTACCACATTTAATTAAAATTGACTAGTTTTATTCTAAAATGATTGATGTGTGAAATCTTTTGTTTAAAAATTGACATATGTGTAACTAAAATTTAATATAAACAATTAATTACAATTAATATTAATCATACGTTCAGTATAATACAGCTTTTTAAACACAATGCGTATAAGTGTTGTTTAACATAATTAATATTGATCATACGTTCAGTATGACCTTAAAGCAGGCATCGGCAAACATATACAACCTTATTTTGTGCTTGTATGAGTGAGTTGCAGCTTCTCTCTCTCAATGCGAATCAGTACCAGTGTTGCCAGGTATGTTGTGCATAAAATCGTCAAATTTTACAATAAAAATCGTCAAAATCGTCATTATATTTTCAAAAATCGTCAAAAAATCGTCAAAACAAAAAATATTTGTTACAATTGGTATAAAGTTTTAATAAAATAAAAAGAAAAATAATGTAATTCACATTTCAAGTGCTCATGTACTATTGGTGTACTATAATACGATTTTTTACACTTTTCTGTAATTTAAACTTTGAAAATCATGATATTTTATAACGATAGCACTTTACCACTTTAACTGTTAATTCCTACCACATAATTCAAAATAACGCTAAAATACCGAAACGACGACTTATAACGTTATTTTGTTTATGTAACAAAATTTAATGTTTCGAATTTTGAAATAAACCCTGTAAAGACACATGCCACTATCAAATTCGTAGCTTTAAAACGTTCATAACGTCATTGGTGTGGACGTAGCAGGCAACTTTCATTGTAATGAAAAGGTAGTGTTTGCCAACCATGAAAAAAGTAAGCACATACTCAGGGAACTTCTGCTGTAAATATTTGTCGTTGTTTCATTTGTAATACAGTATCTTTATTTTTAAGTGAAAAAACAGTCATTTGTAGAAGAAATTTAATTTTTGACTACAATTGTAGTTCATTTAAAAACAAACCACATTAAATTACAGTATTATGAATTTACATTCATGTTGTACAGTATATTTCTTTTATTTAAAAAAATAAAACAAATTAATGTTTGTTTATTTTTTACTGCACTGACTGAACCACTCATTAATAATACAAATGTAGTTAATTTTTTGATCAGTAAAAAACAAATGACAATGTTAGTTGAATTTACTAAAATGTAAGTCGTTCCTTTTTTCAAGTGAAATTTCTTTTGTTTTTAGCTACATTTGCAGTGGTATTTACCTTTATTAAATGCAGAAAATTAATTAAAATAAACCTAACATCAATCCGCAAAATAACTTTTTTGCTAAACTTTCAATAAAAAATTGTTTTTAATTTTAACGAAATAATAAAAATCCAAAAATAGATCCGGTGATTTTTTTAATAATAGCAAATAAACATGTTTTGCTGACATATTAAACGTTTGCCAAAAAATCGTCATTTTGGAAGCAAAAATCGTCCAATCGTCATTTAGTAATTTAGTTACTAAAAATCGTCAAAATGACGATAAATCGTCAAACCTGGCAACAGTGATCAGTACACTGATAGAAAAATGTTAGTAAAAAATGTTGCTATATTTTAGTTATATTTGAGCTAAATTTAAGTTAACTGAAGTAACAAAATAATCTGCACATATCAGCAAAAAATTTGCTAAATATTAGTAGATAAAAAAAAATCATAAAAAAATGTGAAAGTTTTAGTTTTTTTTTTTTGATTTTTTTTTAATGCGAATAAAAATCTGCCCTTTTGAAAACAGCAATCTACAATTTTTTAGTAAAAATTTCTGTTGATTTTAGCAAAATGTACTGTTATTTGCATTCTACAGTGCACTCGCGATAATATGAACTAATTAAAACCAATCCAGTTCACTTTTGCAAGATTGTTCATATTTGCGAATGGCATCTAATTTACCTTTAAAAATGTTTTTTTCCAATATAAATAAATGTTTCTTATGTTAAATTTTTTATTTATTGTTTATTGGATTAAAAAAAAAACAATTAATTTTTGAAAAAGAAACAAAATTTAAAAGTCACTTGTTTAAAAAAGTTACAGTTTAAAAGTTACACTTGCACCTTTTCCCAAATGTTCTAAAATTTCTGCTTTTTCTGTTAAAGTTAACAACTTATGCTTTTTTATGCTTATTTAAGAACTTTTCACGTTAAATTTATATTCACAAAATGAATAAGGAATTCTAGCTGAATCTGAGCACTAACTAAAACGTGTATGTTAAAAATTTTGATTGACAGGTGAAGACAATTTTAAAGGAAACAGCTAGGGAAATTCCCACAATTATAATGCAGTTGAATAATTATAATGCAGTTGAATAATGAATAGTTGGCACTAAGTTCGTATTTTAGAGTAGTCAATGGCAGAAAAAAAAATGTTCATATTTTGGGGTGTTCGTATATTAGGGTGTTTATATTTTCGCGAGTGCACTGTACTTATTTTAAGGCAAATATAGCAATAAAACAACAACAACAAAACAAAAATTAGTAAAAAAAACATAAAAAGCCACTCAAACTAATTAAAACATTATTTCGAGTGTAAAAAAAATTTCGTAAGCAAGCGATGTAAGAATCTGCTTCATTGACTGCTTGTTAGCGACTAAGTGATTTTATTTATTTTTTTTAGTTCTATGTGTGATATTATGTAGGTGTGAGAGAGCGCCCATGGGCTATCAAATGGCTGACGCTGCCTTAAAGTTAAACTTTATAGTTCACTATTATATCATGAGTTCTTTAACATATCACATAGGAACTGAACGAATGTCTTCAAATTTGAATAAGTTTTTGTACACACATACTCTATGGGACCTTTAACATATCTTCATTATAAACTTTATCTGTTAAAAATATAAATATTACAAATTAAACACACAGAGAAAAAATTTAGTTATTTTCCAACTAAAACTTGGTTACAACGACTCAAAATCTATTGTTAAGAATTTCAGTCAGTTGACACAACTTAACATTAATTTTCACAACAAGGTTTAGTAAGTTCAACTGAATTTTAGTTTCAACACCCAAAATATTTTAAAATCGAATGTAAATATCGTTGTACTAAATGAATTTACAAGTTGTTACCATTAAGGTACACTTTTCAAATCGGTTGGCGCTGTGTGTACGAAAAATTAATTTTTTGTGTAAGGAAATAAAGTGTGTGCCCAAATTAGAGATGGTCACGTGAGTGAATTTTGACTCACACCCACTCCCACACACTCACAAGGGAAAAATGTCACTCACGCACTATTAGTCACAGAGTATTATTTTTCTGCTCACACTCAGTCACGCTCAGGTAAGTAAATTCCTATTTACCCACACACACGCACAATTACGCGTGATTCACGCGCATCACGAAAATTCACGAAACAGTATCTTACCGGAAAAATTAAAATGTACACCCAGAACAAGGATTGGTTAGAATTCGGTAGAAAGCATTCAAATTTATTTGTAAGAACGTCATTTTATTTGGAACTACCAATAATCGATTAATGAAGCAAAAATACTGTACTGGAAATTAAAAAGACGGAAAAGGAACTAAAAAACAAACCATTTATCCAATTATTGGTATTTGCAATCAGCTTTTCAAATAAAATCATGTTATTAATTGTGTACGGTAGAAGCAAGAATTTATTTTGTGATAATACAAGACAATTTCTACCATCTATCAATTTTTTTTTTAAAAATATCGATAATTATAAGTGGTTACCTCAAATACGATATTCGCTATCAAATATGGCACTAAATTAGAGGTTCAGTACTAAAGCCCTAAAACTGCAATAAAAACTATTTAAAACTCAAATTTTTACAGTTTTAATGAAATTACAATCAAATGTCATTTTTACTCTACATTTTAAATGGTCTTATCTATTAAATTTTGACGAAAAACCCCTTTTTTTAAAAATGTGTGCAGACATTTTAGTAAAATAACAACCAAATACTGGTGTAATCAATGAAATTGTCGGTTGCTTTATTTTTTTATATGAAGTTTTTAACAGTTTCACAGATATTTCGCAAAATTACAAGCAATATATTATACTAAACACAGAAATTGTAGGAGAAGAAATGTGAAAACTACAATTTATTACAGACTTAAGGAAACTACAATCGAATGGCGCTTTTTCGCTACATTTTTAATGGTCTTGTCTGTGACATTCATACGAAAAAAAATTTTCTTTTTTTATTATGAAGTTTGGCAGATATTTTTGCAAAACTACGAACAAAATACTGAACTAAACAACAAAATAATAGGTGAAGAAATTTGGTTGCTTTTTAGCATGAAATACAATTATATAACTATTTCATTGTCAACTTTGCTTTAAGTTTGAAAAAGAAAAATTCAAAGAAAATTAGTTAGCAGCTTTTTTACGCCTTTCTAAGCAAACACAAACGCTTTTTTTACGCTTTCTACAGTTTTTGTAGCACCTTTTGCTCTTAAACAGTTGGCAACACTGATCGTAATATGTGCAATATATTTTCAGTCTTAGATCAGTGACGGTAGTGACGGACTTATAGACGGTAGTAGTGACACTAAACTTGCCAATAAGGATTTTATGTTAAAATCACTTGTGAGTTTTTATTGCTCAGATCTCGCATCTACATTGTTTCTGACAGTCAGGCTGCACTGAGGGCCTTAATGGCTTACAAGGTGTCGTCAGCGTTGGTCATTGAATGGATTCGTACTCTCAATAGGCCCGGTAGGGGCAAGTCTCTACCCTTGGGGTGGATTCCTGGTCATGAGGGGCATGATGGCAACGAGAAGACAGATTGTCTTGCCAACCGCGGGGCCCGAAGGCCCTTTATTGGTCCTGAACCATTCTGTGGAATACCTGCGGGGTATGTTAGTGAAAGGCTCAGGGCATGGAGAGCGTCTGAATTCTCTGGTTACTGGCAAAACTCTCCTGGTCAGCGCCAGGCTAAGAGATTGATCTCTTTTTCCAGTAGGGGGTCGAGGCGACTCTTGTCGCTTGAAAGGATGGGTTTGAGGACCCTAGCGTCGTACTTAACTGGACACTGTAAGCTCAGATACCATCTGCACAGGAAGGGTCAATCGGACACGGATATGTGTAGGTTTTGTGAGATGGTGTCTGAGACCTCGGAGCATGTTCTCTGCGAATGTCCCAGGCTTTGTGATAGGAGACTTAGGTTTCCAGGTGATCGCTTCATTTTGCCTTCCGACATCGCGAACATTTTGCCTAATAGGATAATTGGCTTTATAGGTAGCTTGAATCTGTAAGCAACTTTAGGCAGCACAAAAGGCCTACATTGGTCGCGGTGCATAGTGCCTTCTGATCTAATCTCTAATCTCTACTATTTTTTTTGCGGTTATCTGCTATCTGCTATCTGGTGTCTTTTGATTTTTGTTTTGTGTTTGATGTTTATAGTTATAGGAAAAAAAAATACTTATATATGATGCATTCTGTATTGTTTAGCCCTATTCAATGTAATAGAGAAATATCGCCAAATAAACATATAATAAAGACCTCTAGCTTGAAGATTTAATTTATTGGGAAATAATAATAAAAAGGTCGAACAAACAATAATTATAATTATTTTCTGAAAAATATAATTTTATTTATTAAAAGTTTCATCCACCCAATGAAGAAGTTTTTGGTTTCATAAAAAGTATAAAGCTTTATACTAAAATTCTATCTGTGCAGAAGCTTGACAAATAGAAGAAGCATGTCGAGTACCAAAAAAGTATAGCATTTTGATCAAAAATTCTTTTTTTTCATCAGCATAATAATGAAGAATATGAAATTAAGGTAATTTTCAAAATTTTTAAATCATTTTTAAAAAAGTTTCAATCGAAAGAAAAAAAATGTTTTTTCAAATAAGTACTTGGCAACACTAAATTATAATTTTCTACTTTTTTTATTATAGATTGTAGTGGAGAAGTTGAATTATTTTAGAGTTTTTAAATGACTTAAATATCTATATCCTGTAAAAAGCTATATATACGTTTAAATGTACTGTGTCATACGTTTAATAAACGCACTTATTACCACACTGTGCGTATGAGTGTTATTTAATACAATCGATATTAATCATACGTCTAGTATGACCACAAAGTGAATAAATTAATTTAAGAATGTTTGGCCGTTATGCACAAGTTTTAAAAGCATTGGAAATTTTAAAACTTTTGACAAGACAATTTATTGGAAACAATTAAAAAATTAAATCAAAATCATTTCAACAATTTTGGAACTTTCACTAAAAAGAATCATCAAATTTTTAAATAAATTCCGGTCAAACTATAAACAAACTTCTAAGATTTCACGAAACTTAATTAAACTTGCAAAAAATCCTTAAACGTCTATAATAAAATCTAAATGTTTCCCGATTGCCGAGCAAAACGTTCAAGAAATTGTTCGTCTAAAATTTGCAATAATTGTTCAGCACAACAGCCATGTTGTTCAACATGTCAGCCAACATGCAGTAACCAAACAAATTGTGAGAAACCATTTTTGTGTCAGGAATTAAATTCGTCATTTTGGTGCTCTTGCCGTCCACCAATACATAGAAATTATTGTAAATATTGTTCTGAAAACCCTAAGCCAAAAGAAACAGCATTAAAGAGAAAGTCAAAAGAAAATCAATGAGGTAAAATATGTACATATTTGAAGACAGTTGTAAAAACTAAGTTACATAAAAATTATATAAATTATAAATGGATTAGAAGCACACCTTAACCAGCATTTTTAACAGTTTTATTAGATGACATTAAAAAGATTTTGATGCACTAGTTAAGTTTTAAAAGCTGCTTAACTTCACACTGAACCAGACTCGTTCGTAACAACTGTATTTATAGCAAATCGAATGGTTCGGTTGCAGCTAAAGGTAGTTATGACTCAATTTCTGTTGAGGCGATCGAAATTTTATTGTCGTGCAAAGATTTTTGTTGTTTTAATCAAATGATTGTTATCATAACCGAAAATATCGATCGCAACCACCAAAATATTAGATACGGTAGGTAGCCCCGGCTAAGTCTGCTATATGAGTGTTCAATTTACGACTTTTAAATTTATTTAAAGGATACGTATCCCTTAAATGTGTGTTCTCTATAATATATCCAAAGTTCATTAGGATCTTTGATTCCTGGTCGGGATACCAACATTTTAAGTTTCGGCTCCATGAAATAAGCAACACGAAATAACTCTACAAAAAGGAAATGAAATAAGTCCCCAAAAATTTGTATAGGAAACAACAGCAACGATAATTGGGAAGTTTTTTCACTTTTTGCGGATTTATTTCATTTTTAAACTGGCGACTAATTTCATTATGAAATATATCCCCTAATAATAATTAAATTTTCCAAAACTCAATATTCTTAAAAACGTTAAGGTAAAAAAATGGTAGAATTACTACTCGCATTGTATAATCATTAACGTTGAGATAGCCAGCAGAACCTCGATATTAGGTTGGTATAACAAAATATTTTACCTGGTAATAAGTTAAACTTCTTACCATACTTGGGAATTTTTCATTGGCATTACTCATGGGTAATGTCAAAAATAAATATAACTATTCCAACGCCAATGAATGGTTTTTTAATTGGCATTGATTTTATAAATGGGAAATGGAATTCTCGAAAAAACAATTGTTTTAGAAAAAAATGTCATCGGTGGCTGACCGGCTTAAATCGGCTGACATATGCTTAGGTAGCAAAAGTATAATAAAAAACATGTTTTTTAACATACACACAGAGAACATATTCGGTGTGACAACCGAGTTCGTTGCCAACCGAATTTAGGTAGTTACGCATGCTATCACATTATTCCGTTACATTTATCAATATCTGCATTTATGTCTACCATATTAGAAAATCATATTCAGTACATTCGCCTGAATTTTAATTAAATGTGGCAGCTCTGGGTCCACAATATAGGCATTATGTGTATCAAAATGTTTGTTTTCTTGAATACTCTAACCCTTCAACCCGTTCAACTAAATATAGTTTTCGTAAATTAAAGACAAGTTTTCGTACAAAAACTAATGAATGTTTAACCCTACTTCTTAGCCTACCCTAAATGAAATACGTTTCCCATTATTTTTCTCCTTTACAACATATCCAAAGTTCATTAATCAAAAATTAAAATCTGCGAGTTCGGTTTGGGATATCTCCCTTGAAAGTGATATATAGAGAAAAACATCATTACAAACAAATTTTGTATAATAACCATAGAAGACACATTTTGCTTTTTTACTCCTTTTTCTGAAATTTTATCTCGGTTACTCGAAATAAGAAAAAAATAATAAAAATAGTTTTAAATAAAGCTTTATATAAAAAACTTTGTTGCAAACTCTTTTTTTTTTTTTTTGTTATTGTTTCGATTTTTCCATGTTTTTTTGGTTTTGAAGTTTTCATTTTGATTTTTTTTAAATACTATGTTTGCACTATATATGTACATTGTTACACGAATACGTCTAATGTATAGATATTAGAACTGGTCGATTTAAAAATCGCTCAACGTACAAGGAAAATCGTATTCTAGGGATCAAAATAAGACAATTTTGCTGAAGGAACCATACCTCTAAAACGAATTCTGATGGGTCAAATTTTGAAAAATCCCACTTTGAACCATTTAGAGTGCCCCAATCGAATGCAACCCAATCGAATATAATTTATACATTAATCCCTTAATGGTCACCTAGAATGATGATTTATGCATTAATCTGCTAGCGCGTCTCCCGGAGAAGAAGAAGCTACCATAATCTTGGAGAGACTCCTCCTACTTTCTGAAATATCAAAGTGGGATTTTTCAAAGTTTGACCCTACTGGTCAAAAGTCGGGACATCAGAATTCGTTTTAGAGGTATGATCCTACGGCAAAGTTTCTTATTTTGATCCCTAGAATACGATTTTCCTTGTACGCTGAGCAATATTTTTGCCTCCCTACAAATCGACCTGCCCTAATAAAGGGTCCGACAAATAACTTTTTTTTTTTTTGAAAATGCTATAAAAAAAACTACTGAATATTTTCTCAAATTTTAATAATGGAAAATAATTTCATTCAAATGGCTGCCTCGGCTGGCCATGCAGTATGAGCTTCATCTGAAAAGATGATTTTTTTGGCAAAATCGGCATCGGAAAAAAACGTTATATGGCGGTCCCTTTATATATGGTTATGGAATAGTTAAGAAAAAATTTAAAATAGCCAAAAAAACCTGGTTTGAAAAACATATTTTTTAATACACCACTGTACGCTGAATTCAAATCTGGCAAAAAAAAATCTTATTTTCAGTTTTTGATATTTACGTACACAGAAAAAATTATCAATCTAAAATATCTAATAAGAGATTTGATTTGAATTAAATTTGTTTCTAAACAATTATTTAATTGAATCAATTAATATTTTAATTGACTTTTAAATATATAAATACATATTTTATTTTAGACGTAGTTCTTAAATTATTTTTTCACATACTGTACACAGAAAAAATATGGGCCAAAAATATCTAATTAATCGATAGTTTGAATAGCAATGGCAATTTATACAATTTTTTAATTGATTCAATTAAAAAATTTATTGAATTTTCTAATATATTCATACAGTGTTGACAACATGTAAACAAAATTTTTAAAAATTTGGCAAACTATTTTTTTTTTATTTTATTAAGATTAAATAACCAAACAAAGGTTTAATTATATCATTATATTATATAATTTGTAAATAAAAAAAAAAAAAAAAAATCGCAAATGATTAATTTTTAATAAGTTGAATAGTTTACCGATTTCAAATACACGCAAAATCGTAGTTATTTCACTAGAGTTTGCAACACTCTTTTTGTTGAGATATTCGTGTACGCACGAAAACTTAATTTAGTTTCGTGTTTTATCTGTGGTAATAAAAGTGCACATGTGGATTTAAATAAACCTTATCGAAAAAGGACAAAAAAACTATTATTTTTGTAAATAATTAAATTTTCAATAAGTATAGCTGTCATTAAACTATCATTTTAAAGTTATGTGTGATTTTTTTAAGAAAGCAATTCAATTTCAAAAAAACTTCAAGAAAAGACAAGCAAAACAAAATTTTTTGTTTGTTTTCTTATAATACATTTTTATATTAAAAAGCTTTAATTTTATTATAAATAAAATGTCAATTTAATTTACAAACCTACATTTTTTTTATTTAATGGGGGGCATATAACAAAAATAAAAAAATACGAGTTTTCAACTAAAACTACCATTGTTTTCTTCTCAAGTTTCAATTAAAGTTTTAATCAATTTAACTAAACTTTTTAATTGAGGTTGTAAAGAACAACAATAACTCTTTTAACTGTTATTATTATTATTTTAATTGAAAGAGTTTTAATAAACTGTCTGCAAATTTTTTTAGTTAATACTATCATTTCAGTGGTAGGTGCAAAATCAATTAAAATATTAATTGATTCAATAAAATTTTTAATTGAAACCCGTTTTAAGTTTTTTCTGTGTATATTTTAGTTAATTTTTCGAAATTTTATCGCAAAATCATGAACTTATTTTTAATAATATAAATCCGCACAAAATTATCGTTGAAATTTCTTTTGACTGATTTGCGTACCTAAGCCTATTATAAAATATTTACTCCACATACAAGTTCTGCAAAAGGTTGAAAATTGTTGAATAGTGTAATTGAGATTGATTTTTCAGTTTTCGTGACGGTTTATCTTTCCGTTTCCTTATGTATAGTGCTTATTCTCATAGTTTGAAACTACTGCTGATGTTACCCAAGAAACAACTTTACGGACTGTCCGTCATCAGTTAAAACCCCGTTACAACCGTTATCGTTTTTCTTCCGGTATTACCGGAGTGTGTTTTGTTTAAAAAAAATCAAACAGTTTTATTTATTAATAAAATTAAATATTAATAAAATCTATATATATAAAAAGAAGTGCACATTTTGATTGTCACTCCATAACTCGAGAACGGCTGCAGAAAATAAAAAATGGCTGAATACGTTTTGTAGAACATGCAATGAGGATGGTTTTAAAAAAAAAATTCTTTAAAAATATTTTTGTTTGGTCCAGATGTGGTGATTTTTCTGAACATTAGTCATTTTCATCTATATATATAAGAAGAAGTTTACATTTGGATTGTCACTCCATAACTCGAGAACGGCTGCATAAAATAAAAATGGCTGAATACGTATTTAAGATTTTTAGTGGTCATTTTTTTGGTTATTTTTAAATGTACCACTTTTTTAACATATACTTGTATTTCAGATGTTTTTGCAATTAAATAAAGAGACACAGATCTCATGCAAATTTTAATGATGAAGATGTTAAACAACACCAGAGATAAAATGAAAAAAAAAAATCAAAATGTTAAAACCACATCCTTTTATTGATTTTTATTGAATTTTTATGTGGTTTCATATTGTTTTTTAATAATGTAATTCATATCTTTATAAATGAAAAAATTTAAAACTAAAACCAAACTTTTCTTTAAAATTGAAAAAAGGAGAAACCATTTATATAAAACATATATAAACGGTACGAATACGGACCATATTCGGACCGTATACGGTATATTAAAAACGGAGTCCACTCCGTTTTTTAAATAAATGACGGACAGTTTACGGTAAGTTTTGAACGTACACTCAATTCGTACACTCCGTTTTATATACAGCATGACGGTACGAAAACGGTCCGTTTTAGCGTGCTTTATACTGTTTCGAATCCGTATTCGATGTTCCTTTTATTCCGTTTTCCGGTCCGTATACTGATCCGGAAAACGGTACGGAAACGGACTTTGGATCCGTATATGCTGTACCGAAAACGGCACATAAACGGACCGGATTGTCTGCTGGGTAGTTTTAAAAATTGGATCTATCAAAACTTTTAAAAATTTGTTAAATATTTGGTAACAATCTGCTTGACAATTAAATTTCAAAATATTTATTTTCTTCAAAAAATTTTAACTATTTCGAGATAAAAATATTCCATTTTATATCTTACAGCTCAAAAATCCTTCCATAGTGTAAATTTTCCATTTAATTCCAATCATCAAAATCAATAAATTTCTTAACTGGGCAAAAATCTGAAAAAATTCTAAAAAACTTTGAACAAGAGCAAAGAATAATAAATTGATCTTTGGTTAATAAATGTATGCAAACTGTTGGGAGCATTACGTTGTCTGTTCTTGTAATAAATGTTGTAATTGTAATTATCATCACTATAATTCAACAATGTCATCTTATCCTTATAACTATTGTCCTCAGTTTGAAGAATCACCATCATCTTTAACAAATTGTGGTTTTGGTCGATCTTATACAAAGTTAACAGTGAATAAACCAAAAAACACAATTAATGATATTCCAACTGTGAGTGCAAAAAGTTCTACAAAATTAAAAAAGAAAAGCTCAAAAGCAACCAAAAAGGCTACTAATTCTAGTGGTGGAAAAAGTAGTGGTACAGATAGAAAGTATAATGAAAATTCATTACATGTAGATCAAGTGACTCGTAAAAATATTTCCACACTAAATGGCAGTAAAAATAATGTTAGACTACCGCATTACGATACAGTCCAAAATATGGAGAGCAGTAATGAAAATGCTGCTAATAAATGCAACGGCTCCAAAACATGTCATTGTTGCAACTGTAAAAATAATCCAAGTGGATCTAATATGGATTTTATTACAAAAAATGGTTTGCCTTTTTCAAGTGATAACAATAAATATGATCAGGATAGTAGAAGAGATTATCCCATTAAATATAATACTAAAAACAAAACTCAGGATCGGAATAGAGCTTCCCCAAAACATGCCACAAAATCTAATATCAATTTTCTAGAACAAGAACATAGTAATGAAAACTTTTATAAGTTGCACAGACAACCTTCGCATGAATCTCATGACTTTCACAATAAGCTGGCTTATGAATCCCGAAAAACAAATATTCAAAATTCCCATCACTCCAGCTACTGTTGTATTATTCCTGTCCACAATTCAAAATGTTCTTTAACTAAATCGGAGTCGTACATAAGAAATCATAAATATTTGCCCAAATGTTCTAATAAATGTAATTGTTGTAATTGCCAGTTAAAATCTCCAAAACAATTTGTTAACCCCATCAGTCAATCGGAGCAATCTTTTAAATTTCAACAAATACCACCAGTTGTTAAACACAAGACGATTTCTACTAAAATTAACCCTCAATTAGATGTTATCAATGAAGAGATTGAAGCTGATGACATTGCTAACTATAATTATCCACAAAAAGCTCAAACATTCTCGAAGCCTACTAAAAATAGCAGCGGTCCATTTGAAAACTTTAAAGAATCAATACATCAAAATTCATCTCATAAATCGTTGGAAGATTCTTGTGCTGACTTTTTAAATATTATTTGTGATAGTATTTTGGAATCAGTAGAAAAATCTTTAGATACCAAATTACGAGATTATTGCAATAAGCAAATGGAGAAAATTGAGGGTTTGAGTTTCAAATTGGAAAATCATGAACGTAAAATGGAGAAATTACATTGCGATTTAATGGAAAGTAAGTTAAGGGATTGAAATATAAATTAAGTTGCCATCAAAGTTAAATGCCTGCAAATATCTACTTTTTACTGGACCTTTTTGAAACACAAGATTTGGAGGTAGCATTTCCGCTAATTATATAACAATGATTAGAACCCTTTTAAATCAGAAACTAGTCCATTGTTAATCTTTTCTGGAACTTTAAAAAATGCACAATGACGATATCTTCTGTTTCTTTTCGAAGTGCAGAGTAAGGACCCTATGAAATTCCTTTAGAAATTTAAGATAAGTAATATTGAAATTTAATTATTTATGGAACTTTAGATTTCAGGATAACGGTATTTCTGAAACATTTAAGAATTTATTTAATCCTATGATTAGATCTATTTTAAATTTTTAAATAAAACCTCTTTTTGGCGTCTTTAGAATCCCACTACTAGAGGAATTTAAAGAGCACTTATTTGGGTACCTTTAGAAATCTGCAGAGATTACTTTCTAATTACTTTACAATCTAAAAAGAACACCATTAATGCCTTAAGAAATCTTTAAAGAGAAACTTTTTATGGCACCTTAAGAAGTCCCCAAATAGGTTAGTTTTATTAGTACCTTTAACAATTCTCTATTAGGAGCATATTCTCCAAAAAGAAACTTGCTCTAATACCCATGGAAATCCAGGATTAAGACCATTTGAAATCTGCTTTCAGTAAAAATCCACGATTAGAAACGTTTGAAATCTGCCTTTACTAGATTAGGACAATTTGAAGTATATTTTCTTTAGAAATCCATGCCTAGGCACACATGGAAGCTGATACCTTTATAAATTCACTATTATTACCATTTGGAGTCTGGTACCTTTAGAAATCTACTATTACGACCATTTAAAATCTAGCACCTTTAGAAATCCAAGATTATCTTCATTTAAATTCTCCAAATAATAACTTTTAGATACACTTGGGAAATTATGTTGGTAAAGACGACAGCAATTGTAGTCAAAAACAAATGAAATATCATTTAAAAAAAGGACGACTTACATTTCATTAAATTCAACTAACATTGTCATTTGTTTTTTAATGTTCAAAAAATGACTAACAATTGTAGTAAAAATGAACCACATGGTAGTAAAAAATAAACAAACATTTATTTATTTTCAATTTATAACGAGCTTTCAACCTCCGTATATTTACAAAAATAAAGCAAATCAAACATATTAGCTAGGTTGATACTAGTATTTCGATCTGGCTAAAGATCTCATCAGAACCCGAAGTTTTAGAAAAGTTAGAGCCTCCATAATAGGCAGAACTTTAACAAAAAACCTATTAATAATCAATTTTATTTTTTTAAATAACAAAAAACAACTGTAAAAAATGAATGTAAAATCATAAAACAGTCATTTGATGTGAGTTGTTTTTTTAAATGAACTACAAGGTTAGTTAAAAATTTTATTTGTTCTACAAATGACTTACATTTACATTAAAAATAATGAAACTGTATTACAACCCAAACAACTACATATTTTTAAAGCAGAAGTTCCCTGAGTGTACATACCTTCAGAAATCCACTAATAGGACCATTTGAAATCTACTACCTTTCGAAAATCCCGAAAAGGAATACATTAAAGCTGGTACCATTAGAAATTCAAGATTATGACTATTTAAACTCTCCAAATAGTAGCTTTTAGATACCTTCAGAAATCCACGATTATGATAATTTAAATTCATCGAATTATACTTTTTTTGATCCCTTTAGAAATCCACGCTTACGATGATTTGACATATGATACTTTAAGAAATTTACGATTAGAAATCCACTATAAGGGCCATTTGAGTTCTGGTATATTTAGATATTTACTATAATTACCATTTGAGTTCTGTTACATTGAGAAATTCACGATTCGGACCATTTGAATTTCTATAAATATTGAAATCCACAATTAGGAATCAACGATTGGGATCATTTGAATTCTGGCTCCTTGAGAAATCCACGATTGGCACGATAAATTGTCGACAATTCGGACCGTTTAGAAATTCACGATAAGGACCATTTGAGTTGTGGTTACGTTTAGGACCATTTAGAAGTCTACGATTACGACCAATTATAAGTCTACGATTAGGAGCAATTAGAAGTCAATAATTGAAACCATTTAGAAGTTTACTATTAGGACCTTGTACCTTTAGATACCCACAATTAAGTACATTTGGATTGTGCTACCTTTAGATATCCATGATTTGGGTTCATTAGAATTCTAGTACTTTTAAAAATTTGCGATTATGACCATTTGAATTCTGGTACTTTTAAAAATACACGATGATGACCATTTGAAGTTTAGTACCTTCAAAAATCTACGATTAATTTTCCAAATATAATTTTTTTCGGGTATTTTAAGAAATCTGCGATTATGAAAATGTAAGCACAATAAATGCGGAAAACGCTACGGAACCTGAAGAAAACTTTTTTCCGAAAATAAAGTACTTAAAAAACACTTTTTTCTTTACAATGTTTCACTGCGAATTAGAAGACTAAATATATATATTATATTAAATCGTCACTGTTTACTATGACGATTTAATTGGGACCATTTTAAATCTACAATTAGTACCAATAAGTGGTTCCTTTCAAAAAAAATAGTACCCACGCTATTCTGGCACCGTTAGGTATTCACAATCAGGAACATTAATAATTTGAAAATAGTACCCTTCCTTACTCCCTATCTACCCTCTAGTATAATTTTTCTTAAAAATTCATGTTGAATTGCTTCTAATATTATTTGTTTTCAGAAATGTCTATTCAAAATGAAAACTATCAGCGGCAATTTTCATTGCTATTAAAATTTTTAGTGGAAAGCCACGCGGCCAAGGAAACTCTCGATACTACGCATGAAGACAAAGAATCACAGTGTAATATAGAAATTAAAGTATATGAAAAGAATACTGAAATTGATCCTATGAAAGGAATTGCAATAAAGAGCGATGTTACAAATAATTCTGAAACTCAAAAATGTTGCGATTATCAATCGAAAATTTCAATACCAACTGTATCATCACATATTCTTCATACAAATAATGCTACCAAAGTTCTACCAACACCATCTAATCCAAATAATGGTGCTTCGGAAATTAAAAATCCACCTACTTCAAACTTTGGTAGTGCTGCTTGTATGAGATCTTCACAAGGTCATCATTTTAGTAGAGATTTTGAATGCTATTGCAGTGATGATGATGAATGCGTTAAGGAGAAAATATATTTTGAAAAAAGTAAATATTTTATTTAATCAAATTCTAACTCGAATTATAATAATTTTAATCATAGATTGTCTATAGATTATTTTAGCCATTTAACAACTTTTACGACGACTTTACCACAAAACCAACCCGCTTTAAACATATCAACTGAGAGTGCCACTGTAATCATTTGTCATACATGCCGTGGAACTCCCAAAACTTGTATTTGCCAAACTGAAGACCGAGAGGAACGGGATGACATTTACACAGATGATGAGAATTGGGAAACTAGTGGTTATGCAACAGAACCAGAGGATAATGGTGAAAATGTAGAATGTTTCGGTCGTAAGAAAATACAAAAGAAAAGTAAAAAGAAACAGGCAACCAATAATACTACCGCAACTCTAGGGACTGGTAGAAACAAGGGCAATCTGGTTTCTGGAACAAATCAAAATCATACCGTTAATAATATGAAACGTTCTAAAAAGTCACGTTCTCCTACTAGATTATCACGTTTGTGATTTTCGAAATAACTATTTAAGAATCATTTCTACAAATTTGTGAAATCTCAGAAAATTTACCCCATAATTTATAAATGATTTATTCAGCTAAAGGATGTTTACGAATCGAAATTTGTATGCAAAATTTCTTTTGTAAACCTTCGTTATTAACTTTATAAATTGTTTATAAATTCACACTTTAAATAATAACAATCCTTAAAAATAACAATATTTTAAATAAAAATTCAAAACTGAAATAATAAACCATTTTTAAGCATTAGTTTTTTCATATAAATGCCAATTCATTTATATGAAAACATCAATGCTTCAATGATTTTCCGCCATGTATGAAATGAACGTTAGGATTTCCGTTAAGAAAAGTATTTGTTAATTTAAGTTCAGTACAGCACCAGTTTTATTGCAAATGGTTGCAAATGAAAGAATTAGATTTTGTCAAACCATAACCCGTGCCGAATTTCGGTTTGTCTTTTAAAAAAAGAGTAATTTTACTAAAAATTTCCAGAAAAGGTAAATTTTGAAAAATAATTTTTTTTTAATTTACAAGGGGATCAAAAAAGAAGCCGGACACTTCATACATTTTATTTTATTGCGGTTTTTTCGGGAAAAAAATTAAAAAAAAAAATAAACAATTATAAGTTAAAGCTCAAATATAACATTAAATGATAGTAGTTACCAAAAATCCAAAAAAAAAAATCCATTAAGGGATACTAGTTACAAAAAATCCATATAACATTGCAAGATAAACTAAAAACACATTTAAAATAACATCTGAAAAGAAATCGGAGAAGAACTGAAACTAGTATTTGGTAGCAACCCTTTATTTTTTTTAACCTTCGCCAATCTACGGGGCGCTGATTTCATCAATGTTTTACATTCTGTAACATCAATGTTCGATCATTCTTCCTTTCAAGCCTTTACAAGGTCCTTTTTGTTGCTTGTAGTGTGATTTTTAAGCTGGCTTTCTAAATGTGACTATGACGCTTAGGTGTGGATACTAAAGTGGAGTTTCATTTACATTTTTATAGTATCTACAAACAAAAATTTTGAGTTTTGTGCTTGCAAGCAGAAAAAATAGCATCATATTATGAGTTCATTTCGTAACAATCATAATATGATCGAAACAATCATAATATGTTTGTAGCAATCATATTATGATTCTAAATGACGACAAAACAGCCTTCGGTAATCATAATATGAACAGCCAGAATCATGTATATGATAATTAGAATAATAATATGATAATTTTGTGTCCACAATCATGTTCAATCATATTTTTTTCTCTGCGTGTGGGGTCGTTATCTCGGTAGATGTAAAATAAATTTTTTAAAAATCTTTTTAAAATTAATTTTAAAGATTTTTTAATATGCATAATTTGTAGATGTCGACTGCTATTTTTATATTATAAAAGTCAAAAAAAAAAAAAAAAATCTAACGGATAAATTATAAGTCGTATTTGTGTGTGGAGCGACTCATTTACACGACACAGTGGGGTGTGTCACAAATAATTTGGAGTCATTTTTTATCGGATTGCCATGAAACTTCACCCAGCCATTAAAAACGTAATTTCTAGCCTAAGGTTTAAAGAATGGGTCATTAGATCCACCAGGCGAAAATCAATTAGTATTACACCTGTGTTATTCAAAAATTTTGAGAGCTTGCCAATTTTATATTTATCAATCGATTTTCAAAAATTAAACATTTCTGTATTCTGCTGGTAGTTTCCAACAATAAATACACTTGCTGGTTATCTATCAAAGTACATAAGTTATACGCATTTAAAAATAAAAATTTTAAATTTTTGCAATAACCTGGTCCGCGGTTTTGCCAATGGAAAAAAGTTAAATCTTTTCCGATTGCTTTAAAAACTGTTAGTGATATTATAAAAAGTTATTTATTTGAACAAAAAAAAAACTTAAATACAACATCGCCTTTGCGCTTAAAATAAAATGGCTTTAAAATTGTAAATAACAAAAAACCTGATTTTAGTACTTTTTTGGTCATAAAATTAGCAATTCACTTTTAACCCCAGATTAAAAGTTGCGTTTTATGAAAACTATATTCCCCGGTTGGTAACTATTCTACCCCAAACCCGAGATTACAGAAATGTTTTAATATTTGAAAATCGCTTGATCACACTAATCATTCCTCCGCACACAAACAAGAATTTAAATTTTTTTCAGCTTAATTTTTTCTTTAATTACGAGTATTAATTGAAAACATAAAATCAACAACTCGATTCTCCTCCATCCTTTCCAAATTCAACCAAACTTGGCTTAGAAGTTGTAAGACATGCATCTGTAACATTGCCCAAGTTTAGGATACCTAGATCATGAAATATAGCGTTTCAAAATATGAAAAATATTCGAAAATTTCACAAAAGTAGTCGTACATAAATGACCATATCTTAACATATTTTAACGCTGAAAGCTACGTCATTCGTTAATACCTTATTTTAAAGCTGTTATCGAGGTTTAAAAAATTGCTATCAATGACTCTGGTAGCTTAAGCCGACTACTTTTGTAGCTTAAGTACGACTACTTTTGTGAAATTTTCGATTTTGTTTCAAATTTTAAAACGCGATATTTCCACAACCGTAAAAGCTACCAACCTAAAATTTGGACTATGTCATATTAATATACTCCGTCTCATAACTATAGCACACTTTAAAATCTTTTTTTTAACTGCATATAAAAATTAATTAAAACACCCTGTATAAAAAAACTAAATTTATAAAAAGCTTTCTTATTCTCTTCTACTTCTTCTCACATAATTTTTTTTTTTAAATTAAGCTTTTTGAAAAGAACCGTTAAATATTCAAAAAGTCATTGCATATAAGAGACTATTTTTTTCGTTTCATAACTACAGCACACATTTAAAAAAGTTAAAGTGAAAACAAGTGAACTAATGAAATTTTTTTTTTTTGTAATAATTTAAAAAAACAAATATAAAAGTGAAATGCCACTCCAAAACCGAAATATTATTGCTTTCAAGCCATTGCTTTGTTTCTCTGCTTGAGTGTATCGATGGAAGTAGACTACACTGGAGCACCTTGGTGTAATTGCTGCTTTTCATTTTTGATGAAACAACCTGCAGTTCCAACACACCATTCACCGAAAATGCACCCCATACCATCAACGAACCTCCACCAAAATTTCTTTGAGAAAAATATTATGGTACTTTCCGTAAATCACGCCAATATTGTCTGTGACCAACGGGGCCATCTAGATTCCATTTTTTCTCATCAATAAAAATAATCTGAGAAACAAAAAATAATAAGAAATGGAGAAAGAGCAAACTATGTACCATCAATACCTGAGACCAATTTGTTTGCATATTTTGCTTAGCGAAATTAAGCCGGGCAGTTTTATGACGCTGAAGTAACCTGGGTGCTGTTTTTAATTTTTGTCGACAGATGTTCGGTGCATCATTTAAAAGTCTCCATACCGTCGATTTAGAAATTTTTGTTGTGACTGTAGCATCAAGTTTGCAGCAGAGTCCAGAGTTGCTAGCTTTTCTAAGAATACTTCTAGATTCGCAACTCAAAATTTTTTTTTTTTGGGCCACCTCGTCTTTTAATGTCGTATTCTTCCGGATTTGAGAGAAAATTGGAAATAACTTTCCGGCTTCTGCAAACTTTCTTTGATATATCGCTAACTCTTAGGCCTGCTTCATTAAATCCAAGAATTTGGTCTTTTTCCATATCTGACAACATTTTACCTCGTGGCATTTCACTTTTTATTTGTTTTTTTAAATTATTACAAAAAAAAATTTTCATTAATTCACTAGTTTTCACTTTAACTTAACTTTTTTAAATGTGTGCTATAGTTTTTTGCTTTTTTTTTTTAATTGTGGAATCTTTCTTTATTCAAAAAATATCTTTTACAATATTTTGTGCCTCAACGTCCTTTGGACCCTATTGAGGCTAGTTGGCAAAAAATTATTTGCTTACAAGCCTATAAAAAAAAAGTTAATTAAGAAAGAAAAAAAAAAACAATAAATAAAAATTAAATATTTAAAATTTTATTTAAATGTATATCGAATATAATAATTCAAATGAGACCAATACATGTAGAGTATATATAAGATTTTTACAAAAGAAGCATTTTTAAATTTTGCAATAAATGTTCTTTTAATTTATTTTTAAAGATTGAGATTCTTTCTATATTTCTTAAATGTTGAGGAAGGTTATTATACTCTAAACTACCCATATGCTCCACACGCTGCTTAGTAGTTTCTAACCTACACCAATCTACACTCAAAAAAATAAGTTAGTAGAAAAGTTAGTAAAACGTCTTGTAAATCAGGTATACTATTTTTTAGCAAAATTTTTTGCTAAAATCGTGTTTTCAGCTAAAATTTTTGTTATACTTATTCAGCACTTAACTGTTTTATACTAATGCTTTACTAATATACTAATGTTTTACTAATTAATTTAGCTAAAAAAAATGTGCTGATAAGCACATTAATAGTGTGGACGACAACCAGATTGAAAGATATACACATAATGAAGTAGATGTCGCGGCAAGTCAAGATGTAGTAGAGAAGAGGAAAATGATACTAAAAAGTACAACTCTAATAAGACATATAAAAAAATAAACCACGGAAGTTTTTGTATCTCTTTTTCATACATAAAACAAAATTGAGTATTAAAACAACTTAAATTTTGCGTTGTCACCGGATTGTGAAAATAATTGTCTATTAATTAAATAAAAGACAAAATAAAATATTTATTTATTTAAATTAAATGTTTATAGATTACTAATCTAGTGTGGTCAAATTGCAAACAAACATATACAGACATGTAGACAGAGTAAAGCGAAAGACAAAGACACACATCTTAGGTAGATTTGTATGGTTCCTTTTTCTTATTGCCAAAAAATGGTTGTTTTTTTCGTTTCGTTTCGTTTGGTTTTGTTTACTTTTTCGTTTCGTTTTTATAATTATCTTCGGCAGTTGCGTTCTTTAAAAGAAAGCATCATTTAGACAACGATTGATGTAAGTAGTTGAAAGAAAATTTGTGTTATGTTATATATATTTATTTCTATATATTTTCAGATATTAAATTAATTCATGTCGTCAATGTGGGAAAATGAAAATTTTTATATTTCGTAATTATTGTAAGTTATTTTTAAAAGCATCACAAAAATATGTTTTATGATTTTCAGCAAATAAATTAACTAAATTACAATTTTTCTACATATTTTTGCGTTTTCTTTTTCAGTCTACTAAAATTCAGCAAAAAATTTATTAATTTTTAGCAAGGCTTTTTTATTTCTAATCTACTAAGTGTTAGCAAAACTTTTGCTGAATCTACAAATTTTGTTGTTAAAAATCAGCTCGCTGATTTTCAGCAAAAGATTTTGCTGACATTAGCAACTTTTTTGCAAGCATCCTCCTGACTAAAATTTTGATGTTCCAAATTTCAGCGAAATCAAATGACAATGAAAATTATTCAAGTTCGGGGCCATACTCTATATTTCTTTATTAAGATATTGTCCTAACAAATAATCTATAGAGTTTTTTTGTTTTCAAATTTACTATTTGAACCTTTCAGGAATGTGTTGATAGATCAATTTCGGTAATTTTCTAGGTTCCCATCATCAGAACGCGTTTTGAATCCCATTCCAAACATCAAACATTTATATAAACTAGTTTACTCACTACATGAGAACTAATACATGAGCTCGAAGTTAAAGATTACCACCATTGATCAAAAAATAAATTGAAAACTTGTTTTTTGTGTGCAATTAAAGGTCGAAAAAACATAATTTTTATTTTTAATAAAAATTATATCAAACTTTTAAAAAATATCATTTGAAATTCAGAAAATCTGAATTGAAATTTAGAAAACACCAATTGATTCAGATTTTTAATTTGAAATTCATAAAACGCGTTTTTTTCATAATATGGTTTATAAAGCATTAATATCAGAATATTTGAAATATCAGATTTTTATAGACTGCCTTCCAGATTCTTTATCCTTTATATTAAAAATAAATAAAATTTGTAGCGAATCCTATAACTTTTAGTGGACCTGGAAACGACTTCAAATTTTCAATGGGTAAATATCGTAAAAACATCTATTTTTTTATACATTTGTCCCTTTTTAATCACAATTTGTTCACAAATTTCATAAAAAAAAATATTGAAAGAAAACATTTTTTTTAATTTTGTTCTCCTTACATTATTTAATATTATGTAGGGTAGAGTGGGGTTAAGTGGGCATCCCAATATTTTTGCATTTTTACATTTTTGGGAAAAAACACCTTTAAAGTGTTATTTATTATGCTATCAAGTTTTTCATTTGCAATTTTAATTTATTTTGTGCTTTTATATTGCTTTTTGAGAACAAGTGCAAAAAATATAATAACAAAAAGTTTTAATAGTGCTTCTATCTGCCATCAAAAATTAAAAATATTCACTTTTTTTTAAGTCAAGTATATTTGCAAATTTTCGTCTTTTATATATAGTTTGAAATTCAAACGCATTTTACAAACAATTAAACATTGTTAACTTGATGGTTATTTAATTGAAAATTGTATTTTTGGGGTAATGTGGGACACGTTATGTGGGGTAAAGTGTGACAAATAGTTTAAGGAATATTTAAAAGTTATAATGTAACTAGAGTAAAATTTGTAAGCAGTTATCTTTTCACATTTTCCCCACTACTAACAGCCCGATCGGGCTGTAGTAGTGGGGAAAATACTAAAATCGAAAACGCATCAACAAATTTTTAAGAGAAAACAAAATGTTGAAAGTAATTAATATGATTTCCTGCAAATCAGTAACCCTAAACCACATTAAATGTCAAAAAATGCGTGTTTTCCAAATAACTGCGGTTTTATTTTTAAGTGCTAATAAATTACAACATTTTTTGTTTAATTTTAATATATTTTTTTATTTACTTTAAAGTTTGACGGAACTTTTTGTAGAACTTTTTGTAGACTTTGACGGAACTTTTTGTAGACTTGGACCTAAGACTAAAAATAAAACTAACGCTGTTTTTGGAGCTTTTGCTAAAATAGCAAAAAGTGAAAATGGACCATATATCAATTATTGGTCGTCAAAGAGTTAAACATTGGCTAGCACATACACATGTCATACACAGAAATTTCGAAAATGTTTCGGCTCAAAGTATTGAAAATTTTTGAAATTCCTCATATATAAAAATTAAAATGTCCAAAATATCATCGAATGTGGAATATTTCTCACCAAATTACTGGCGCAAAACTTACGTCAAATCCACTGTTGCCAATTTATTTTCTAAAAATATCTCTAAAAAATCGTTGGAAAATTCCCAGCCAGCCCAAAATACGAACGGCAAAGCATTGGCCCAGTGCTTTCAACGGTGGTATGAGCGTTGGCAGAGCGTTGGATATCTGAAGATTTAAGTGCTTTGCCAACCCCAAAATGATAACACCGGGCAGGGCTTGGCCGTTCCTTTTTTAAAACGTTGGCAAAGCACTGGTAATAAGCGCTTTGCCAGTACCAAAACCATAATTTTAAAACGTTGGCAAAGCATTGGTAGAACAACCAATAAAGTGCTTTTTTAATAATATAATAAGTGCTTTGCCAACCCCAAAATGAAAATACCGGGCATAGCTTGCCCGTTTTTTTCTTAACGTTGGCAAAGCACTGGCAATAAGCGCTTTGCCAGTACCAAAACCAAAAACGACCAATAAAGTCCTACTTAGTAATTTACTTCAGTAAAGAGTTGTAGTATTTCTTATTGAATGATTTTGGTAATTTGAACAGAAATAACAATAGGATTGCTTCAGCTAAGTTAATTACAATATAACTGAATATTTTTTTTTATCAAATTATTTTTGTGATAAGTTAGCACGATTTTTTACTACAATTTTACTAAAGAAAAAAATTTGAAAATAAATTTATTAAGTTAAGTTTTAGTACAAAAACTATACTTTGTGCTGACTATAATAGGAGACCTTAATATTCTTAACTTCAAATCATAAATTGCAATTTAGTTTTGAATTTTTTCACTCTTGTTGCGAACAAGGGATGTGCCACTGTTTTTATTAAGTTAACGGTTGTAAATTTTGTACTGGCAATGTACTTTTTGTCAATGTTGGGAAAGCGTTCTAAGTCAGTACTGTGCCAGTGCTTTTTTATTTTTACGGTTGTAAATTTTGTAAATCAAGTACTGATAAAAATTTTTTCCTTAAAACTTTGTCATTGTTTCGTAATTCAAACAAAAACTTTAACTTTCGGCTTAGTCATATTGATCCGATGATTGAATCAAATTCCAATTTTGATAACAAATTCTTCGTTAATGAGAACCTTACCCATTCAAACTACAGACTTTTACAAGCAGCTATTATATTAAAAAAGAAAAAAAATTTTGTGCTGCTTTCAGTTTGCGTGGTATTGTTTATGTTAAAATATCCCCTAATGATCAACCAACCCGTATTGATGAATTTGGAGACATTAACAAATTTTTTCGCGAAGCACCATTTAATGAACAAGAAATTATTAACTAAAATACTTATTTTAAATCAATTATACCTAAAGCAATTTTTTATTACAATTTTTATTACAGTTTATATTACAATTTATGTTTTTATTAAAAATTTTATTTATGTTACTTTTTTTAAAATTTTTGGTTGCGCATTTTATTTAATTTTATTTTATTTCTGCTGATAACTATATTAAACAACGGTTTTTCATCAGTATTTGTTAACTTAAGCGTTGGTGGTACTAATAATGCTTTTAAGATAGTTATATATGAGCTTGTTAAACAGGAATAGTTCCGATTCCAAAGGTAGTACAGCAAACATGGTTCGTGTTTTGTCCAGGCAAAGGAATGGTTTGAAAATTTGCTACATTAATGCTCAAAGCCTTGTGAATAAAATTGATGAATTTAGATATATTTTTGAAAACTCTGGTATTGACATTATTTCTGTGGCTGAAACTTGGTTTAAATCTTCTGTAACGGATAGTTTGGTCTCACTAAATGGTTATAATTTATACAGAGCAGATAGGAAAAAACATGCGGGAGGAGTTGCCATTTATATAAAAACAGGATTAGTGTGTAAGGTTAAATACAGATCTGCTGAAGCTGATGTTATGGGACATCTTTTTCTTGAGGCATACAGTGAGGGAAGGAAACTGCTTATTGGTAGCGTTTATAGGCCTGATCATAATGTTGATTTGAGTAATTTTACCCACTTGCTTGAAACCATAAGCATATCGTATAATGATATTATCATAGCAGGAGATTTCAACTCAAATATTTTAATTGAATCCAGATTAACTGATATCATGAAATCCATTGGCCTTACTTCAACGAACACCCACATGCCCACGCACTATACAGCCAACAATAGCACATTGATCGATCTGTTTTTTGTGTCGGATGAGTCTAGTGTTCTTTTTTATAATCAGCTCTCAGCTTCTTGTTTTTCTAAACATGACCTGATATTTATGATCTATGACATATCACTAACCGATATTGGGGAAAGCATCACGTTTAGAGATATTAAGCACACTAATCTTGAGTATTTGCATGATGAGTTCAATAGCATTAACTGGAGTCATATTTATCACTTGGTATCCGTTGATGATCAGGTAGCTTTTTTGGAGAAAAACTTGCTGTACCTCTACAATGCATCAGTCCCTATTAAAATAAGAAAAGTAAACCGCAATCAAAAGCCTTGGTTCTCGGCCGAAATCCGCCGTTTAATGAATGAGCGTGACAATGCATACTCATTGTGGAAGCGCCATAGAACTTCAGAACTTCAGCAAAATTATCGTATTGCCAGAAATGCTGTTACAAAAACTATTAGGGTTGCCAAATCTAAGTTTTACGCAGACAAATTTTCCAAATCAGTACAAACCAAGAAAACGTGGCAAACCATTCGCGAAATTGGAATAGGAAAGCCAAATACTGTAATGGATAATGCAATGGATAACCCAGATGCTATTAATGAAAGATTTATCAATATTCCAATGCCTCAAGCTAATCATCAATATTACGATAATTTTAACGAGGAAAATCTACAACTCCATTGTTTTACGTTTGATTGCCTTAATCATATGGATGTTGTTTCAAGTTGCCTGTCGATAAAATCTAATGCTACTGGAGTTGATGGAATTCACCCCGCTTTTATAAAAATGCTTCTCCCATCCCTTCTGCCATTTATTACGTATATATTTAATCAAATTATTACTAAAAGTACGTTTCCATCAAGTTGGAAAAAGGCAAAAGTTTTACCAATACCAAAATCCAAAACTGAATACAGACCTATAGCCATCTTACCGTACTTGTCTAAAGTTTTAGAGAGACTTCTTCATAAACAAATATCCAGCTATATTAATGATAACAATTTACTAACTGATCGGCAATCTGGTTTTCGTGAAAAACATAGTTGCATCACAGCTTTAACTGATGTTGCGGAAGCTATTAGGAAGGAAGTTGATGATGGGTTTTTAACTATGTTAGTGTTATTAGATCACTCTAAAGCATTTGATACAGTGGATCACGTTATTTTGAAAGAAAAGTTGGGAAAAATTATGAATTTCTCGTCAACTTCTGCAAATTTAGTTGCCTCATATTTGAGAGAAAGGTCTCAGTGCGTTGAGTCTAAGGCAGGAACTTCTAATTTCCTTCCCGTTGTAAGAGGTGTCCCTCAGGGGTCCATACTTGGCCCTCTGCTCTTTTCAATTTATGCGAATGATTTCCCAGCACAACTAAACCATTGCAAAATCAGAATGTATGCTGATGATGTTCAGTTATACATAAGCACCAGAAATGGGAACGTTGATGAGTGCACAAATTTACTAAATAGTGACTTAAATCGTGTTTTCTTGTGGGCTGCGGCTAATGGACTAAGTCTCAATCCGCTAAAATCAAAGTGTATTGTAGTACATAAAAGAACTTCCAAAATTTTAATTAAACCAAATATTCACATTAATGGTCAACCTATCGAAATTGTTAACTCTGCCAAAAATCTAGGAGTTTTTTTTAACTCTACACTAACTTGGGCTAATCATGTAACTGCCGTTTGCGGAAGAACATATGCAATGCTTAGGACGTTATGGCCGACTCAACACTGCACACCACTAAACATAAGAACTCTGCTAGCGAAAACATATTTAATGCCGGTTTTGATGTATGGTTCTGAGGTCTTCTCGAGCTGTGATACTGAAAGCAGCCGTAGATTCAACGTGGTGTATAACAATGTTATAAGATACGTCTTTGGTCTGAGAAGGTTTGATGCAACATCAAGATATACTAAAAAGCTATATGGAGTTGAATTTGAAAATCTATTGCGCATTAGAACACTAATTTTTTACACAAAATTATCCACACACGTCAGCCCGACTATCTGTTTAAACGTCTAAAATTTTCAGTATTCCATTCCAGGACTAAAAATTTAACAACTATCAGTCATCATAGTTTGATGTCAGAATGGCAATTTTATATAAACGCTATTCGCCTTTGGAACAGGTTACCTATAGCAATTAAAAGTATCAACAACGCTTTAAAATTTAAAAGGAAAATCTTTGATTATTATTCTTAAATTGTGAACTCCTGATTTATTTTTGATTTATTTTATATTTTATTATTGTTATTAAATGTAATTATATTTTATTGATTTCTATATTTTTAATTTAAAACTAATTTTACAATGTATTGTTTTTGTTTTTTGAAAACCCCTGTGCTAATAATATAAGACTCTAGTCTTACAGTACAGGTTACCAAATAAATAAATAAATAAATTAGTCCATTGAAAGCACTGTTTACGAACGTTGGCAGAGCGTTCTAAGCCAGAGCTGTGCCAGTGCTTTTATTATTTCTACTGTTGTAAATTTTGTTAATCAAGTACTGGCAAAGCACTTTTTACTAACGTTGGGAGAGGGTTGTAAATCAGTGCTTTGCCAGCACTTTATTTGTTAGATCATTGGCAAATAGTGCTCTGCCAGTGCTTGATTTTTCAGACCATTGGCAATTTCTGGCTGGGTTGTTATATTATAAAATGATTCTAAAATGTTGCGATAATTCGCTAAATTTATCAATCTTTTTAAAATCTGTTTAAAATTAATAAAAACTAGCTATAGCATATACTGTATATATACAGTTGGGTCTATCAAAAATGAACAAATTATACATAATTTGATACAATTTTATCTAAAAAGTTTTTTAATTAAAAAAAGAATGTTTCAGAATTTAGTACTTTTTATTTTAATCTAATTAAGTACTACTTCCCAGCATAATAAAGTGGAAGTAGTTCTTTAAGAACCTCTTTAACTTGACTTCCAAAGCATTAGTATACGCATTTTTTTTTTTTTTTTACTTTCATAGAAGTTATTGTTAACAACCGCGAAAAATGTTAAATTAAAGTTATTTTAAACAGCATATAAATTAATTGGTATCTAAATAAATAACATCCTAAGAAGTGCTTTTTCATAAGTTCATTTATTTTTTTTTTTTATATGAAATTTGAGGTTGGATTTGCAATCAGAAGGTTGCGAGTTCGAATTCATATATAAAACATATAAATATCAATTTTAAAAAATGTTAAATCTATAAAATCAAAACAAAATTTACTGAGGAAGTAAATTTTGAGGAATCGAACCCACGACCCCGCACTGATAAGCCAGCAATTCATAATACTTTTCATAATCTCTATCTTTTAGGTTATGCCGACGATGTTCTTCTCAAAGCCACTTTACATTTACAATCATTAGATTTTTGTCAAAATATCTATCAACAAAGTGGCATATTCACAGTGGAACACTTATGTGCTGGCGGAGTCGAACAACGTGCTACATGTAGAGCCGATTCTGGTGGACCCCTGTTCGCTGCTGTATCCTATGAACATCATCAAAGACGTTATGTACAATTTGGTATTACCTTGTCTGGTGGATATGGTTGTGGTAGTAAACATAATTTACCCGGAATTTACACCAGTGTCAGATCATTTATGCCTTGGATTATAACAACCATTTATTAAATATTTTAATCAATGGAAATTAGAAAGGAAATGAGAAAAATTAATGAAGTTTTTAACAAATAAGTTAATTTAAGCTATAGAAGTCATTACCTAATTAAGAGGTATTTCAATAAAATATGAACATTTGTTTATTGTGTCAATATTTAAGCCAGATTTTCACACATGATAGCTATTTGGCTTAAAGCGTGTCATAATTTTCTATAGAGATGGCGTGTTAATGCTATTAAACATAAATAAATTTAATAAAGGTTGAATTGAAAAGTAAAATATTAAAATAAGTCACTGTGGTTTTTTTATTTCTAATCTACTAAGTGTTAGCAAAACTTTTGCTGAATCTACAAATTTTGTTGCTAAAAATCAGCTCGCTGATTTTCAGCAAAAGATTTTGCTGACATTAGCAACTTTTATGCAAGCATCCTCCTGACTAAAATTTTGCTGACTCAGCAAAATTTTTTGCTGACTTTACAAACTTTTTTTTTTTGAGTGTATTCATAGATTCATATTATTTCTGGTGTTAAATGCAGTTTGATTTCTGGAGAAAGTTATCGTGTGGTGCCCAATATTATGCAATGATTTAAAAACATGTAGCAAAAGTTGCATTTTATATAACCCATAAATTGGCAGAACCGTAACAGCAACATCTTTATATAGGCTCAATGTTGAATATAAAGGGTCCGCCATCTAGCGTTTTTTTTTTCAACTAGTGCTTATTTCGTGAATGGTAACACTTAGCTCATGTCTGATTTGACAGATAATTAGTTTCATCCTTCCGCTGAACGAATATGGTCCGGTTGTTCGTTATCTAGTGAAAAAAGTGAAAGGAACTGGCATCCTCATCGATAAACCAAAGCGTGAAAAGCCAAAAACAGTGCGTACACCTGAGAATATTGCTGCTGTGGCAGAAAGTGTGAGTGAAGCGCCATCAACATCAATTCACCGTCGTTCTCAACACTTGAACATTTCGGAGACATCATTGAGACGAATTTTGCATAAAGACCTTGGTATGACGCCATACAAAGTCCAATTGGTTCAGGAGTTCAAAAAAAAAAAATCATTTGGCGGACCCTTTAGTAATGTCAAATTATAAACTGTTTTCGAAGCTTTATTCTGAACCCTTTGTAATGCTTTATGAAACGAAAAAAATAGTCCCTAATATGCAATGACTTTTTGAATATTTAACGGTTCTTTTCAAAAAGCAAAATTTAAAAAAAAAATATGTGAGAAGAAGTAGAAGAGAGTAAGAAAGCTTTTTATAAATTTAGTTTTTTTTATACAGGGTGTTTTAATTAATTTTTATAAGCAGTTAAAAAAGTGCTATAGTTATGAGAAGGAGTGTATGACACTTAGCTCACATTGGTTAAAATTAAGAGGGTCGGGTTGGTTTTATATGGATTGAGTTTTTTATGGATTGTGTCTTTTGCATTATAAATCGACATCTCGAAATTAATTTTAAAAATCTATAAAATTAATTTAAATAAAAGGCGTTTATTAAATTTGTAGGTAATTTTTGATTCCAGGCTGAAGTGGGTTAATGATATCCTATGGAGTCATTACTTTATATCAGAATTTTTTTAAGCGAATTTTTGTTGTTCAAAGTGTTCTTTAAGTGCTATTCTTTTAAAAATCTATGAATATTTGTTTAGTATTCAGTTTTACCAAAGTTTTAACATCTTATGGAATCTTTTCAAGTACAATTTAAACACTTCATTGAAGTCGTTAAACAATTATTTAACACATTTATTCCCTATTACTGAATATTCAATTAAAATTTAACAAATAGTTAAATTGAAAATTTGTACGGGAAACAACAATAAATGTGTCAGTTAAACTGCCAGTTAGTAGCTAACGGGATATTGTGAAAATGAGGCTTCATAGTTTGTTACTATGTTGCCTAGATACAAAAATGTAGGAGGAAATATTTAAAGCTGTCAAAAAGCTTAATTAAAATGTCATTAAAAAACATAGCACCAACTAGTGATGGTAAAAAAAATGAGTAGTGTGTATCGAGTATTTGTTTTTTTTGTTGGTACACGATACTTAAAAGTAACTACTCGATAATTTCAAACTTGTATTTTGGACCGAAAAACAATACAAAAATGTGACTCCGTTATTATCATTGAAATACAACTCTGCTAAAAGTGATAATGCTAAAGAAAAAATTTGATAATCTATAGAATGTCCTACTTTTGTTAATCACCTGCATTCATTACATCTCATCACCGACACTTCATTCACCTAACGCGGCGATTAGAAAACTAAATTTTTTAAATCGCTACGTTTTTGTGATTGAGTTTTACGTTATCACTTCAAATGTCAACTGTTTACATATTAGAGTTGCCATCTTTTTGAAAACATTTAAAAAGTTTACCCTTTTTTCCAGGGATTCATATAATTTAGTATTGGCAACCTCAAAACTGAAAATTAAAATGTAAACAAAGAACAAAGAACAAAAAAAAAAAAAATAAAATAAATTTATTTTAAAATTACTGAAAATTAAGAATTTGATTCTTACAGCCTGCAGGTTGTTGAAAATATATCATATAGCGACAATCTGACAATTATAAGAAACAAATAATAACACAATTTAAATGGAAAATCACTGATGACGCCTGTCCATTAAAAAAAGCAGAAACTAGTCTAGCCTGATTGGAATATTAATAGTTTTTATAATTTTTTAGAGAAAAACGTTTATTCTTCTCCTTAACCCCGGCTTTTCTAAAGAAAAATATTTAACAAGTTTGATATAATTTTTATTAAAAATAAAAATTATGTTTTATCGACCTCCAATTGTGCAATGAAAATGAAAATTATTCAAGTTCGAGGCCATACTCTATATTTCTTTATTAAGATATTGTCCTAACAAATCTATAGAGTTTTTGTTTTCAAATTTATTAATTGACCACTATCAGGAATGTGTTGATAGATCTATTTCGGGAATTTTCTAGGTTCCCATCATCAGAACACGTTTTGAAAGAAGTGACAATCATATAAAAAACATCAAACATTCATATAACCTAGTTATCCCACTAAATGAGAACTAATATAGGAATTCGAAGTTAAAGATTATCACCATTGATCAAAAATAAATTAAAAACTTGTTTGTTATGTGCAAGCTCTACCTTTGGTAGATATACACTACACGCTTTTTGTTTTTATTCTCCTTTTTATTTCACACTTGTTTTGTTTAAATAAAAGTTATATCAAACTTGTAAAAAAGATAAGGTACGGTCTTGTTTAATCCCCCTTTAAATCTTGTTTTTAAATAAAACGAAACAAGTGTAAAAATAATAAGGAGAATAAAAACAAAAAGCGTATATTGTACCGTGTATCTACCAAAGGTGGATACGAGTATTATTTCTGTTTTTATTCTACCGAAAAAAATATTCTTGTTATAGTTTTTGATCAGAACTTAATTTGTAGTGTTTTAACTAAACTATTTTGTGTTTTAATGCAATTTTTATCATTTAACACCTAAAAAAAATCAGTTGATAGATTTGACAATTCAAGTGATGAGAAAACGCTCAGGTGATTTAGAAAATTTCATGTGTCATACAATTTTGTTTGAAAACTACGTAAGTCAACGCAGACAGTCACCGCGTTCATCACCGAGTTTTACAAACTACAAAATGTTGAGAATTTAGGTGAAGTGGGTGATTTAAAAAATTACCCTGCAAAAAGTTTGTAAAAAAGTTAAAAAATATATTTTCAAAATTTTAATGTTCAATAAAAGTTTAAATTTTTGTAAAATTTTTGTAAAGGATTAAATTAAATTTTAAATTTAAAACCCGTTAAAAATATCAAGTAGTATCGAGTATCCAAATTAAAAACATCGAGTAGTATCGTGTATTGAAATTTAACCGAATTTACCAGCACTAGCACCAACTCTACACTGAGAGAATTTTCTTCACTTCAGTAATGAATTACTTCATAGCTTTATTGAAAGTTGTCACTGGAACTCGTTCATTGAAACTTTTCATAGAATTTGTGAAACAGCTTTCATTAACGTCAATGTTTATAGAATTAATGAAAATCTTCATATAACTAATGATCCATTAATACAATGAAGCGTTTATAGAATATATGAAACAGTTTCATCAAGAGGTTTTCTTTAATTAATAAAGCCTATTCACAAAGGGTTTCATAAATTAATTGAAACAGGTTTCAGTTTCATAGATACAATAACAAGTTTCAATGGACGTGTTCCAGTGACAATTTTCATTAAAGCATATGAAGTAATACATGAATAGCTTCATATGATTTTTTAACAATTTCATTGAAGTCTAAAATTAATAAAAATCTACATCAAAATAATATTTATAAAATATATTGAAAACTTGAGAAATAAATCTTAAAACTAAAGTTTGAAATTATGAAATTTAACGAAAAAATAAAAAAATTAAGTCTTTGAAATAATTTCATAGCTCTAAAGAAAATTTTCATTAAATTCATGAAGAGATAATTTATGAAATCGAATAATTTTTTTTTATGAAACTGACAAAAATAGTTTATGAAAACCTTCTTAATATTAATATTCTATGAAATTGTTTCATTATTATCATGAAGGATAATTCTTTTAGTGTATCATCTTCATCGAAATATTCGCAGAAATAATTTTTGCAACATCTACAAAATAACATTTAACTAAAATAAAACTACAAAAAAGAAAAAAACTGAAAATAAACTACAAAATGTTTATATAAGAACTTAACAGTGGTGGGCAAAAGTAAAGTACAAAAATATTCTCCATAAGACTTGAGCAGCTCTGTGACAAATTTCTGAACAATTTTCGGTAGTTTGAATATGATGTTGATTATTAGAGTTCGACCGAACAGTTCGGCCAAAAAACTATATTTTGTCGGTTTTTTGATATGTAGAGGCAATGATGACAAATTTTGGTATTGGAAACATGTTTGTTGAGCCGACTTAATTCGATTTTGTGTAAAAAATTTAAGAGGAAAGCCGAAGTTTAGCTATAAAGTTAAAAGTTCGGCCGCCGAACTATTTTCAATTTGGCCGAACTTTCTGAGGCCGAACAGTGAATTAATTGCTTAACTACAGACTTTTCTTCAAATTTGACACTGAAAATAGCATCTAATCAGCCCAATAAACATTTTTCCATCCGCCAAATTTGTCCATAATGCTTTAAAATACCGAAAACATACCAAATGCATTTTCTGGCCGAACTGTTCGGTCGGACACTTTTGATTATTAACATAACCCAGCAAAACCACACATTACCAAATTATGGGTAAAGGCTGCACGCATTACAATACACCTTACTTAGTAATGAGTGGACTCATTACCTTGTAGGGGTAAAGTAACTAGTTACTTATATGGTTACATGGTGGGAACAAGTAATGTGTCTATAAATAGATTTTCATAAAAAAAATGCATAAAAATTTTTTTTACAGATATTTTTTTTAATTAAATAAATAACTTTTTCTTTTTATTAAATAAATAACGTGGTCATGCTGGGATTCGAACCTGGGGTCTCTGGTATTTAACAATTAGTTACGCGAGAACTCTACCAACTGAGCTATCGATACATATAGTATTTTATTGCTTAAAATGTAAATGAGTTGTTGTGCTTCGTATTTTCGTCCGTGATATCAAAAATATACACCTTACCGTCATGCTTACAAAAATCATAAAGTAATGTGTCTATAAATAGATTTTCAAAAATATATACTAATAATTACTTTACGTTTATATGTCATGCATTATATAATTGATGATCGGTAAGTCATTATTTTATGTTTTGAAGTAATGTAAAATGTAATGAGGTATCCTTACAAGGTAATCCATGAGTGTTCAATTATCTGCAACTCATTACTTCTTGTTGGAAAATAATGATATAGGTAAGGAGTACACATTACACTGTAATGCATTACTTTATCGAACCTATTACCAAAGTTTTGCTGGGAATCACATATTATTTACAAATATAAATTAAATATTTTTCTAATTTTGTGTCTATGCAGTTATTTTCGAGTGCACTGTAGTCCTACATGCTACGACTTGTGTATAAAATTAATTTACAATTAAACCTAAAAGTTTTAAATAATTTTATTAAATTTTTTAAAACTTAAGAAAGAAAATAATTAACAAAAATGACAATGAAGCGTTTTTTCTTTGCCAAAAAAAAAAAAGAAAAATAAATAAAAAAAGTCGACAAATAACTTTTATCGATAAAATAAGAATGTGAATTTTAATCATTTTATGATAGACTAACCCCCTAATCATCAATATGCTATAATTGAACCAGTTCTACGACATACACAGAAAAAATTATCAACCTAAAATATCTAATTAAAGATTTGTTTTGAATTTAATTTGTTTCTAAACAAATATTTAATTGAATCAATTAATATTTTAATTGACTTCTAAATATATAAATACATATTTTATTTTAGACGCAATTATCACATTATTTTTTCATACACTGTATGCATAAATAGAAAATTCTCAGTATAAAATACCAAATACATTTGAAGTTAACAAACAAAACAAGCACACACACAAACAGACTCAGCATTGCAAAAAACACACATACCAACGTATAGATCACACACTTTTTTTGTGAGTATCATATTTTATTTTTGTAAAAGTTATTTATAACTTTTTTTTCCTTCTTAATTTTAATAAAAGGTTTAATTGATAGTATCATTGCCGTAATAGGTGCAAAATCAATTAAAATATTAATTGATTCAATAAATTTTTTAATTAAACCCGGTTTTTAGTTTTTTCTGTGTATGCTTCTGCATTTTAAAAATTTTGTATTATTTTTATTTTTTGTATAATTTCTACACAGAAAAAATGAAGTCAATTAAATGTTCAATTAAACTTTTGTTGATTTCATAGGGAATTCATACAGAAAAGTTAATTTACTAAAAATTGGATTAACTGCTTAATCATTTAACCATTTTTTAATGTTTTCGATTAACAGTTAATCCAATTTTTCATATGCTTAATATTTAAAAAAAAATTGTGTTAATACACTCACAATATTTTGTCGTTTTAAACAAAGGAATATGTACTTTTAAACTATTGAACATAGAGTGTAAACCGATCTACTCACTTTTCTTTTAAATCAAATATATTTTTCATTTATTTTAAACTAGTTATTAAAAAACCAACTCGAAATACGTAAAAATAAAAGATTTTCTGTTAGTTTTACTATAGAAAATAATATGAAAAATTAAAAAAGCTGCCAAATCCGTAAAAATAAATTATTCTATTTTGACCATCAGAAATTATTAAAAACAACAGTTTTTCTTTTGGGTTCAAATAATAACTGGTACAGAAAAACAGTATTTATGCTCAATTTGTGTTTTTTAATAATTGGTAAAATAAGTTAAAAAAAAAATGTTTCTTTGTGGTTCAAATGTATATTCCTTAAAAACCCAAGTTTATATATGGGCAATTCCATCATGTCGAACGTGACCGTTGAACACATTTAAGTAGAAAAAAGTCAAAATAAAAAGAATTTTTTTCTTGACAATAGGGTAAACTTATAGCTCTTAACTAGCCCTATAATTGTTGCTTAGGTTGATTTTGGAAATTTTTTCAAGCTTTCGAGATAATCGCAGAAAACCAACCATTCGAACGGGACAAAACACAGAAGTGGTTTTCGCGACTATCAATTAAAACTCTGTTTTCAGTGAAACCTGAGGCAATATCACAATGCGACTAATTTTAGAATATTGGCTAATAATGTCTCTTAAAAGTCGTAAAATTTTACCTCAAAATTATTTCAACTTTTTTTTTAATTTAACTTTAATCACTGTCGCACAGGATATGTCGCACGGGACCTTTTTTCCATCATAATATTTATGTTGTTTCAGTTGTTTTTTATTTAAAAAATTATAAATAAATAAGCTTAGAAAACATATTTTCAACTCAACAAAAGAATTCAGTGTATTTATTTTCATATAACAACGAACTTAACAAAAAAAAAAATATGTAATTTGAACAAAGTATTGCGTAGTATTAATTATAATAAACAAAAATAAATTTAAATGAAAATAGTGTCAGAAATATCAAACACATTTTTTTTTCGGAATAGGCAGCACCGGCTTCTTTTAATTCTTGACCATCGCAAGAAAAGAAGTGCAACTGGGTTATACCTAAAATGCTTTTAAATTGTTTCCATTTGTCGTTTAAATTATATAGCGAGGAATGCTATATAATTTAGATGACATAAAATACATTTTAACTCCATTTATGTTATTTTCTGCACATTGGTAAAATGAAAATGCAATTGGTATAACTACGTTTTTGGATTTCGTTATCTGCCAAACTTTCCTTTTGATAACTGCTCCGACTCCATCGACGGCTCAATTTTCATGTGAGCTTGCGAAAAAATGACATTCTATTGAGGAACATCCTAACTTGCTTATAAAATCGCTTAGGCTTGATAAAACGAATTTGTTTACAAATTTTCTCTCCACCGTTTGCATCTCTCTTTATTTTTTTCGCCGTTTATACTCATATATATTGAAATAATTTAAAAATATTTATTTAAATAAATAAATCATTTAAGTAAGAAAAAGTATTTTTTCAAAATTTTAAAATCTACACTTACCATGTCGCACGTGACCAACTTTATTTAAGAACCAAGATCACAGATTATATTTTTTTCAAAAAGTTTTTTTTTTTTTATTTTAATTGTAATAAAAATCTGTGATTGTTCTCAATATTTGATGAACTTTTGTCATGTCCACTTGTCGCACTAATTACAAATGTTGTTTTTCAATGTCGTACGGGACATCGAAATATGTGATAAAGCTTAGAAAAAACTTACCGTTATTTTTAATTGCATAGTTTGTTATGCATTTTTTTTAGCTCTTTGTATCTCCAGAAAGATTTTTTAAAAGCAAAAGTCTATATTAAATGCTTCTATTTAAGAACTTTTATGAAAACAAAAGGTGCTTGCTCGACTTTATATTCGAATATCTCGAAATGTTTTATGAATAAATGTAAAATTTGTTCACGTTAGTTAAATTTGATTGTTTTCCTATGAAAATATGTTTAAACAAATTGGATTCAAGAACTTTTGATTTTTTGGTCTTGGTAGACCTTTCGGTGGAATTGCCCATATTACTTTTTAAATAAACTACCATCGGTTGCTTTTAAAATGTTGTGGGTGTAATTGTCTGCAACTCTGTGTTTTAAGTGTTGCCACTTAAAAAGATGCATTCGAAGTCAAAAATTAACGTTAAGGTGATTTCGCAAAAAAATTGGAGCTGTCGACACAATGTTTGATAACGCCGACATTTTTCTGGTTCCTCGTGTCAAGTTTAACTTTTAACTGTCAAAACATTAATATCGTTGTTTTATGGCGTTTTCTTTTCTGGCAAAAAATGTAACATTTTGTTTGCCCTTTCTAAAAAATTGCACTTTTTGTGTTCTTTTCTAAAAAATTGACAGCACTTTAAAAAGGAATCATGTTCTTTTAAAAATATGTCGCCCTATTAACATGCAAAAATGTTGCCATTTTCACCCTTTATAAAATGATGGGGTGAAAATGTTGCACTATAAAACAGCTGATTTTATAGTTTTGTTTTGAAAAAAAAAAATATTTAAAGACGAAAATTAACAAATTTTGTTTTATAAATTATAATAATTTTAAAAAATATACATTTAAACTGCTAAAAATGGAAAAAGCTGCTGTAGTGATATGCGTAAACAATGTTGTTGGGGTACTAATGGATTCTTTCTCATCATCAGATGAAGAGGAAATGTGTGTTCTCCAGGAGCGAAATATTGTGCTTGCATCAATTCCTGAATCCATTTTAAATAAAAAAAAAAATAATTAATTAAAAACAATTTGAATGCCAATTTGCAAATTTGCCGCTTTTTTATTTTTCAACTTGTTTTCTTTTATACACAAATCAGCTGTTCTAAAGCAGGGCAGCATTTTTTGTATAAATTCATGTTTTATTGTGACTATGAATATGGCAACATATTAAGAGGTTTATGACAACATTATTTTTTGAATGTCACTTATAAAAATGCAACATTTTTTTTGTCAGAAAAGAAAACGCCATTATATTCACATGGAGCTATCTACATATAGTGTATACAAGAGTTCAGGAGAATGAAAAAAAAAAAAATATTTAATATGCTCAAATTAAAAATATTAGTAAATTGACCTTTTACAATGTTACACTAATATCTCTATAAGTGTCACGTACCTGATTACATTTTTTAAAGGACAAGACTTTCGGAATTTTCAGACACTTTAAGCCATATACTACATAGAACTCAAACTCTTTAGCCTAAGCTGTTAGTGCACTTAAATCATAAGAATGTGTTTGACATACGTAATCTGACCCGATTTTTAAGAACTTCTAATACAATTTCTATACACAATTAAAAACTCTTTTTAAAGCGTTGCATAACGATCGTGTGGTAAAGTTTTAGAAATGTAGGAGCTTTTCAATTGAAATTAAGTCATCAGAAACTGAAGGTTCGTGAGAAAGGTTTTCTTTCAATTAAAAATTTTGCTGTTATTAGAGTTTATGCATTTTTTTTCAACCGTTTTTTTCTTTTTTTTTATAACAAACTTTTTCGGCTAATTTTTTAAAAATTTAACAATTCCTCTTTAATAACGATTTCTCCAAAATCAATTAGTATTCCATGATAAAAACATCCCAAACGCTTTTTACAACAAACTCTTTAGTATCGAAGGGATTAGTAAAAAAAAAAAACAATAATCAAAACATTAGTGTCCGACCGAAGAGTTCAGCCAGAAAATGCATTTGGTCTGTATTCGGTATTTTAAAGCATTATGGACAAATTTGGCTGATGGAAAAATGTTTATTGGACTGATTAGATGCTATTTTGAGTGTCAAATTTGAAGAAAAGTCTGTAGTTAAGCAATGAATTCACTGTTCGGCCTCAGAAAGTTCGGGCAAATCGAAAATAGTTCGGCGGCCGAACTTTTACCTTCATAGCTAAACTTCGGCTTTTCTCTTAAATTTTATACACAAAATCGAATTGAATCGGCTCAATAAACATGTTTCCAATACCAAAATTTGTCATCATTGCCTCTAGATATCAAAAAACCGACAAAATATAGTTTTTTGGCCGAACTGTTCGGTCGGACACTACAAAACATTTATTATACAAAAAAGGTTTTTATAGATTTAAATTTTAGATTCATTAAAACAAATCGTTATATATTTGACAGGGATGGCATGCAATACCGCTAAAATACCGTTATCGATTCAAAACCCTTTCAACTTTCAGTATACTGATTTATACATGTATCTTACAGACTATTACAAAAAAATATTTGTTAAATGAATAGTAAGTTAAAACTAAATGTACAAATTTTAACTTCAGATCAATAAAATTAAATGTTGGATTCAGTTATTTGAAATTCGTTCACTTTTTTGTTTTTGTTTGTTTGTAGACTAACAAACTATATACATATCTTGTTTGAATGGCTGTAGTATTTGTATAAACTTTTTCAATTTCTTTTAATATGAATTGAAATAATTCAAATTGTAAAGGGTCCGCCATCTAACGTTTTTTTTTCAACTAGTGCTTATTTCGTGAATGGTAACATGATTTGACAGATAATTAGTTTTATCCTTCCGCTGAAAGAATATGGTTGTGTATACGCTTGAACAACGCTGGGAATATTGCGACATTACTATGAAAATCATGGTAATGTTGCAGAATGTGTTCGAAAATTGCGTACGGCGATCAATAGGGTCAATGGCGATCGTTATCGGGACATGTTGAACGAATTTTTGTTCACAAAAATTTAAGAGGAGGATATTGGCAACATTTGGTTTCAACAGGACGGCGCTACGTGCCGCATAGCCGAAGATACACTCGATGTTTTGCGCCCTGTTTTTGAAGATCGCATTATCAAAAAGTTGGACCGATCGTGTAGGCTACTGCATGGCCAGCCGAGGCAGCCATTTGAATGAAATTATTTTCCATTATTAACCGGAAGGATTGTACTTTCAAATAAAAAAAGAAATTTGAGAAAATATTCAGTAGATTTTTTTTGTATAGCATTTTCAAAAAAAAAATTTATTTGGCGGACCCTTTATATAAACTAACCATTTTAATAAAAAAACAGACTGAAATTTTTTGAATGTTTTTTGTGAAGCAGGCAACAAATAAAAATTGAAATTAATAATAACTATAACGGAAACAAAAAAAAAACACAATATTCCGTTTTTGTGGTTAAATTTGTTTTTGAAATGAAAATAACAAATGAAACTCAAAAAATCGGTAAATGGTAGTAATTTTTTTTTTTTTTTATTAATTAATAATCATATAATTACAAATTATATACTATTACCCTAACCGAGCACTAGCTACTATGGCCTTGTAGCGAAAACAGACCAGTGCCTCTGTTGGGAATCGAACCCACGACCCTCGCACAGATAAGACAGCACGCTACCAACACGGTAGTAAATTATTTTGAACAAATGTATGAAAAAGTTGAAATAAATATTTATTAAAAAAAAAATAAATGCATGTTCCCCTATTTTTTACTTAATTGAAATTTTAAGTACGGAATAGTTTAATAACTATTTGCTGAAATAGTTCTAACAAAATATTGTTCTGATTAAATACAAAATAGGAAAAGTTTCTCGTAAATAAATATTACAAGATTTAGTAAGGATGTTTTAAAAATGTTCGACTTTTTAAAACTTTCAGTAGCTAATTTTTGTTAGTGCATATATTTCCATTTTGACTTTAGATTCCAGTTAGGGTCCTCAAATTATAAGGAAAAAGGTTTACATATAAAAATGTTTCCAAAAATCGAATTTTTTAACTTCTCAGACCATTTTTACTACTAAAACGTTCGATTAATCAAAGCGGCAACATTCGTTAAGTTCCATTTCTACTATTTTGGTTAATTTTTAATCGATACTCATCGTACTTAACTAAACCAAATTAAAAATATTTCAAACAAGCAAATCAAATTTATTAAATAACAAATAAAAAATAAAAGATTTATTAAAAAAAGCATAGCAATTATTCGTAAATCTAGCGAAAATTTTGAAATTCTAATAAGTGTAATATGGCCGTTCTAAAATTCAAAGAAAAATCAAGAAACATTTTGAACAAAAATTAAAATTTTGGTTAAAACTTTAGCCCTTTGTTAACCTTTACGGGTTAATGGAAGTGTCGTTTATATAAGTTAATATAAAGCCATTAAAGTAGTGCATTTATTTAGATTTCTTCCTACATAATATTGCAAAAACAAAAAAGTTTTACTTTCTTTTATAAAATTGCACAAAATATTTCAATTACATATGTATGTAAAAGTTAAAGTAAAGAAATGAAATTGCAATTTTTATATATAAAATAATATAATAATATAAATAATAAAAATCAGTAAGTGACAGAAATAAAAATGGCTGGTACCAGTGGCGTACCCTGGATTTTGTTTCGATGCGTGTGATGGGTCCAATATATATATTTTATGAAAAATGTCAACTATGTAGTTTAAAGTATCAAAACGTTACGTTTTCTACATATTTGAAATTTCTTTGTGGTCGATTCTTCCAGATTTCGTTGAAAATTGGATATAAGATTAAAGAGATAAAATTAATAACAAATTTGTAGGAAACATAACGGCCCAATTGCATATTTAGTAGGTAAAAATAACTCACAAAGCTGCTCGAAACTTTTTTTGTTTTAAAACTTGAATACCTCGCTCGTATAAGTGTATAAGCGACATTTTTTTAAAAACGCGTTTTTTTTTACTCGTACTCATAGCATTAATACTTGTTAGCGCTTTATTCAGGCGGCCCTGTTGGTATTCCTAGCTGCATTCTAAAATATTGTGCTAATTCCTTAGCAACTCCGTTATCTATCATCTTTAGTTTGTCTATTAAACATGGCTATTTCCCAAAAATTTGAAAAGAGTCCTACATTATACCACTATTTAAATCTGGTAGTACACCCTAACCACAAAAGATTCATACCCCAATATTAAATTTTAGTAATTAATTTTTGACAATCTGTATTTTCCACGAAAGCTAAGGGATTTTAATAAAAATACACTTGTTTTAGAGATAATTTTATTATCTTTTGAAAAAATAAACATAAGGCAGTTTTATTCAAAGATTTTAAAATAAAATAACAAAAATTTCATATACCTAAAATTAATTATTGTTTGATTTTGACCATTGAAGGTTCGTACTGTATATTAGATAAAAATTAATATTGAGTAACGTGGCCCTTAGCTTCAATCATGGCATGGATTGTCCGGTTCATAGAATTAATTAAAGTTTGACACTCATCGGGGGTTATGGATTCCCAAATTTTGCGAATTTTCGATTTCAAACTGGCGATCGTTGTTTGCGGTTCGTTTCTTAACCGTCTTTTCATAATCGCCCATACAAATTCTATTGGATTTAGATCTGGACTTGATGATGGCCAGTCCAGGACACTTATATTATTTTCTGCGCACCATTTCTTCTTTACTTTCGCCGTATGAGCTGGCGTTCCATCTTGTTGAGAGGTGTATTCCCCGAATGATGTTATGATTAGTACTGAAGCCATTAAGTGTTCTTCAAGTATTTCTATGTAGCAGACTGAGTTAACTGTGTTTTCTATAAAACACATCTGTGCGACCCCTTTGGCAAACATGCAACCCCAAATCATCACACTCGCTGTTAATTTGACAGTGCGTCTTAGGCAATCTCTATGAAATGCCTCTTGTCTCGTTCGAATGACTTTTGTAGAAGTGTCACCCAAACACAGCTCAAACCGGGATTCATCACTAAAAATTATTGTGATTTTCTTTGGGTCCATTTTTGTCGCTCTTTTGCCCACAGTAAGCGTTTTACTTTTTGTACTTTGGTTAGAAAAGGTTTTGCTTTTGACTACAAAAAATTTTTATTTTTGATTCAAAAATGTAGTTTTTATACGAAATAAACTCTTACCTTGTAAAAAGCGTAATTAAGTTTTTTTTTTAATTTTTTCTTGTAGTTTCCCGTCCCACAGATTTTCCAATAGACGATGACCACTCAACCGCTAATTTTCGTACCGTAGTTCGCCTATTATTCTTTACGATTTTTTCTAAATGTCTTAAATTACATGGTGTTATCTTAGACACTCTTCCACATTTTTTTAAATTAGGGCTAACTAATTTATTTTTGTAAGACTTTACAATGTATTGAACAGTTGACTTTGCCAAATGCAGTTCCGAAGAAATATCTGAATAACTTTTCCCATCTTTGGATAATGAGTTCCCGAATTTCTTTTCCACGCGCCATTTCGTTTTTTTTTTTTTTAGTTTATTTGGTGTTACTTATATTTTTTTTTCTTTTTCTGATCAAACACGTCAATTGACTAAGAAATATTTTACAGAAAAGCACGTTTTTAAACAAAAATAACGGAACTTTCTTAATAGTACGAACCTTTTATGGTCAATTTTAAAACTTCCCATTTTAAGGGATATTTAAAAAATCATTGCTGTATATTGGGAAATAATCACAAATGTAAATTTAAGTATTGCATTTTTTGGTAATAGTAGATATATTTAAAAAAGCAAATTGTAAAAACGTTAATATTTGAATTATCGCAGAATATTAAAAATTTGATATTAAAACTTTTAAAGGGGTACGAGCCTTTTGTGGTTTGGGTAGTAAATCTGATGTTACCAATTATAGAGATCTAGCTTAACCCTCCGATGAGTGAGAAGGTCCCTAGGGACCTTTTTGCCTTTTCAAACTGAAATTACTCCTACTTCGGCCACTACAAAATTCAAAAAAAACATTTTTTATATGAAAAAAACATGATTTACAAATGATTTCACACGGCCGTGAAGTTCAGAACTGTCACTCATCGGAGGGATAACTAAGTGCAATACCCAAACTGTTTGAAAAATGCATCACTGATTCCTTATGTCATCAAGTCTCTTTCATATTATCATCGGTTCAACATGGTTTTCATAAAGGATTCTCAACAGTGACAAATCTATTAGAACTTACAACTTTAATTAATCGTGGTTTCATCAAAGGAAAACATACTGCTGTAATATACACCGATTTCAGCAAAGCTTTCGATCAAGTTAATCATTGCCTTTTACTTAAAAAATTGTACTTGATGGGATTTACAAAAAACTGTTTAAACTGGTTTCAATCTTGTCTAACTGCTAGAGAGCAATGTGTTTTGTTTAATAATACCTCATCTAAGAAAATAATTGTAAATTCTGGGGTACCACAAATCAGCCACCTGGGTCCATTTTTATTTTCTCTATTTATAAATGATGTTCCATCTATAATTAAATTTTCTAACGTGCTTATGTATGCTGACGACGTTAAAATCTTCCTTAGCTATAAAGATTCTGGTGGTCAAGCTTACCTTGAACGTGATTTAAACAGTTTCTTCTTCGTTTGGTGCAATCTAAATTTATTGGATTTGAATTTAAGTAAATGCAAGTACATGCGTTTTTCTAGAAATTCTGGAGATCTTAGTCAATATTTTCTTGGTGAACATCAGTTGGAGTTCGTGAATGTTTTTCTCGATCTCGGTGTTTTACTGGACACGAAAATGACATTTTCTCAACATATTACTATGACATCTAATAAAGCTCGTGGGGCACTTGCCTTTATTAAACGTTGCGCTAAAGAATTTACTGACACAAGCATTACAAAACAATTGTATACGTCTCTTGTTAGACCAATTTTGGAATACTGCTGCGTTGTCTGGAATCCGCATTACGACGTTAACAGTAATCTTATTGAATCCGTTCAAAAACAATTTTTAATATTTTGCTTACGAAATCTTTTTTCTGATCCTACTAATCTTCCTTCATATAAATCAAGATTAGTTGAAATTAAATTACCTTCATTAATTAGCCACAGGAAAATGCTAAATGTAACATTCTTAATCAAGCTGATAAATGGCTACGTTTGCTCTGAATTTTTGGTGAACAATCTTACATTTAACGTTCCTCAACGTCCAACACGTTACTTCAGTCCATTATATATTGATTACTTTCGAGTAAACTATGCTAATGCTGATCCATTTAGAAGATTATGCGACGACTTTAATAAATTTTATAATTTTATAGATTTTTCCACAATTATTAACGTAATTAAAGGCAATATAATATTGTTCCTAAATACGTAGATTTAAAACACTATTGTAATTTATTATATTCAAGAAAATTGTCTGTAGGGATTTATCCCGTAGACTTAAATAAAAAAAAAAAAATACGTGTGCCAATAATTCGTCAAAATTTTGTTTTTTCTGCGCAAAAACTAACCTTTGTTAAGAATATATTTTTATTTTTAGAAATTTAATCAAATTTAAAAGGAATGTAGGACTTATGTACTTTGCAGTGAAACTAATGCTTATTTACCAAAATTTGAAAAAATCTGCTACCTAATGTATTAATCCCAGAGTTTCATTATCGATATTTTATTTTGCAAAAATCGCTTTTAATCGTGAAATATTTAAATATAAATTATGAATACAGAAAAAGTTGGTATATCCATTAGGGTGGGGCGATTTGAAAATCTTAATGGGCACTTCGCGTTTCTGATTCTTGGGATTGTACTGAGCAAAAAAGTCCACTAGACCATACGTCTACGGTGAAAATCGAGCTTACAGATTTTGACTTTTTAGCCATATTTTGTGAAAGTAACAATGTGTGGGATGGAGATATCTCAGGAAGTAGGAGCAGCTTATCCAAGATTATGGCATCAATCTCTTTTTTGGAAGACTCTCTAGCAGATTAATGCATCAATCATATTTGTGGGTGGGGTTTAAGGGGTTAATTTTTAATTTCAAAATAGGGCTTTTTTGCCGTAAAGTCAAAATCTGGAAGCTCGATTTTCACCGTAGACGTATGGTCTAGTGGACTTTTTTGCTCAGTACAATCCCAAGAATCAGAAACGCGAAGCGTTTCCTTCCATACTAATCGCCCCACCCTAATATCTATATATAAAGAGTGAACTGCTCTTAAATATTAGTTAAAATATATTTTTAATTTTTATTACCCTGACAAACTAAAGAATTAAAAGTTACATGATTAGTCCACTTACTAATTAGGCAGTAACAAACTGATAAACAGTACGTTTTTGTTAAAGAGGGAAATAAAAGTGACCCACCCATAGTTTCGCGCCAATTCTAATGAAATTCGTTAGTGGAGTAGACAGTAAAAAACTAAAACATGCATGCTATATTTTATGTACGCAATCTAACGTTTAGAAATTTACATACACAGAGAGAATTCCATAGACATGTTTAAATGAAATTTTTTCAATAAACTAATGAAGTTTTCTTCACAATGTGAATGAAAAATTGCATAAACTTAACGAAAAAGCTTTATAGTTTTAATGAAACTATTTTTAATTAAACTTTTTCAGTATGCGCTTGAAATTTATAATAAATAATATGAAATTTTTCATGAATAGTGAATTTTATCGTTGATCTATAAATTAATGTGTGAGATTTTATTTGTTCGGTTTTAGATCATGACAAATTTTTCTCTAAATTAACAGAAAAATTATAATTTTTATATGATAATTTACTTTGACTATTAGAAAAAAACACAGAAAAATTTATTAGACACTAGCATGAATGGAATGCATTTTCTGACCCTCTACGGTCTTCATCAACATTCTTCGTGCCATTTAGTGTTAATCGTAAATATCTTCTATTTAACTCACACGTTAAAGAAATTGGGTAACGTTAAATCCCACATTACTCTGTGTGTTGAGTTAGAATGAAATTTACCACAAACGATTTCTATTTATAGTGTGTTCGTTTTTTCTCTAGTCATTATCATAGTTGCCAGTTTAACTTTCAGTTAAAACTTTAAATGGCAGTTCTTTTCTCTAATGTCATCATATACTATCCTTCTACATTAGCAAAGCATATCAACAAACATTAAAGAGCCTTAAAAGCCCGTTTTTAGACAAATCTAAAAAACAATCAAGAATTAAAGATTTTTTATTAATACACATGTCGAGCATATACATTAAACGATTTTTACACTGAATATAATGAAAAAATGCATTAAATTAATTAAACATTTCAATGGACGAGTTCCAGTGGCAATTCATAGATCTAATCTAATCTACTGCAATTGATATCATGCAAATAATTTTCTTTCCCAAAAGAAGAACAAAAGAAGTGTTTATAGAAGAAAACTATGAAAATCTATGAAAATACAATAACAATTGCGACATAATTTTCAAGTGCAATTTCATGAGGTGCATGAGGCCTATATGTGTACAACATGAGGCCTATATTTGATCAAAACTAAATTATTTTGTCAGTTTCTCACGTTTTTTACCTTTCCTGAACATTTAAGTTTTTGTATTTTATACACTCAGGGAATTTATGCTTTAGAAATATGTAGTTGTTTGGGTTGTAATAGAGTTTCTTAATTTTTAATATAAATGTCAGTCATTTGTAGAACAAATTAAATTTTTTACGATCCTTGTAGTTCATTAAAAAAAAAAAAACACATCAAATGACTGCTTTATGATTTTACATTCGTTTTTGTTATTTCAAAAAATAAAAAAATAAATGTTTGTTTATTTTTTACTAACATATGTGGTTCATTTTTACTACAACTGTGTTTCAATTTTTGAATATTAAAAAACAAATGACAATGTTAGTTGAATTTACTGAGATGTAAGTCGTCCTTTCTTTAAGTGAAATTTCATTTGCTTTTAACTACATTTGCAGTGGTCTTAACCTACATAGTATTCTCAGTGTACCCTTGCTGGAGCGAGGCATTCACTTTTTAATATTAATATTACTCCAATGGAAAGGTTGATACCAATTTGTATTTCATTTGATACCAAATTTGTATATTGTTTCTTTGAAACAAGCATAAAAACACGCAATTTGGTTATTTTAACCCCATTTTAACGACTGAAAGTGAAAAAGATATCCATTCTTAATAATTTTGTCAGCTCAATCACTTAACCAAAATTTATGGCAATCGGAGAACATGCTTCTTGTTAGTTTTTAATAAATAGTTGTTATTATTATTATTTTTGCACGTGCTTGTGAGTTTTAAAAAAATAATAGTTATTGCCAGAGAAGTCAAATTGCCATTTTTCTATTTTTGTTGACATATTTACTCTTATTTGCTTACCTTGCCTTTTTTTTTAATTTTTTTCTTTTGTAGCATCTTTTTCTTATGTTTTTTAGCTTTAAAATGATTTTTTTTAAGTTATTTTCGCTTGAAATACATTTTTTTTTCAAAGTTTGATTGTTTTTAAAAAGTCTATTTTTTAGCTTTCTTGTAATTTTGGTATTTTTTTACTTTTTTAAATATTTTTTTTTTTGCCATAAACACCACGGATTTTGACATTTTTGTCTTCTCTGGTTAGTACCTTTATTTATTTGATAAAAAGACTTATACATTTTATTTGACTCTATTTAGAGTGTCCAAACCCGTAATCAAAAACGGTTAATCAGCTTTTTATTTTCAAAAACCGAGCCGATTTCTAGTATTTTGCATTTTCGAATATTCAAGAAACCGTTTTTTAGAGTCGGTCAACCGTTTATTTTTCAACAAAATATTTTACTTGAAAAACTAGCAAAACCTCTAAAAATGCGTTATTTCGATATGATATTAAAAATTTGATAAATATTTTTTTTTAAATTTTTTGCCATTTTACAATATTATAGAAAATTTCTTCAATTCGTAAATTCTCAAAGACTCAAAATAGTACGTGTGCACAAATAACTAGAAATCAGTTTTTTTTAACAAAAAATATGCCAGGAAATTTGTTACAAAATCTACAATGTCATGTGTAGTAGGAATGAGTTTAAATTATAAGGCGACCATTTTCAGTAGAAAGGAGAATATATAATCGACTTTATTAAAGACTTTAATTGCAAAATTGCGACTTAGCCGAACTTACTAAAAAAATCGTTAATAGCACAAGTTTTTAAAAAATTTATTGAATTTATCATAAATAGCAATCAGAATATAGAAATGTATATATTTTTAGAATTTCGTTTCTTTATATTTTCACAGGTACGTACACAAATCCATTTTGTATTAAGTCGAAAACTGTATTTACAAATTCGACTAATCGAATATCGCCATTTCCAAAACTTCGGAAAAGCTATTGACGTGATCTACCTGTTGGTAGAGAGATACGAAAATATATTTTCAAAATAACACTATTAAACACAACAAATTCATCGGGGATGGGACTTATAAATTGTGATAGATTTTAGGACATAAATCGCGAATGTGAAAAACAAATTGTAATATTAGCTACACTTTTCGAAATATTCGCGAATTTAACTTTTATCAAAAATTGAATTGTTTCTTTAAAATTTACCTGAATAAACTACACTCACAATATTTTATAGTTAGAAACAAACGAATTTGTACATTAAAACTATAGAAAAAGTTGTTAAAAACAGGACTACTGATTTTTCGTTTAAAACAATAGTAATTATTATTTTTAATTGTTAAAAAACTAACTAAAAATATCGATAAAAACAAAGTACTTTCGTTTATTTTAACTATTAAAAAATAATTGCTTAATCCGTTAAAATAAATGATGTTCGTTTTTTTTTTTGACTATCAGAAAATTACCGAAAATCCATAAAAATAAAAGATTTTCCATTATTTTGACCATTATAAATTTAACTCCCAAAACTTAAAAATAAACGATTTCCCTTTATTTTAACCATCAAAAATTTACCCCCAAAACGTAAAAATAAACGATTGTCGTTTATTTTAACTATCACCAAATTTAATTTAAAAGAAATAAAAACACGAGTTCTGTATTTGTTTTTGGTTATATTTTTTATTTAAAACAAAATTTTTTATAATGTATAATAATATATGTTAGGATTTATTTTTAAAACTAAATAATAAGATTAATTGAATATTAAAAAATTTAAAGTTATATTTAAGAATTAGACAAAAGGATATATACAATAAAAAGATAAGACGTTATATGTATATAAAAAGAATAAGTTAACAAATTAGATAATACTACTAAACCAAGCTTACCGACCTTGCCGATTGATCCTAAATATTTCGGCCCCGCTAATAACCAGTTTTTACACTTATGGACGAGATTTTTCGCAAAATTTAAGTTCAGCATGTTTTAATGAAGTACTAAAAAACGAAAAAAAAAATACACTTAATGCACAAAGAGCGAATGGCGCCTAACATTTAAATGCAGCATAACGAAAAAGGATGACCTTAGAGTTCATCTTTTACTATAATATGTAAATAGCTTAAAAAACTATGTGTATGTAAAATAAAAGACAATTAAAATATAAAGAAAAACTATAGTGATGGTAAATAAAATATTTTGTTTAGTACTAAAGTAAAAAGCACTTTTGTAAAAATTTTGTAACTTTTTGATTTAATTTAATTGTTAAGGTACCCTTGCAATATTATTGCACATATTACTGACAATTGTATTATCATTCAATGTAGCCAACTCAATATTAAATTTTTTTTTACATATCTTGTATCTGGAATAAGAATCAAAACCTTTTTGGTTTTTTATAACCTTCCAATATGACATACACACTGGTAATTTGTTGGACACTAGCAAAAGTTGCACAAGAATATTACTTAATTTTAACTTTACATTAAACATTGATGCGCTCAATCTTGTTTACCTAAAAAACACTTGACTTTTACCATATTATACTATATCTTCATCTCCTAGATGTCATCTACTAGATGTGCTTTAACATATAAATTTGGAACAGTGGGGGAACTCCATCTCTTTTCTAATATGCACATTATGCACCGTCAATACTGCTCAAGGATGAGAAAGTGCAAATTTGCATCGTGTGCAAATGACCACGCTGAATACCCTCAGTAACAAAAAAAAGTAAAACTTTTTGGACAGAAAATGTAAATAAGTAATTTATTTACCATCCCCAGTTTATGCATATGAAAACGTTTGAGAGAACTTTTAAAAAGATTACTGCGATTTTTGTGTGATTTTTTTTTTTTAAACTTGTAGATTTTTTTTTTAAATATGTAGATTTTAAATAAAAATATTAACTGCTACAGAAAATCTGTACTAATTCATAGTTTGTTTTTTAAATAAAAGGTAGAACAAATGGAAAAATACGTTTCTTTGTATTTTAATAGTTTATTCAGTTAAAAACAAACTTTACGGATTACTTTTTAAATAACCTACAATCGGTAACGGAAAATATGTTGTGAGTGTACGAATAACTTTTAATTTGGTTTTAAAGTATGGGCTTTGATCATTCCATACCATATCAATTAATTGCGATTGGTTTAAGTATGTAGGATAGTCTTGCAATATAAGTGAAAACTTCACTTGTTTTTGTTTTTTGTGAATATTATAAAAAACCCTTAATCGAATTGCTAAAATTTTAACACATGATGGTAATTTATATTCCACTTAATTATTACAGCGAAAGAACTATACACACACAATATTTTTTCCGTAAAGACCACAGAATATACACATTAAATTAACTGAAAATTAGTTAATAACAGGACTACTTACTTTTCGTTTAAAACAATTCGATTTTTTAATTTATTTTCAACTGTTGAAAAATTAATTGACAAAATCCATAAGAACAGTAGATTGTTTTCGTTTATTTTAATACTCAATATAATATAACAACTTTTTGTTTCAAATAGAAAATTTTAACTAATTATTTTAACTATTACCGAAAGTCCGTTTTTTTCTGTTTTTATTGAATGACAGACAGAAAGTTAAAAAATATATTTCTTTGGTAATTTAACTGAATATTTCATTGAAACAACTTTACCGATTAAACTTTTAAATAATTGTTGATTTTTTATGGAAAAGTTCTTGTGAGTGTAGCTTTCTTATAACAATTTTTCGAAAATTCAATCAAAATTTAAACATTTTTGACATTTTTTTAAAATTAATTTTATATGTTTTACTATGGGTGAAAATAAAAAAAAAAAATACATTTTTAAACATGCATCATTTAAATCGTTAGTTTTTAAGAAAACGCTCTTTAAATAATTGGAACTTGGTTGGTATTAATTAGAAAACATGCGTTAAGCATATTTGAATATATTTTACCTGAATTTTATTTTTAAGGCATAAAAATATCTAAAATTTTTGTAGTTTAAGCAATTTGTTTCTTAAACTAACGGTCTGTTTTTGTAAGACGTGTCACTCAAAAAATTCGTGTAAATGAGTGAAGAAATTCATTTTGGGGTTTTGTATCGCAAATGTCACTTTGAATTGAGTGAAAACGTAAGAGTTGTCGTTTTCGTCTCTTTTTTTGGTTTCCACAATGCGATTTAAAACGACACAAACGTCAAAAACAGACGTTCACAAAAAAGTATTCGTCAAAGAAAAAAGGCAACACAATTAAGAAAAAAGGCAAAATATAGTAAAACTCGGTTAAGACGAACCCTCGGCTAATACGAACTAATTTAAAAGTCCCGACGTTTTGGCAACAATTTTCATATAAAATACATCTTTTAATACGAACTCGGTAAATACGAACCCTCGGTTATTACGAACTGTTTAAAGCAGTTCCAAAATTCGTTTTCATACAAATTACCATGTTTAGTACACTCTTTATCCGTTTAATAGGATATACCTAATATGAATTTCATATCCGTGGATGACTTTCTAGATATAGATGCTAATGTTTTGACGTCACATACTTTATCAGGTGAAGAAATATTGGAAATTGTTAATCCTGCCGATGTTGAAAATTTGTCAAGTGATATATTCGAACAAAGTCGTGTGCCGAAGAAGCTGACAATCATATTTTGGTAATAGAAAAACTTAGATCGAATGAAATCGTTAATTGAGTCATTCAGAAAAAAATAACAGATTTTTTTTTTTTTTAAATGAAGAATTTTAATTGAATTTTTAATTGTGAATGCATGAAATGCTAATTTTATTTTTTATTTATGTAATAATATTGTTTTTGTTTTAATAAATACATATTTATTATCGTTAAAAATACCCGCTTAATACGAACCTCGCTTAAGACGAACTAATTTGTTTGGTCCCTCGGAGTTCATCGGAGTTTTACTGTAATACTTTTTAACAAAAAATTGTAATAAAAAAAGAATAATGATTTTTATTTTTATTTTCATTTATATTTATTTACATTTTTAGTTGTAAATGTTTTTTTTTTTATACAAGTTATATTTTGATATCCACTTTTCTAAACAAAATAAATTAATTTGTTTTTCAAGCAAAAATCAGCTGTTTTTGTTTATATTTCATTTATAGTGTTGTATATGAAATAAACTAACAAAAACTGAAAAGCAATGTCATGGCAATCTCTACTATTTGACATAACATAAAGCTTAACGTACTCAAACGTAAGTCAGACGAACTAATTATAAAAACTCATTTCCTTACGTATTCGTTCGGGTGCCACACGTTCGTCTGAAATTATACACGTATTGTAAAAAACAAGCCGTGAAAGAGAAAGAACCCGAGTTTTTTCATAAATTAAGTATCCTGTGATGTTCACTTAAGATACGTATTACATTCTTGATTCTCATCGGTTTAAACATTTTATTAACGAAATCGTGAAAAATGAGAAATTTCAACTTTAAATAGATGCATAGAGAATATTATCATATCTTTCAAAACGTGTACTATCAGGTATGTGATGGAAAACGTAATCGATCCAAAATCGATACAATACTGATAAAAGTTGTGATGAACAACATAAGTGCCGTTTTCATTTCGGTTTTACTTGAAATCGTATTCTATTTCATTTTAAATATTGTCCCATAGAAATATCGATAAAAAAAAGTGTGACGGAAAACGAAATTCGTTTTTTTTTTTGCGTTTTTAAAACGTGTAGTGGGGAGTATACGATTTTAAAACTATCGCATTTTTTCAAGTTTGTTTGCAATAATTTTTGTTGAAATGTAAGTATAAATATTTAAAATAATATAAAAATAGATGTATTTAGAAAATTTTCAGGGGAAAGCACATAAATATTCGACAGGAAGACATGATAATAGAATTTATGGAAAAACATCCTCAATTGGAAAAGGGATTTGCCAAAGGAGACAAAATTGAAATCGAGCAACTTTGGCAGACCCTTGCAGACGATCTCAATAGTATTGGCCCACCAAAACCTCAACGTTGCTGCCAATTGGATGGTTAAAGGAATCGATGTGGATATAAAGTGTGGACCTATTTTATCCAATATCCATGAAAAAGCTTCTTTGTTAACTCGAAAACGTTGTATAAAACTGAAAAATATTTATTAGTGCAAATTAGTATTTTTTTCTTTACTTACACTTTTTCTGTCAAGTTTAATGGGTTGGATGAGTCCCGCAACTTTTTTCGATCAATATTTTCTTTGTTTTTCTCTTCATTCATCAAAATTAAAGAAGATATTACAACAAAAGCCATTTTAATGATTTATGTTTAAAGCAAAAAAAATAATTTAAACAAAAAGTGATTGTAAACAAAGCAACAGAGTTGTTTTTTTTTAAGAAATACGTAGAATTGAAACAAATATGGGAAATGAAATCGATACGATTTCAATCACACCTTAAATCGATAGGTTCGATTTGAGCGTTCGATTTTATTTTAAAACGATTCTATTTCTATCACATACCTGTATATTATATAGCATAGGTGATACTTTTTGAATCTTGCAAAAGTTGCGTTATTATTTAAAACTTTGTATTATCTCATATTTGTAGCAGTGAATAATGCCCACAATGAAGCAATAAAGAATGCATAAGATTAAGCATTAATGTTGTCAGCATACAAAAATACCGTTTCTTATTGCCTAAGAAGGCATGAATTTATTGCTTCTAAGAGCACATGGAAGAAGCGCTTATTGTCTGCTTTAAAGAGACATACCAAGTGTGACATTGCGAACAAAAATCATTTCTTCTTTATTTGCTTTGGAAGCGCATCGTACTTAAATAATGCCTTCCGGAAGCGCTTCTGCGTAAGCACTTTTTTTTCTGGGAAACTATAGCTAACTTTAAAAATAATATTCGTCTTCTGCGTCCAAAAGTCTTTAAGAAATGAAAGATCGCAACCCTGATGCTCCAACTTTTTATAATTTTGTTGAACTGTGTAATTAAATTAAAATTATATAAAATATATCAAAATTTATTATAAAAACCTGAAAATTACTTGTGAAAATTTTATGAACATGAAAGCAAATAATGAACTAATTTTTATTTGATTTTTAATAGCTTTTTCTGCTATTTTAAAACGATTATTTCTGTGACTGTAATGTAAGTTTGTAAATGCTTAATACAATTTTTTACTCATAAAAAGTTATTAATTCATAAACCAAGAAAAAACGAAATCAAATCGGGAGGCTCTTGCCCCCCCCTGGGAACATCCCCATTGGGTACTCCACTAGCATGTGCCCAGTGTTGAAAAGCATTACCATATAAGTGGATATATAAGCACATACTTGGTAATGGCAAGTACTCACAATTGTCATTAAAAATTCCATTACTTTCATAGGTGATATCGCACAAAATAATGACATATCATTACTAAACACCTTAAGAAAAATCAAAAATACATGCTTACTAGTATGCACAAAAATAATTAGTCTAAAAATAAATTTACCAAATAAATATATTTAATAAAAAATATTTTTTTTGATAAAAAATTGTTATTTAATAAAATGTGCTCACACGATTTCGAAACTGGGATTCACGTTTGTCAGTCCGGCGCTTTAACATCTCAGCTATATCGACATGTTATACTTGATCGATAAAAACATAAATGACTTGCTTTTTCAAAATGTCATTACTTTCCAGCTTACAAAAAGTAAAAATAGGTACTTATAAATATATAACTTACTAGAGGTGAACAAGTAATGAATATAACAAAAAATTTTAAAAAAATTTTGAGATTATTACTTTATATTTAAAATAATGATAAAAATATGTACTTATGGGTAATGTAATAATTATGTGTACTAATATAAAATAAACAATACCACTTATTGTCATTGACCGACTTTTAATGGACTCGAATCGAATATTGTCCATCAAGTGATGACAATATTCGGCGAAAATTGTCCTCCAAGTGGTCAATCGTTTCGGGCTTATCGGCGTAGACTAGCAACTTCACATATCCTCACAGAAAATAGTCCATCGTCGTTAAATAGCACGATCTTGGAGGCCAATTCACGGGTCCGAAACGTGAAAATATGCGGTTACCAAACGTTTCCTTCAATAAAACAATTGTGGCACGAGCTGTGTGACATGTTACGCCGTCTTGTTGAAACCACTGCTTCTACACATCATGGTTTTTCAATTGATGAACAAAAAAGTCCGTCATGGCTCTATAGCGGTCATTATTTACTGTAACGTTCTGACTAGCATCGTTTTTAAATAAGTACGGACCAATGATTCCACCAGCTCATAAAGCACGCCAGTCAGTTTTTCTGGATGTAGCGGTGTATCCATATACACTTGAGGATTATCATCACTCCAAATACGGTAGTTTTGCTTATTGACGTATCCATTTAACTAAAAGTGAGCTTCATCGCTAAACAAAATTCACAAAATTCGTATTTCGAACAGAACCATGATTTTCAAAATAAATTTGCACAATTTGGAATCGATATTCAGGCGTCAGTCTATTTACGTTGAAATGCCAAACCAAACTAAATATAAATCACTTGACAGTTGACAAATTGGCCGCCAGTTAAAAAAAGTGTTGCCAACTTAAAGTTCTATACCTGTAAAAAAAACACCCAAATAAACAAATAAAAATATAAAAAACACTGATTCGCAAATCTAGCGAAAGTTTTAAATTCATGTATGTCAAATATAAGCGCTCTTTAATTTTTAGAAAAATTAAGCAAAATTTGGAACAAACTTAACAGAAAGTAATCCAATTGCTTTAACAATAACATTTTTTTTCTAAAACTTCGGGTTCTGATGAGATCTTTAGCCCGATCAAAATACTTATGTCAACCTTGCTAAGATGTTTGATTTTCACTATTTTTGTAAATAGACGGAGGTTGAAAGCTCGTTATAAATTGAAAATAACATAAAAATTATCTCGATATATATAAAAACAAAAAACTAATAAGACTTTGAAACTTATTACTTGAGCCAGAGTTAAAACAGAGTAAAATCTCTAAAGTTAAGTAACGTCATGAGGACGAATAGACCCAAACCACGTGTTTGATTGCTAAGAAGACAGGACCAGAGCAAATTGATGATTAATAGGTTGTTTGTTAAAGCTCTACCTATTATGAAGGCTCTAGCTCTTCTAAAATTTCGGATTCTGGTGAGGTCTTTAGCCAGAACAAAATACTCGTATCACCCTAGCTAATATGTTTGATTTACTTTATTTTTATAAATATACGGAGGTTGAAAGCTCATTATAAATTGAAAAATTTAATATCAAACTAAAATTATTGGAGTTTGATATTTCAAACTGTGATGCTCATTTAAGATAATTTCAATAGATATTTTTAATGACAATTTTCGAGTTTATATTAAAAATTAGAGTAGAATGTTATGGATGTCAAAACAAAAGCTTCACTTTTCCACAGCTTAAAAAATATATATTTTTTTAGATGGGCCAATACATTGTTCTGTTTAATTATATATTGCCCGACTAATAACGTATGGTATAACACATTGTAACATGATGAATTTCATATCAAAACCTATAAAAAAAAGGCACCTTTTGAAATCGAACCTCTCAGATTTTGATGAAATTTTTTCATACAGCTACATTTTACCTATACAAATACAACCTAATTTTTAAAAATAGCATTATAGAGAAATTATGGGCGTGGCAAGGTATCGAAATATTTGAAAAATTGCGGTAATAGGTACTTTTAAGCAGCGATTACTACGGAATGGCTCAACCGATTTCAAATATCTTGGTGATATTAGAAAGATATATAAGTCAGCTTTCGAAAATATACACTGTAAACATTTTCTATTACCCTGAACATTTTTTTTTTGGCAAAAATAAAACTTTAAACTGGGAAAACACTTCAAAGGCCAAGTGTTTTTTTTCCAAAAAAATATTTTTAGAAATGTCTATTTAATATATATATAAGATATCAAAAACTAAAATGGCGTTTTTTTTTTTCTTTTTTTTAAATTTTTTTAAGTAAATGCATCTCTTGTTAACTTCCTTATATTTTGATATCATTGTGTGACAAAAAAGAATAAAGTAGCTATACTTTGAAAGTTATACAGATTTTTTGTAATTCTAATAGATTAGAATAAGAATCGTATTATCAAATTTTTCAGACACCCCCAAAATATGGACTTAACCTTGGTAAATTTTTTTTTAATTTTATTTTTTTAGATTTAATATATAATTTTGCGCAGCTCATACTGTTCAATCTGAAATTTTCAGTGCAGTATAAAATTTTTACAGTGTATGTATGTTGAATGGTACCAAGATCTTTGAAATCGGTTCAGCCATTCTGTAGTAATCACGTCTTATCGTCATTTTTCAAAAACTTCGATACCTTGCCACGCTCACATATTTTCCAAAATGCAATTTCTAAAAATGAGGTTGTGTTTGTATAGGTAAAATGTAGCTGTATACAAAATTTCATCAAAATCTGAGAGGCTTGGGTTCAATGCATATCGGTTTTGATATGAAATTTTTCACATACAACTAAATATGACGTTTTAGGAAAATTCCAAGTAGTTAGTCTTACTATATGTATGGCTATACATGATGTCATACCGAACTATATTAAATTTTACAAAACTTTATCACATTGTATAAGATAGTATAATATTATTAATTTTGTTACTTGTGTTAGATTTTTTTTTTTAATAGTGTAGATTTTTTTAATTTTTGTCAATTTGTTTTTTTTTTTCCAATATTTGCATTTTCTTGATCTTTTTTAAATTTTTTAGCATTTTTTTTTTAATGAAAATGAAAATTATTCAAGTTCGAGGCCATACTCTATATTTCTTCATTAGGATATTGTCCTAACAAATAATCTATAGAGTTTTTTGTTTTCAAATTTATTATTTGACCCTTTCAGGAATGTGTTGATAGATCTATTTCGGGAATTTTCTAGGTTCCCATCATCAGAACACGTTTTGAAAGCGGGTAACAATCCCATGTCAAACATCGAACATTCATATGAACTAGTTTACTCACTACATGTGAACTAATATACATATGAGTTTAAAGTTAAAGATTATAACCATTGATCAAAAAATAAATTGAAAACTTGTTTGATGCGTAAGGTCCACCTCTGGTGGATATTCAATACACGTTTTTTGTTTTTCTCTCCTTTTATATTTTGTTTAGTTTGTAAACAAAACAGGGGAAGTAAACTAGGCGGTACTTTGCCTTTTCGACAAGTTTGTTATAATTTTTATTAAAAATAAAAATTATGTTTTTTTTTCGACCTTTAATTGTACAATGAAAATGAAATTATTCAAGTTCGAGGCCATACTCTATATTTCTTCATTAGGATATTGTCCTAACATATAATCTATAGAGTTTTTTTTTATAATTACAAGTATATTTGTTTTTAAACGTTTTATTATATTTGCCTTTTTCTTAAAATAAAAGCCCTTCATTGTATGAACAAAATTGCTTACAATAAATTAAGTGATTTTATTTATTTTTCTTAACTACACTCAAAATAATGCTTTTGTTATTTAGCGGAAAATGTTAAATTAAAGCAATTTGATTTTATGCAAGTACCGTAATTACGAGTATTATTCCATTTATCATAAAAGTTGGATACAAGTTTTTTTTACTTTATATTTGAAGTTAAAATAAAACTAGGGTAAAAATTGTATATGTAGTCTAATATAATTATATCTCATTTGATTAGTTTTCATATATAAACACATGCAAATTGATCCGAAAAATGGGCCATCTACATGTATCTAATTATATCAACTAAGATATAATTTGTTACAATTTTATCCGAGATTTTTCCATATCCGGGTCAATAAGTTATATCTTTATATTTTTTTTTTTTTAATTTAACAAATACTCTGGGATACCCCCTACTCATGCTGTGCATTTTATTGATCTGGAAAATAGGGTATGGGAAGGAATAAAGAGGGACTAGTGTTTGTGGATATTTGATTTAAATTTTTCTAAATTGTAAGTAGCAGGGAAGAGTTCTGCGGGAAGTTTGTTCCACATACGAATCGTTCGACTAAAAAACGAGTTTTCTCTGTAATGCGTTATGCGAAACACAGGACAATCAACTACAAACGGATGTGCTCTACTAGATAAGCGAGTATTACGAATAAAAACTCGGACTGGTGGAATAAGTTCACTTATCTCAGATGAGCACCTCCCACGGTAATATCGATAGAAAAGTGTCACACAACCCACATTCCGACAATGCTCCAATGAATCAATAGAGTTGGATACACTACTGTCATTGATAAGCTTCACCGCCCTCCCCTGAACACGGTCCAGAAGCTTCAGAATATACAGTGGAGCCCCTTCCCATATATGAGAGTTGTATTCCATTTTCGGCCGGATATAGCTGGTATAATAGTAAGGAGAACGGATGGAGTGAAGTAAATCTTGCACCGTTTCAGAAAACCAAGACACTTAAATGCCTCTATCGACACTTCAAATACGTGCTTATTCCAACGGACATCACACTGTATTCTCATGCCCAGAACATCAAGAGTATCCGATTCCTCAATACCTATACCATCCATAGCTACAGATGACAATGTTAATTTCACAGCCCGT